>JARQST010000644.1:396748-520612 GCA_030142225.1 Pachycephus smyrnensis
TTCCTGTTCCGATCCCGATTCATTTTCTACTTCAGTTTTAGCAATAGGAGCATCAGCTTTTGCCTCCATTGAAGTTCGCGTAGGTGTCGAAGCTGTTTTTATATTAACAAATTCCACATATCCTCTATTCTTAATAAGCGCCATATTAGTAGCATCCTGTAGACTGTCATCCAGCAAGGACTCGTTATCGGTATCCATAAAATCAATATTTTCACCATTAGCAAGAAGCTTGGAGGTATTATTATTAGGAAAGTCAATCATCTTATCCAATCTATAAGATTCTAGTTCCATATCCGTCAAGTCTTCTTCCTTAGCTATTCTCACGGGGACATTAGGCATTTTCATATTCTGTGACAGTTTATTTCTTCTAGTTGTAATGAATTCCGGATTAATATTGAACTCGACATCTCGCAAATCATCAGATACCAATCCTTCCCCATCGCGAGCCCATTCAGAAAATTCCGTTTCCGTAAGGGCAGCCGTAGTTACATCATTTTCCTCAGAATCATCCTGCTTATTGGATATATTCGATACAACAGACGTAGGACTACTGCAATTACTGAAGCTCTTCTTACTATCACCCTGCTCCAAATTGTTATTAGCTACTTCATCCCCTTCAGAAGGTTTCTTCTCGGACACCGAACGATCCATGTATTCCGCACGAGAAATTAAATCATCATCAATGCGAATACATTCGATAGAATCCGGTTCAAATGCCGCAGTTTCGTCCACGTCCTTATTCTTATCTTCGGCTTCCTCGTCCAGTAGAAGATCTCCGTCAGTACTATGAATCTGTAGTCTAGGAGGAGACAGATTAACAGGTACCACCTGTTCGTCTGCAGCACCTTCATCAAATTCCACATCACTAGATGACAAGGAATCACTATCTATTTCAGAGTCCTCGGAACTGTCTCTGTCCTTGGTCTCTTCCTTATTCTTACTCCAATTCACTTGAGGCACGATAATAGAAGTTTCATGTAACGGCGACCTAGGTCTACAATCTCCATTGTCATCAATATTATCCATAGGTTCAATATTAGTTGTTCTTTCAATTTCAACTGTTTCCTCATCCTCTCTTACTGTCGCTTTAGCTTCAGTCTCTTTGGAGTCCATGATTTCTCCAATCAGCTTCTTTTCACTGACTTTAGGCGATTCCTTACGCACGATATTAGGATCTGTCTTGGACTTCAGGATGCTGGTCTCTTTTAACAAATCCGGTAATTGCATCTTGGATACATCCGGCATGGCAGTGGTTCTAACAGCAACACTATCCACGGTCTTTGCTCGTTGATCAAAGCTGAATGGTTTCAGAGGAGATGCTGAGAAGATTGCGGTAGGAGAGAGGGGAGAAAGTTGAGTATTGCTGGAACGAAGCTTACTGGTGCCTTGCAAGAAAGCTTGCATAGTGGGACTAGGCTCTGGTGCAGGATTCAGCAATTTCTGATGTTGCGATATGGCGTCTGTCAAGCTTCGCAATTTTGTGTCAACGTTTGACGTCGATCCGGACTTCATAACGGATCCACCAAGTGCTGATCCACCTAGTAGATATCGCTTCTTCAATTCCAATGACAGTTTAGATGCGATGCCTTCCGTAGAGTGAGTTCGATTCAATAAATAATCTCCTCTTCGAGGATTTATTAAAGGACTAGGAGAAATTGTCTTTGCAGTAGGCCGACTAAGGTGGAGTTCATTCTGTGGACGCAATGGCTCCTTGCCAGGGTCAAGCTTTGTGAACTGCAACTTTACGCCGGTGTCCTTGTTCTGTTTCAAATTTCCATTGATTGATGATATCACGTGACTCTTCACTTGCACTTTTTTAGGCTCCACGTAATTCCCACGACCCTTACGAACGTACGAATCGTTTATCGCAATTTCCGGTATTTCATGCTGGGTCGGAGTTGTTCCATCGTGCTCGAATTCGGAATCCGTCGAAATTTCTGTTGCTGAATTCTCTTCGCTGTCCTCCGTGGAATCTTCATCCGATGCAACCTGTATATGATATAAAAAGATAATTAATATTGTAAAAATCATATATTGTGATTGATCGACAAAGTTTAATTTGTTATTGAAATAGGCACTCGTTTCTTATTATATTAGTCTAGTATAGTGGAGACGTGTAAGAGTACATTTAATCAGAGAATTAATTAACAAAGAAAATTATAATCGTTCTTCAGCTTTTATGTCTGATTAAATGTATCTAGTATCAACGTTATCTTGCTATCCAAATAGCAAAATACGATTAATGGCCAAATTAAACACATACTCGAGGAGAACTTCTGTCTGCGCAATATAGAACGTATACATGCTTTTACAGAGAAATACAGATGATTCGAAACAATGGAGCGAGAAAACTTATAAAATTGCATCTAACTAGTGTAAAAATTGCACGAGTGTAAAAATTGCACGAGTATAATATACGCGTAGAGAAGAATTAATATTTACAAGAACGTCTTGCTTTCCGGAAGTGAACGGTGAGACATTATTAATAAAGTATTGGCTGGTGGTAATCGAAGAATTATTACAGGCCGTTAAATATAAACGTATTGTGTGAGCAGAAGCACTAGGCAAACGCATACAATTAATCGGTTTGAGTCACTGTTAATTAATTTAATATTAGTCCAACAGCACGCCATTCATATAGCAAAATTTGTTACCTTTCTCAACGGCCTTGGGTTGTTTTCAAAGAATCTCTCATATCACCATCAGCCATTATTTAGCGACTTATATACTTTATTAAATGTATCTCACACAATATCGCTAAATGAAAAAAATCGTATAACCGAGAGAAAAGATATATATGTGTGTATATATATATATGCGCAACATCACAGCAATGTCAAAGTAATCCTCTCATATTTTTCTTTTTTTTTTAATTGCAGAGGGTAATTAACTTAGGTCCTACGTGTAACTTATATTTACTAAGAATTCCATTACGATATTGTACATTTATCCTTTTTGGATTTATCCGATTTTATGGACGATATCGATTTAACGGAACCATGAAGATCAGATTCGTGAGAGAGCAATTTTGTTACGTTATTTTTGTGTTTTCTTGTCTCGGGGGATAATTGGTCGGAAGTTTTTTCTTTATTTTGCGTATTACTGTCCAGATTTACGGGAAGAATCTTTGATACCGTGGAGAAGTCTTTTGATTTAGCGTTGTCGCTAGATCGATCGGATTTTCGTTCGGCTTCACTGACAGCGTTTAATTCTTTTTGTTCTGTCAGTGGTACTGGTTTTGGCTGTTTGTTGGCTGATTTTTTCGCGTCGGACTTTCTTCTCGCAGGAACTACGGGAACCGGAAGTGACGTTGGAGCTGGTTCAGTTTGATCTTTTTTAGCTGGTATCAACGGGGCAGTCAGTTCTTGCGATGGACGTCTACGTTCTGGTCGTTTTGGTACTTCGAGTTCTGGTACTGATTTGTTTTCTTGTTCTGGTACTGATTTGTTTTCTTGTTCTATTTTTGTAACTGGTACCGGACAAATTTCCTTCTCAATTATTTTGACCTTCTCAATTCGTTCAGTTTCCGGTTTTGAGGCAGATTCGTGTTTCTTTGGCGATTGAATGTTCTTTATCACAGTAGTTTCATCGGGCACGGGATCAGAATTTAATATTGGTTTTTCTTTTTGGGGTTTTGTAATCTTTGTCGTTTCTGAAATTGATTTACTGGACACGTTATTTGTCACTTGCACAATTTCAGGGTTATCTTTTGTTGTTACTAACTGTGTATTTAACGTTGTAGATTTATCTTCATGTTCTTCTGTTACCGTATTGAGTTTAGGGAAGTCAGAATTCTTTTGAGATTCTAATTTTAATGCACTTCCTGGTAATTCTAATTTTGATTCAGTATTTAATATCTGCTCAGGTTTTGACATAATGTTCTCGATCTCAGTACTGGTAGTTAGAACTTCTGGAAGTGTTTTTTGTTTCACAACTTCATATTCACTTCCTTTACTCACTACAATATCTGTCTTCGATGCTAACACATCATTGATTGCTTCACTCAAAGTTTTACTTTGTGCTTCGATCTCATTAAATTGTTGGTTAAGAATTTCTACACTGTTGTCATCATTCGTTCCATTAATGTCATCGATGCTGATATTAAAATCATCAACTTCACTGTGCACCACTGATGCTTTACGTTGGTTATTTAAATCTGTTTCAGTGTCACTGCTTTGAGAGAAAGATTTTTTAAAGTATTTCATAATATCTTTGGCTTCGACCTTGTCTGATAGTTTTGAATTAATTTTCAAATCGATGATCTTCACCTCAGTCTCTTCTTCCGGAGTGCCTTCTTTAGAAATAGCTTTCTGTATGGGCTTTGATTCTGATTTCTTTGTCGATTCGAAATATTTACTTATCTTTAATTGTGCAGTTTCTTTTGACAAAGGACGAAGTTCCTCTACTGGCTTTTTATTCTTTGCCTTTCTCTGCTTCAATTGTTCCTTAAGATGTTCGAAGGAACTATAAGTGACAGGTTCTTCTTGTCGAATAGGAAGAACTTCCTGCGGAACAGTTAACTTGGATGCTTCGTAGTATATTGTTTTCTTTGGTTTTTCAGAAGTGGGTGTAGCTGCGGTAACAGTGACAATAGGCTTAATTAGGCTTTTGTTTAATGATATTTTTAACGGTAATTCTTTCTTCTTAGAATCAATAAAATTCTTTGTATTATGCGTTTCATCCTCCTGCTGCTGTTGGTCCACTATCAATTCTTGTACAGATGTGTCGCTTGATATATCAGAACCAACTGTTTCGAAAGACTGATTCGTATCCGATGTAGATGCCTGTCTACTCAATTTAGGTGAAGATGTTAATAAATCCGGTAAATTATCACCATTAATTTTAATAACACAATTAGCATCCCCCAAATCTTCGGTGTTATTAGTTTCACTAGGTTGAGTATTGGGAATAGCATCCGGAAGTGCTGCCGTTACGGATTCAACTTTAATTTCCTCCTCCTTTAACACAACTGCATTATTCTCTTGTTCTGTAATTAATATTTTATTTGCAGACCCCGAGTCGTCTTCAACTTCAGATAAAACATTAGTTTGAACTTTTGCCAGTGGCAAATTCACATCCACAATTTTATCATAGATTATTTTATCATTATTGATATCGACACTATTACGGACGTCCTCATTGGATGTTTTAATTTTTATATCAATTTCTGAATTGAGATTCTCTTTATCAACTATACCCTGTTCAATATTGCTAAAAACAATAGAATTTCGACCTGTAGTTTCAACAGTACCCTGTATCGTAGTCTCACTATTAGAAGTGAGACAGTTTGGTTTATTAATGTTATCAGGATTACCAATATTTTCTCTGCTTACATCTAACTCCTGTGATAAGCCATTTATACGATCCGTTTCGATTTTTTCGAAATTCGACGGAAGGTCCACGATTTCTTTTTCACTTATATTCAGCGATTTTGATTCTTGTAACTCGTGATTATCCACGTGATTCGATCTCCTATCATTATCATTCTCAATTATCGAATTTTGAATAGAATTCGCGTCCGAAACCGACTGTAAATTTTCGGAGGAGGGGAGCGCGTCTACGGAAGTAGTTTCACCAGAGACTGGTGATTCCTGCAGTGGATTATCTAAAGCTTGAGATTGTTTCACCTCTGTTTCCGAGCCAGTATCAGTATCAGAACTGCGTGGAGGGACTTTCAGCCAGACTTCCTGTTTCCTCAATTCCCTGGCGCGAACCTCTTCCTCGTCCTCAGTTGCCGTGCCGCTTTCTTCGTCTGAACACAAAAAGAATTCGACTTAACCCAGAGGCTGTTCATTACAATTTATCCCTCATTTTTGTTAATTAATTTTCCTCCTTCAATTACACCATTACAGTAATGCATACCTTCGCTAGTATATTCATCGCTGGAGTCTTCGTATTCGTTGCTTCCGGTATCAGAATGACCTGTAGTGGCATGAGGATGAGAATAACGCAGTGTCCAATTTTTGGCAAGTTCCAAGGTTCCTTCTGTTGTCAATGGCTGATCTATAGCCTCCTCGAAGACCTCGTTGTCGTCGTCGGAATCACTGTAACATTGATACCGGAAGTCGTTAGGACCTGCGACTTTAATGAGGATTTCAAAAAAACAAAATTACCTCATATCAGATATATCATCACTGGATCCCATTTCGGCTGCTGATGCACCGAAATTACGATCCGTCCATTCATCCTCGTCCATCTGACTACGAGGTTCCTCAGCGTCTGAGACGCCGGCAAGATTTTCAAATTCTATTCTCTCCGGCGTTTGGCCACGATCGAGTAAATCAAGTCCAGCGACTCCTTCCAATGGTGCTTTAGACTGCAACGAACAAGATTAGATATAAAATATTAAAAGAACAAGAAAGAACAATTGCGGAATTTACCTTTTCTGGAGTTTTCATATTAATGGATGTATTTGGTATATTTTCCTTATTTACAAGAGGAATTTTCTTCTTCTCTACTCTAGCCTTCATGGTTCCCGATAGACCGAAATGCTGCATACAATAGAATCGTCCACCATTCTTATCTCTATCAAACGTATGGTTCCCTGCAATTCACGTATCATGAGACAATGAATTATTTCTGCTTTTAATTATTAATGGGATTAATTAATATTCCCAAGTTTTATTCCACTCACCTATTCTTAGAGAGGTTGAGCAATATTCGCAACGGAAGCAACCACGATGGAAGAATTTCCCTTCTGCGCTGAGCCTCTCCATCAGGTAAACCCTCTTATTACAGAAGTGGCACATTTCTGAGCCTCCTTGCGCCGGTAGCACTAGGGCTGCTTTTGAATTCTATCAAGAAAAATATTTATTTCAATAACTGACTCACTACGGGTATTGGTCAAACTCGTGACACGGGACAAAAGTCAGCATGCGACATTTTTTTCACATCTTTAGGTTAGATACGGTTTTTGGACGGAACAAGAATTTCTCAAAGAATATTTAAAATATTATTAAATACGATTTCTAGGGAAAAAAAAGTGCAAATACTTAGATACTACTTAGAAACTCGTACAATGTATTAGTCAGGGTTCATTGTAAGTCACAATGCATGCCTGAGACTGAAGATCTAAAAAAACCGTGACAAATTTTCTCTATAAAAATACATTGACAAGATAACTGATCACTGGAATATCAATGAAAAAAAAATAAAACGTATTCGCGTATGAAATTTGCACGACCGGAAGCTCCTGCTGACTTCTTATCCAAGTACCGAGAGTCGTGAACGGGCTTTGTAATAATTACCGATCTTTGCACCTTGGGTTCAGCATCCTGATTCTTATTAGCAAACTGTTCAGCCATTGCTGAGACTTTATTGTGCCCAAGGACATTACCCTCTTTGATCTTCTTGTCAATATTCTTGAGGGTGCTGTCAATATCGGCGTACTTACTGTCCGACTCGTTCGGGTTGCGCCCTTTCTTCTCCATCTTGGTCTGTCGAGCTAAAAACTGAATAAAGCATATAGAGACCTGACGAGCATTTATATTATCAAGAAAATAAGTATCTTTAACAAACCTGCTCTCGACTCCATTTTGGTACACGTTCCACTTTGTCTTGACGAACTCCCCGTCCCATTTTGTTCTCTTCTATTTTCTTTTCGATTTCCTTCACGTTCCAATCCGTTTTTTCTATTTTACCTTCACGCAGTAGAAAGTGATAAATTCGAAAATTCATTATCATGCAAATATTTCATATACTTTACTGTATTCGAAAAGAAAGTTTGTGGTACCAACCGATAGCACGTAACAGATCTTTCGGTTTCTTCTCACTGGGTGCAGTGCCTCTTAATTTATCCTCAATATTTTTTATTCTACCAGAGAACTCTTCGTCTATGCTCCCCCTATGCTGGCCGGCGTGAAGTTTTGGTTCTCTGTCCTGAAAAATATGTAAAATCTCAAAATCGCCATATTGACAGAGTCAACACCAAATTCTTTGGTAATACGCAGATTCTTGTATCACCAGAATTCCTCCTTCGTGCAAGTACAAAGTTCATCAATATTCATCCCATAGTTACAACAGTTCTCTGCAGACTGTGGTTAATAACATTTAGGCATAAAACAACAGCAGAAACAATATATTGTTGGAGCTTTTAAAATAGCGAACTTACAAACGTTTTACTAGCATCAAACAAGCGACGTTAGTGTTTCTATAAATGATTTGAAAATTGATCAAGTCAATTTGGTATTAATAAATTGCACACTGCACTATTGTACAATGCGACTGGTATTCTATTGTTTCTTTTAACAGCAATTATTGTTTTAGAATAACTCAGAAATCCTGCAACACACGGGCGATTAGGTGTTCACACGATTAAAAAAAAATTTGTTACTTCATGTCCAATCATATAATTTCACACGACACGACCAGCTTACTGGGTAGAGAATTTTCTGCTCGAGATCTTTGACTCTATCCTTGAAATCAGGGGCGGTTTGACGATAGAGAAATATTGAATAATCCTCAAAGGGTTCGTCCTTGTCTCGTTTTGCATTCGCAGCCAGCATCTGCATACTTTTGTAGAATTGCTGTGTCGCCATTTTACGTAGATACTGACGCTTCCTCATGCGTTCGATTCGATTCTTTTCAATATCCTCGAGTCTCTTCTGTCTTTCCTCCTTCAGATTCACGTACAACAGAGATTACTTTGGAAAACTACGTAATAACTAATACTGCACCGAGCACAGGAGCTTATTACATATGATATATTAAAATGAATGAAAAAAAAAAGGAATTCTACATTATAACTGACTGTCACAAAATTTTCCACAGCTATCCCACAGAATTGACAAGGTTACGAAAAAGTAATCATTTCCTCCCGAATTGCAGTGATAATCAGTCCAATAAATATGAAGAATAAAGATATAAATATTCCCTGGCGCGTGATATCCTCGATCTTCTGCCAGCATGACTGAGGAATACGGTCGGGTTAAAGAAAATACAATTGAACGATATTCAATGGGACTTCCAAGAATATAAAAGAAATATTTTTCCCTCATGAAAACTCACCACTGTAGCTCCCATTTTTTCAGTGCTTCGTCGCTTCCTGGAGCGACGGCTGATCGAATCGCCCTTCTTCTCCAATGGATTCTGAGCGTGTTCGTTACTATGGCGAGAAGAACGCGAGTGCCTGGCACGATTAGTATTATCCTGTTTGGCAATACGTCCAATCAATTGAACCTTTTGCTCCGGGGTCAACTGGTTCAATTGTTTCGAAAAGGTGGGCCTCTCCTCTTTTTCCGGTTCCTAGAAAAAGACAAATCCAAAGATGAACGTCAAACGCGTAAACCCCTGCTTATACGAGAATAAAATTACAGGTATATTCTCTCTGATCGGATCGACTTTGTTATCTCCGAATTGATGTTCCATCCTGAGCAGCCAACTACGTCTGCACTTAGATTCAAACATTCGCTTCAATGTTGATACTCTATGATTATTTTCAAGCCAGTTCCTTATACTGCCCAATTCCAATACGTTATCCACTATCTTGCTACTGTCGTTCCAAGTCATACGATTGTTGTTGTGATCCAGAAGTTTGCTCAGCCGTTGAAAGGACATTAGATTAGCGAATTTAGATATGGTGCGTGGGACAGTGGACGATGCCTCAGAAGTCGATTCGTGAGAACGAGTTGAGTGTGGGAGGTGGATTCTACGAGGCCAGAGCGTAGGCATTTTAAGGGTGGGTTTATATATTTCGTATAATGAAGGTGCGCGACGTGTCGTTGGTAAATCTTTAGCCAGAAGCAGGTTTACGTTAGAGATGGAGGACTGTGAAAAAATTGGAAAATAGGAAATGGGTGTTAGTTTGCGGTAGCAGCCTACTGCGAACAAAACGCAGATCTCATATTTTCCCCACAATCATTCAGCTGGCTGATAATCCTGTAAGAACTTGCAAATCGTCAGAAACAATCAAGGATCTTACCAATTTTGGATGTTTAATGTGTGGAATCTCGCCCCGGAATGTCTCATATATCTGAGTCAGATAAGAAAACATGGCAAGTTTGTCAGGGACGTCACACTGGGCCATTTCCTCGCCAGTCATGACCTGTGACAAAAAAAAATGAAGAATTACAAGGTATATCTCAACGATCCTCAGTATCTTTATATATATTTTCTTATATGTTATTAAGATTAAAAATTCTTACAGGAGGTATGCCTAATTCCTTCTCAAGGATGTCGAAGGCGAGCTGATTGTTTATTTCCACGTCTTCGGATTTCAAAGAGTGAAAATCGATTAGGTCCGGTCTGTATCTGTGAATAATGGCGCAAATAGCGAGACCGTCTTTGAACGAAGAGCCCATGTCGTCGATGCGAACCGTATCGTACAATGCCACCTGTCTCCTTAGCCAATGGAGCAACGTATCGGGATGCACCTGAGAGTCTGTTCCAAGGTCTACGTTAAAGATCGAAATTCCTCTTGTAAAAGTAGAAATGGCGAAGATAGTCAAAAGCAGACAGTCAACGATCACTCGAAAAAGCTCGTCGATTCGACACCCTATTACAATTCTACTGTCAAGCGGAAGAAGACGTTATAAGCTCACCCCTACGTCGACGCTTCTTGGGAATATCAACAGCAGGTTGCATAGATGGTTGCTCTATGTTGTCCGGATCATCGGTATCCAGCAAGCCTCGTACTTGAATCGGCGTGACCGAACGTACGTTCAAATTTGGATACCTACAAGAGACGTGACAATGAATGATTAATACTCCTTTGTTTCTTAATCATGAAATATTAATTGAACAAATTCACTCGATACTATTGAATTATCCAATAGGATATTATATAACTGGTTACCTTGTATGAGGATTGAGTGTGTAGGCGGCGTAATCCCTATTCAAGTTTTCCGGCGTGGTTTGTCCAAGAAGCCTGTAAATGGATTCTCGTTCGGCTAATACTTCCAAAGGTGTCATAGAAGCACCCCATCCTTTGATAGCCCAGCAGGCATCAAGGGAGCTGAGAAAACCTCTCGCGCATCCAGAACCAGTTGGCCAGAATGGCTATAAAAATATTGATAAAGGTTGAATATATTGTATATAAAGACAAAAGGTGGTGGAAGGTTTAAATGAAATTAATCGGTATAAGTACCTCTAATAAACTATCGCCAACCAGGATCATAAGGAGTCGGTGACCGTGTCGCTCTAGGACTCGACTAGCATTTTCGGCGGCGTACATAGAGGTGAAGTCAAACATGGCCACGTCCGGTTGACCGTAATGATTAACAGCGAATTCCATGTCCATCATTTGATATTCTGTTGAGAATTCAGCAGCTTCCCTAGCGTATAACATCAATGCTTCTCTGTCGACATTTTCTTTAGCAAGTAACTTGGCCGTGTCCGCATGGTCCTTGTACACAGAAGAGACGATCGATAAAGTTTCATGAAAGTAAAATAGAGGTAATTGGGATTGTTATCTTGCTTGTATTACCTGAAGTATAACACCCTTATCGATAAGACTATGTTTCTTGGCAGTCATGACGAAGTAATGCGTGTCATCTTTATAATAGACAATATTCTCAAGATCGATACCAGTATCCTGGTACAATTCCTTAAAGAATTTCTGATTGAAGATAAAGGCCACACCGCTTATCTCCTCCACCCTGGCCTCGGCTTCTGTTCTCTTATTGATAAAGTTAGCAGTTATGGCAATGGCTAGTTTCCCCCGAAATTCCTTTCTCTTGAATCCTTCCAGAGTATTCCTTTTGCCATCAGCCCCAATTAGAACATCAAACTCGTACTGGGAGACAGGATGATCGGCTGGCGTGATTTTTGCACGCCATCCAATTTCTATAATTACAAAGATTCATTACAGATCAGTTTATCACTCGGTTATCAGTCTGTGCAGATTATGAATGACTGACTTATATATACTTTATTTATTCATTGTCTGTACTCACTGCCTTCCTCCTGATTTTCAGGTGGTGGTACCAATGACTCAAAGCTGACACCCTCGTGGAATTCAACTCCCAGGATCAATGCCACTTTCAACAGAATACACTGCAACTGCCGTATACTTATATGATCGATGGCGCCTGCGCAAAATTTTCCAAAGAATTTTTTCGCTCCGAGAGCACGAAGATCTTGAATGACAAAAGGCCACAGGTGAAGCACATTATTCCTGGACATGCGATCCCTCTTCTCGACGACCACGACTTTTGCTCCAAGTAATTGTGCCTCTATAGCCGAGCGTAAACCGCATGGACCACCTCCGATGATCAAGACCTATTGAACGTAGGTACAATAACACTGTCAAACTTCTGATATCTCTTTAACAGTTTCAATTCTTTGGAATAATCCTATAGATCCTCACCCTTGTGTTCGGGCAGGCTTTGCCACGATTATAACATTTGTGATTGGCCCGCTGATCAAACTTCTTCCAGAGTGCCTGTGCCTTCCAAGAGCGTAATTTCGACTTCAACTTTGGATAAAACTGATTGAAGCTATTAGGCTTGATCTTGAGGAGCTCGCAGAGGTGTCGAAAGTGGCCAAGAATGGACTTGAGAGTGGATGCATTGCAGAACTGATCGAAAACTTCACTAGCCATAGCCACTTCCGGCGAAGCGATCTGTTTCCTGCCCTGTTGATGATCCATTGTCCTGTCCACTCTGTTCCTTTTGACGTGGTGGTTAAGTATTAACGATTCCCGTCACTCTGTCATTACCTAAAAGCACAAAAAAAACCCAAATATTCCCTCTATTTTCACAGGAATCAAGAAAAAAGATAGAGAGATAAAAATAGCAAGGTTTAAATGAAAGTCTAGTATGCATCGTCGTAGATGGAAGAGCTATGGTGCATTGGAAATGTCATGAGACGTTTAATGCCCGAAGCATGCCAGGTATGTACTTCCTCGTTACAAGGGGTTCTAAATACGGAACGCATCTCATGCATAGTGCAACTAAAAAAAATAAAATAAAAGGAATACGTAGAACAACCGATGAACAATTTTCAAGAGAGCTTATATCATCGCCAGCACCCTCTGTTCGATCCAAGAGAGCTTCGTTGCAAGAAGCTCTGTGGATTATCTAGTAAAAACTCAAGAACAGTCTTACAGTTCAAGAGTGCAAGCTGCAAGGAGAAGGCTGTGGACGTAATTGCAGAGTAAACAGAGCAATTCACACTATATGCTCATGACAGTGAACGTGGATCTAATCAATAAGCAAAAAGAGTACAAACTCCTAGTCAGCGTGCTGATTACTAATGGGAATCCACAATGCGTGCTTCACTTTTAAAAGATCATGAGCAATGTGTATGATGGCTCTTAGGGTTGGGCTAGGTATAAGATACACCTTAAATTTCGTAGCCAAATCACGCAAATGTAGCTGTCATATCGCGTGGCAAATGTGTCGATATCTCATGCTTTACGGTTCCTTGAACTTGCGACCTAATAATTTTCTAGAACATTCACGATAGTGTTCCACGATGCCATTCTCGAGTTCCTGTCACGAATGACAAGGAGCGGATCGAATATCATTAGTTGAAACCCTTTTTTTTCTTATGTATGTATTTCAAATCGACTTTTGTATACGCTGAGCTGGATATGATAATCTTAACGCGTGGAGGATCCTAAGAATAGAGCACGAGTTTTTATAGAACAGCTGAGAATGGTTCATCGTGAAGAAAAAGAAGATGCGAAAGAAATAAGGAATTCTATTTTCTTTATAAGTATCACGTGTTTTCGTCTTTGAAGAATCGTGACTAAGTATTTACGACACTGGAGGAACGTGTCCCGTAGGTGCGAAATTGTCAAAGTAGGTTATCAGTTTACTGGGTTATCTATTAGAAGTCGTTGCCGCGTTGTGTCATTGGTCACGTACAATTAGAGGCAGAGTAGAATTTTTGGATCGTCGCCATTGTCTGGCTTACGATTAGTACTTGTTTCCCTCTAGAGCAGCCATTCGTAACAATTGTCACACGGTCCATTAGCTACAGACCGGAAGGAAGAGTATTGGAAATGCTTGGAAAATCATGCTCTACCCCACGGGAAAAGCTGACGATTCATTTTTGATAGATTTCTACCACCAGAGAGCATTTGTAAGAAGCAACCATCGTATAGGAGGCCACAAGGAGATGACTGTGACTTCTATAAATACAGCGAGAAGTGGGCGACAAGATGCAATCCGGCAGAACTAGAGCGGGTAGAAGCAATTTTACAGAGACTGTAGCCAGAAGAAGAGTGTCCGAGACTGGAATCCGATTTCAAGAAAGAAAAGTTATGCTAGAGTAAAGTAGTAAAGCATTTCTTTTTTTTTTTCTACTCCAACCCGTGACAGCTGGAAAAGCCAAGAACGTGTTACCACCATGTTCCTAATGGGGGGTTTGAATTTAGGTTGATGGTAAGGACGCTTCTGCGTCTACGTACGAGTCTGCGGAACTGAGATATTCGAAGAACGTTCATATACTCTCTAAGATTGTATATAATTTTTTCAAATATTTTAATCTTAATATATATCAGTATCGATTCTTTCGTTGTAATAGAAACAGTAGAAAATCAATATTGATTACATAAGCTTTATCTGTATCTCTGTAAGGTTTAATACGACTCATGCAACTTGGTCAATGATAACCCATTGAACGTTATAAGAAAAGGATTAACATCAGTCAAGGTCAACGTAGACATATCCTAGTCCTTGAAAATGAATTTGACTGAACGATTATCAAAACTGGGTGATATCACCCAAGCGCGTCTTCACCAAGGATCGATGAATGAATTTCTCCAACTGCCACGTGGAATGACGCTCGACTGTGCTAATTCTCGAAATATAAAGGACGACGTAAGCTGCCAAGAAGAGGCTCGGAATTCCTCCTGCAAGACCTCCACCGAGAGAGTATTTTAAAACGGAACAATCACGGAACGAGTTAATATACCTTAACATTGCTGGTATTCAGCAAGAATACTTTCGCACGGTACAATTTCCCGGACTACCAGGCGTCATGGATTTTCAAGCGTCGCGACGCCCTGGTTATCTCTACCCTCAAACGCGTAAGACGTAATACACGAAAACTGCGGTACTCAACGTTTACAAATACGCAGTACCACCGACGTCCTTTTGCGTAACAGCGTTGAATTTCCTGAGAGTCTAATTTATTCAATGACGTCATATAATTCACACCTCGAATTAAGAAAAACGTAAACACTCCAAGTAATATTGACATTGGATCTCTCTCATCCACAGGATTAAAATACCTAACGACGTTCGTACGTACGTAAGACGCAATCGTTTTACGGGACGTCGCGTACGCGTCTTTCCGTACAGGTCCATAACCTGTCCACCGTCTGGATGCTGTCTACCGAAAGCCAACCACGCTAATTGCCGAGAATTTACGAGGCTGCTCCTAATGAGACAACGCCGGTTATTTACGCGGCGTTTAATGGACGGCTGCCTTCTGCGGATGTGGATGCGTCTTCACTGCGGGAGATCATAGGAATATCGAGCCTAGTCCTTGTATGCTTTCTTGAGACGATGGTTACCCGCTATCGCCATTAACTGCGAATAGAAAGGAACGCAAGGACGAGAGAAAGAAAAGGAAGAGACTTTCTGATGGAAAGTACATACCAGCGGGATTCTCATCGGCAGCTCTGGCTACTATCATAAATTGCGATCCGACCGTTGAGATGCGGGTAAAAGTAAAAATCATCAGCACGTAGCTTAGGCGCGTAATTAATTTCTCGTTCACCGGAAAAGGACCGTGCGTAGGTATACTGGTCGTTGTAAACTAAAAGCAGTTCTTTTTTAATCCAAAATATTATTCTCTGACAAATCCTTATTTACACTGACTAAACTCGTCCCAGAGACGGTTTATCGTCTTTATCCGAATCTTCCGTTGAAAATGGAGATTGGTTGTCGAAATTTTGTAATAAGAACGTCCATATTTCACGTCAGATTCTCGGCTGGTTCTCTATCCTCTTCTTACTCGCTGTACCATGCTTGGTAAAACGGTCTAGATACACTGTAGCTGTCAAACTTGAGAAACGACCGTTTGACGGAGATCGTAGAGGGACTAGTGATAAATCGTGAGATCAGCGATGCTAGAAACAAGACCGTGGTAGAGTAGTGATTGTAATTTAAACTATAACCGACAGTTATTGTATATAGTCGATAAAAAAGAATGACTAAGAGAAAAGAAAGAATATCTTTATTCATCAGGTACAACGATGCTTACAAGAGTCATCCCGTACACAAGTGGTCCCTCCTCAGCGGTTTTACACGTTCTTATCGCATCCGGATCACAGGCCATGAAAGAGCTCTCCTTTATCACGATCCGCGAGGTGCCCGTAAGCCAAGTGTAAACAAGAGTGCAAGGACTAATTCATACCGGAAGATAAGAGCAGCAGCTCCCTACCGTCAACGAGAGAGACAGAGAGAGAGAAAGAGAGCTCTGATCCGATAAGAATTTTTATCTAGTGTCTTTCGCAGTCTTGATTACCCACGGAACCACACCTCGAGATACTAGCCAGCTTGGATTTCATGGGCAAGGCATAAAAGTATCATTGAACAGTGCCTATACGATCCACTCTTAGCCAGTGGATCGGTTCTAATGTTTCAGAGATCCTCGTCATAGTCACTTTGACTCAGAGATGGCAGCAGTTTCGAAATGAGGAAGAAGAATAAGGTTAGCATTCCAGAAGTAGAAAATGGTCAATACCTAAAAGAGTACCAGATGATCCAAGGGCAACCTTTACCAGAACTACCAATTTCTAGAGATAGTTTAAAATACCTAAGGATGAGTAATCTTCAAGAGATATATGGACCAGTCTGTTGATGACATCAGTCGTTCTAGGATAAAGCTCCTGAAAGGGTAGTCGAACGTGAAACGAAGGAACGGAGTAACGTCGGCGCCGGGCGTCGAGACGCTCCTCCCTCCATACTCCCGTAACAACGGGAGAGCAACGCACCCTCTTTCTATTCACAACCCCTGCAGTCCCAGCATAATGTAAACCGGCGGCTCATCTGTGCCTATTTTCCTCTCTGCATCACGAGGACCTGGCAGCCCGTTAATTGGATCATTCTCTCAGGCAATGAAATTTGATTAGAATTTTCTTTTTGAGGGACAAAAATATTTTTTCTCAATTATCTTAACGCCCTTATTCTATTGGTTCTAGACTTTTAGTCGCCAGAGGAAGATCCCTTGGGTATAACGGAATGCTCGTGTCGTGACACACGAACTTTCCCTGCAGAGATGAACTTTCTCTATCGTAACGACTCTTGGCCGACTCTGTACCTCCTCACGCTTTTAATTACTTCGTTCTCCCTGGCTGTAAGAACTCACTGAATTATCAGGCTTCAGGATTATCCAAGTGACTGCTAGAAATTCAAATTCCACGTTCAACGAACCTGGGTAACGTCAAGGTTACACCTACGGACTGACCTGCGGGCAGGTTGTATATGCTGCGCACTTTCAATGGAGTCAACGAAGAAGTACTGTTAATCCGTGACAAGGACGCTTGTCCTAGTTTTATCTCGTCGAGGATGCGGTATCCTGAGTTAATGAAAACATCCGCGTCCTTTCGTTATAGGAAAAAACAAACTTATCTTACTGCATGGTATATCGCATTTCCGTTCCCAGAGGCATTATTAGGTTACATAACAAAGATGGTCATCATAATCTCTCAGTCTTGACTACTGTACCTTTATCACTATAAAAACTGGTAATGATCATTGAATATGTATATATCCTACAGTGATTAGACACGCCAAAGAACTTTGTAACGTGAAAATGATTAAGGCTGCATTTTAAGATTGTTTATGTACATAAAATGGACGTGCACTGTCATAAGTGTCACTATTGCAAGAACTGACGTACGGAGACCTCGATTCCTAGGAGTAAACATTCTTTGTGCATTCATCAACAGTGGTTAGCCAATACCTTGGCGTTATTTCTCAAGGATACTAACTTCGTCTGTTTTCAGATAACAAGATGCCAGGACTTTCTCAGCGCGCGTTTAAGTCTTTGGGAAAGTTCAAGATTAATATGGGAGGCGCGGACTTGTGCGAGATGAAAAAAGGTATATGCCGTCGGTGGAAATTGCAAGGGAGACGTCCACGCGAAGATGGCTATCGTCTGACTCACCGTCTAGATAAATATCGATTAGCAACCCCAATCGAGTCAGCTGGTCACGTTCCAATGGAAATAAAAATAAAAAGACGAAGACGTATTTCGCTTGCTAGTCCTTATAGAGATACAATGAGGATTTGCATATCGTCCTTTGTGTACAGTCGGCTGTTTTGTCCTTTGTGCATGGAAGATTATTTATTTAAATTATAAAAGTGACCGCTTCTGGTTCAACGTTCCGGACGAATCTTGGACTCTCTACTTTTTTTCACCTTGCGAATGGCTGACGTTCTTCAGCCAGGAAGAATTCACTTTTTTATACAACCAACAAGGGGCACTGGTACCAGCCACTACCCACTGAGTATGCTAAAACTTTTTTTTCCATGTTTTAGGAAAGCTGGACACTCTCTTGATAAAATTTGCCTCTGGTACGCTTAGCCTGCAGAATTCAAGCTGGCTCGTGATACGCCATTTCTCATGACTTACTCGCAAGTAGGTGGAACGTGAGCCTGTCGTGCAATACTTCAATCATCATGAGTCGCCGTCATTTGCAATTATCGCAATCATCGTGCTATGTAGCAGCGCTAACCAGTTTGATGCCGCCATTGTGAAGCACTGCCTGAGCGAGGCATTTTCTATAACAATATCTACCAGCGTTGCTTGGACATACATTGCAAGAAGGAAGTAAGACTGATACCACGTAAGATGCAAGATAATTGGAAGAAAATTGAAGAAGGACGTGAAATGAATTTTTCTTAAATCATACGTCTAAGTTTAGAATTGATAGACTCGTAAATTCTTGAGCATCTCGATACACGAGTACCCGGGAATAGAGTAGGCATGATAGAATTCTTAATGCAAAAAGTACACGTTAGATGTCAGGAAGGAGGTAGAAAAATCGAAAGTATACTTCACTGTTATAAGAGAAAAGACTCTCCTTGGATTCTGTATCTTTCCAGAATCAGCGTTGCTTAAAAATAGATCGACTAGTGTTAAATAATCTCGGTTGTGTCCTTCGTGCAAAGTATGGAGTACAGTAAAGTCGCCAATTTAAGGGACCAGAGTTATTTATAATCTTCATATATTATAGAACGTCCTCCTCGAGGATAACGACACCGAAAATAGCAGGTGCGAGTTGACGATAACCGCGTAATAAATTATAAAACGTCACAAGCACCCTTCGTGTATCAAAGTACCATCTACGCAATAATCTGTCAAAATTTTCCAACCTTTTTTTACACCTTTTTCTTTCCAGTTCTTCTAGACACTCGTGAATTCGGCGAGTGGCTATTTGCGACGTGGTGGACGAGAATAGCTCAGAACCAGAGACGGTTAGCATAATCCGTGGAAGGAAACGGTCAGGAAGAAAAATCGACCATCGAGGAACTCGGATGCCCAGTAAGAAGGACGTGAAAGTTTAAGAGCTGAAAAATCTCGAATTTCACAAAAGCCAAAAAGGACTTTGGGTACAGTACCGTCTATTCTTTTCCAGGTAGATAAGTACACGGTACTACCACGGGACACCTGTAAATAATTCTAAGGACAGTTTCTCTCTTGAAAATTCACAGTGAAAGCACGCAGGATTCTACAGCAGACGTATTTCTTTGTCAGGATGACATTCGTACGTCCGTCAAGCTAAAACGACCTCAAGCCCACGAGGAGTCTGACCAATCATATCTGAAAAGCAGCAGCTCTCCCCGACCCCCTGCAGTAACTATACTACAAGGCGGTTCACAAGTGCTACCATAAATACAGGAAGATACTATTTGCTGCCAACGAGAGTGGTTGCTCAAGTTCGTGAATCATCGATCAAAGAAGCTTTTTAATGATAAAAATTGGCAACTGTACGTACGCCAGGTAGAGACAGAAACGAAGGATTTGCCTCGAGGATGATCTTAAGAGATACTTTGAGCTAAGTACTAACTGGGTACATAATATTCAAGTCCCTATAAGTCTACTGACGTAAGTGTATGCATACGTACCCCCACTGTACGTACGTGGGTAAAGCGCGTCTTGTACGTATAAAGAGTGAAACGCTGTAAGGCAGGATGACGTTGCGATGTGAATCATCGATCAAAGAAACTTAACCGGAAGCATATAAGCTAGTGAATATTCTACCAATTAGGTCTTCCCTGCTTTTCAACAATATTTCCACTTGGAGTAGCGTGATCTTGGATTTTTTTTCAGATTCCACAGAAGCCAGTTCCCCATTCGCATGCAGATTACACAGAAGGGTAGTTGAGGCGAGGGGTGCCTGCTTCTGGTCCTCCTTTAAGATTCTGTCAAGAGGGGTCCGAAGGCTTACGGATTATAATGGCGAATGCGGGTATTCGCAAAGGAGAATGAAGTCTGCAGAGAGAATAAGGGAGTAGGAGCGGGGCTTAATTTCGCCGAGCTCGCATAAAGGACAAAGAGTAAACTAGTGTAAAGCTGGCTTCATATGTGGGCAACGGTTCACGACCCACGCACGACCATTTAGTCTACCTACGACATAGCAAGAGGATAAAAATTGTTTTTTCGATCACGAGGTTGGGCTGATATTCAATATGGTGGATATGGATTCTGGATTTGAGAGAAAAGCAATGAAAAAAATTGTAAACAATCTAAGTGACACGGATAATCAAGAACGTAGCAAACCTACAGTCCGATACGTATGAAAAATGCATTTGGAGAAATGCACAGGAAGGAAATCATGTCGGTTTATAATGCTCGTCTACTTTCCAGTGTAAATCAGACAGAAGGTTTATGATTCACGTAGAAAAAGGATGGCGGCGATGCGTAACGAAAGATACTAGATTTTTATCTTCAAAGAAAAAAACAGAGAATTGTAACGTTTTTAGTAAATGACGAAACGGCAAGCAAACAAGTGACCAATGTGTATTGCGAATGAAGATCTCTTAGGACGAAAAGTCCTAAGAGAAGGTCCAAGAGCGTCTCTATCAAAGATATTTAGATGATCAAGATTATAAATATAATCGAATCTCTTAAAGAATCCCGTAAACATTACGAAACGCGGATAAACAAAGGTACATACGTGCCCGAAATAGGTACTGCGTGTGAATTCTTTAACTTTCTCGCCTCTTTCGAATTTTTCTTTTTTCTTCTCAAACGCGCCATTGCGAAATCCACGTACTCCAGTGTGAAATTTCGTTTTTCTTTTACCGTTTCGTCTCAATTCCGTAACCGGTAGTCTCCTTGCTAGTATATACACAAAGCGCGAAAGGCAAACACCGTCTCCCTGTAAACGCGTCGCAGGTAGTAAACGTTTCACGGTTGATTCAAGTCAAACAATCTGTTCGATTTACTATCGTATCAAGTCAATATCAAGATAATGGCTTGTATGCAAGTCAAGTATCAGATAAATAATAAACGAAAGACCATTGACGTCTGAAGAAATGAATAATGAATTTCATCTAATATAAAAGTGTCCCTTGTATCATAGAATGCATTTAATCGAGCTTGAATTTCCATTGAATCATAGGAAGAGGAACGGACTGGAGTTTCATGCACGTTAAAGATTGAAACTCTGTGAAGAAAGTATCGAAGCGTAAAAACAAATAGCTTCTTGGCAGAGACTCCATGTTATCCATAGAAGGATGGGAAAGGCCTTGCAAGACTCGAGAATAAGGGAATAAGATAGAAGATGTTCAATCCTCTGAAGATCTTTGTTTTTTTCAAACAAAAAATAAGTGCCATTGCCATTTCTTGATATCGGTCTACAGGGTAAATATTTCTTTGATTCAGGTAAACGAGGGTCTCCTAAAAACTGACTGGGTAAAACTACAAGTAATTAATTATATATTGATAATGTATGCACAAGATGGATGTAACCAGCTGACATCAATATCAATAGGAGAATGACTTGTCTCGTGGGTGCTGGGAATGACACAAAGAATAATTGGAATTGCTGTAGATTAAAGAGAAAAAAGATAAGAGTCCAGAGAACCATGCGATTAATAGCGTTCAAGTAAATTCTCTTTGTTCTAATTTCTCGCGATACGACAAGCCTGTTAGTATATACGTTTGACCGGTACTGACCGTGCATTGTCACTTGACAGAAGAGCAATGTCAACGAACTCGATAAAGCGCCAAGTACAAAGAAATACTGTTAGAAATGCAAGAGCCCGGGTTAACCGTATGAATTTCATGATTAATATCAGGCATTTAATTAAGCCGGATATACACTGTCAATTGTAAACCAGACACGAGTGAAGGCTGATGATCAGCTGACGATTCCCGCGAAAACCATGTGTGTCAATAAATAGTATCAAAAGAGCAAAGACTCCAATTGTCAGATTCCGTCATTCATCAGAATTCTCACAAGCGATTCACTGTCAGCTGACACTGACGAGATCAAGAATCCAGGATGATGCTATCAAAGGTAACGGTCATCTCGTATATGTAAATAAATAAAACGTCAGAGATAAATAAATTCTAATCCAACAGTCGAACCCTTCACTGTACCAGGGTAGAAAAGATTCAAGGCACCCAGAGACACCCCGCCCAGCTGAGAAAGGACAGTGGCTAGGGCATGTTTTTCTACAGTTGTAAACGAACTAAAAGGATTCAGAGCAAAGAGATTGAAGAGGAAGAAAAAAGAATGATTCGTCCATATATGCAGGCTGTGGAATGCAGAGGAGAGACAGCTTCGTGGGGGTAACGTAGGGAACGTGCATGCGTGCTTATACGTCCACGGGTTACTGGCTTCGAATAGCAGCAGCAGCAACACTTCCGATTATAAAAGGCGGCTCTCATTTCGTGTTTTTTTCACTCACGTTTCAGAGGTGAGAGACGCGGGAATATCCGGAGTGCGGGAGCCAGGATCGATCTAGCTTCCTTATGTACGACACTACGGTTCACTGCGGATTCACTATTCACATGATAATTTCAGCGATATCGTACCGTGCGACTCACCACCCATCCACCATTGGCATTTTGTTCGATTCGACTGAAAGAAAAACTCGATCGAGTGAAGTTGGCCGCTGCGGCCAGCAGCGAGAGCCGAGTGTGGCGTAGGAGGCGGTGCGCCACTTCCCTTACTCCATCATTTCTACTACTGCGCCACAGACCAGTGCCATCTATGTGGCTGGATACGGTACTATTCTGTCTTCATCGTACCAGCAGACAGATAAGATACAGATGGCAGCTGCTTTTCACAACTAGAAATTTATTAGACAAATTATTACTTCTCGTAGATTAACAATATTGCTATAACTTGTATACATTGTTACACAATTGCATCAAGAGATAGATAACAGCTTCTTGTAATGTTTATCCTTTATTTATTACAATACTCGTATGGAATGCGATAAGGTTCTCTCAGGTTTTGCACACACATTTTACAACAATGTTCATATAACAATACTATCTGCTTACAACAGTAACATTAGGGTGTAATAATCCTCATTATCGTAAACGCTTCGTCCTGTAATATATATATATACATACAGCTTTGATAGTTGCAATCGCCTCGTGAACGTCGAAACGAAAATAATGATCGTATCCGTGTTTTAATAAATGTGAACCGGGGAAGTCAGTCCTCTGGATTCACCCTCGTCCTAGAAGAGGGAGGCAGAGGTGCGCCCTGCTACAATTTCACACAAATATGACAAAGCAAATACATCACGCAATATACGATCCCGTTATCTTAAATTAATAGACACTCTGAATTTTATCGCTCGCCAGTCTCTGGACTCTATTCCAAAATTCTTATTCTTTCTTTTCTTTAATCACTCCGTTACAACGTTCTCTGTATACTGATTTATTGTTATACTGTATTTGGATAATATTTATGCGCCATTGTAGCGAACCTGTCAATTGACTGTGTTATAATGTCGGTGTATTCTCGTTTCAAGTTTCGCATTTTCAAAACTACAGGTGATTAATACGTCCTATCAGTTAACTGCGGTGTTTATGACATTGCTGTACGCAATTAATGCGCGTTTTACAAAATGAGGGTTGAGCAGGAATGACAGTACAACGAGAAGATGTTCGATTGATACAAGATATGATATTCTAATGGAATGCAGAGTAATTCGTAGCGACGGTACGCGGGTATTGAATAATCGTAGAATTTCTTTTTTTCCCTTCTTACACGGTTATTACGACCTATTTATATCTTACATACGAAATTCTGTATGCACGCAATCTACCTATAACGAATGTTCTATGACTTAAAGGGATACAAAAAGAAATGTTATATTTAACAGGGTATAATACGTCTTAATTAACGAATTATTCATTATCTGGACCATAATGGATATAAATAAATTACTATGCCTTTTCTGTAATGTACTTTTACGATTACATCAATGAAAAAAAAACTGTAACTTGGCAAGGTTTTAAAGAGAACCGTATATAGTAACCCTGTTGGTTGCTTTTTCAAAATTACTCCTACCAACAAACTTTATATAATTACTGAATGATTATCCTCTGATTTACTTGGCTAGTAACAATCTTTCGATATTTTCATATAAACCATTTCAAATTTCTACGGGTAACCTTCGGGTTCAAATTTTCCTATGGTCTGGATAAATGACACGTACGCGACATTAATTCTTTTACGATACGCGAAACTCGCTTTTTCTTTTTTAATAAATTTAAATATAACTTTGGCTGTATAACTTGAACGAATATTTAAACGTTTTGCATTATTTTTCTTTTAGGAAAAGATTCAACAAACTCTTGAACAACGCGCAAAGTTATTAGCGTTCTGCTGGAAACCGTTGCGCCCTAGTTCATTTCTAATATTATAAAGTATTCAATACGCAATATATGTAACATTAGAAATTTTATGACGCTCAATAAACAAACTTTTCAGACCAGACGTCCGTTCGACTGCAACAACAGGTAAAAGCAGATTCTGCCGTTGCAATGAAATGACGTGAAACGTGCAAGAGACCTAATATAATAGCTTCACGAAAGTTTCACAGCAATCTTCAATAAATCAAGGCAAGTATAGGCGCGCATTTCTGTGCGATAGTACTTATCAAAATATGTCAATACATTAAAAGAGAACAGTAACGTTTTAGGATGAAGAATTACAAAAGAAATACTGACGCACAATGGAATGTATAACAAGTGATTATTAACAATCACACTAAGGCACGATAAAACGTATTACAAAGTGTTCTAGAACATCGTACGAATAAATGCGTTTACTTCTCAGGTGTTTTCGTCAAGAATTCAAAACTCGACATAAAAAAAAAGACACTTCTCTTTGTTAAGAACGTACAGATAATTAATCTTAGTTTTTTCTAGATTAATTATCTATGTATAGAATTATGTATAGATAATTAATCTTAGTAGTAGGAGGATCGTGCATCTCCGTTGGCTAAAATCTCAAGAATGAAAATGATATCAAATTACTTATTTTATTAATAACACCGATTAAGTGCAGTCACGAAAATTATAAGAGAAGCACCTGTCGATGTACGTTCAGTGTTAGTCTATTGGTTAAAAATATATTATATACTGCATAGGGGACATGTTGCAGACGAGTATCAGGAAAACAAAGATACTAAAAACAACAACAATTTACGCGTTCAACCGTCAACTACAATACTACTAAGTACAACGCGGCTCAAATCCATTATTTATACTTAGGAAAACAGTCTTGTACTTGGAACAATGAAAAACGTTACAGGGTAATTATAAAATAGATATTTTAAGGGTTCGCGCTTCTTTTTTTTGTATCCTCGAAGAAGGATTTTCTGCAATGATGTTCCACCTATATTTCATTATTCTTGAATGTCATTAGGTATTTTTGGAAAATGAAATTCAACCATAATCCATTACGGTATATGCATATTGGATGAAATGTACGTGAGAAAAAGTAAAAAAAATACATTGGTTTACGAATTGAACTGATAAGAACTACGATAAGAGTAATATCTGAAAGAAGAATAAATTCGGAATACTGCTTTAAGTACCATTGATAGTGTGAAAATGTTTAACTAAGTCATCCTTGAAATATTCATAGTAAAGAAAATATTTAAAAATACACGAATCCTTCGTATTTCTGATAATAACAATACCGATTCTCGTTACCACCACGTTTTTTAAAAAGATTTTTAAAGAGTTAAGATCTTTAGCATAATTTACCTGTATATACCGTACGTACAGTGACTCGTATTCCTCCCTTGGCAAATATTCTCCCCCCAAAAAAATACGTTTCCTCTCAAAAGTGTAATACTTCAATTTCAATTCCTGCGATTAAATCAGTTGGAACGGATGATCTGTGCTTTTAATGAGACAGATGATTTTTAACGGCATAAAATGGACGTGAATTTACAGTTCAGGAACTGTTCCTGTTTAAAGTTCGTTTCTACTATCTACAGTTATGTATGTACTTACAATCTTAAAATTGGCAGTAATTTGTTTTTCTATTGTTTGATCAGCCGGAGAAATTACGAGGGACATTATTTATTGAAACTTTGAAATATATTCTGTCAAAACTTAAAAGAAAACGGTATTTGGGCATGCATAAACCTGAAGCTTAAATTGAAATCGACTTAGACAAAATTAAGTGATGAATTAAATATACGAGATTTCACAGGACGTCTGTGTGACGTTCATTATAGTGAAAAAAAAAGGAAAATGAGGAACTGTTAGCTTCACGCAATAAACGAAAAAATAGGTGAATACTTTTCTACAAATTGTAGATTAAAAAAAATTGTACGACCGTATGAACGGTTTTATCCAAACTGATCTGCATTACTTTTATATCGTATTTACGTATCACGTATGAAGAACTGACTACGTTTGGAATGAAATTTTTAAAACAGAATACGCAGAGAGCAGATACGTACTTGCTCTTTTACCGAGCATACAAAAGTTTTTCGTATCACAGTTATTTTTGACAAGTGAACCAGACATAAAAAAAAGAAAAACTGTATAAGCAGCATATATTGATTGCTCTCTGTTAGTTATCTTCTCAAGAATTTCCTGTATCTGTATGTTAATTGGAAAGAGGTATTTAATAACGTTGTAGTAGAACGAATTGGATACTGTTATGGCGATTCGCATCGATTGAGAATTCGCCTTTGGGTTTTCAAATCCTATTGCAGCATGCTCGTATTTGCTACGTTTATCGAAATCCGTGCGAGTATTATTACGCTGGCGAGTCAATGACAATAATGAATTAACATTTTGAGCACTTCGAACCTTATTCTCGAGCACTTTGTTTATCTCTTGTTATAATAACGCGGAGGAGGAGGTACCAATTAAAAAATAAAAACAGGCGTTCTAAACGCAAAGGCCATTTAGGACGACTGATTGGCAGTGGTGGGCTTGGCTTTGGATTTACGACCGAGTAGCTTACGAAAGGATGAGGTCCATCTGGAACGAGTGAAGCCACCTGCTCTGGAACCATCTGGTTCGCTGCTTGACGATTCGCTGATTTTTCTGCTGCTACCGCCACCTTCGTAGGATCTTGATCTGCGATCTCCAGTCTCGGATGAGAAGCTAAAACCCAAGAATTCTTTAGAACGTATACAAAAAACAAGGAACAGCAATAACAAGACTTACCCGGAGTCCGATGAAAATGCTCTAGCGGTTGGCGGAGCACTAGAGTTGGCTGAGGATAAAGAATTTTCAGCAACCGGAGTGCTGGGGAAAGCCTCATCCTCGGAGCTGCTGCTAGAGTCGTCTATGTAGCTGATACCATGTTCCAGGGGTGAACTGGTTCGCAAGGGTGGTAAAGCTGCTGGTGTACTCGGACGCAACCAGGTGCGCAAATCCTGTAAGGGTGCTTGAAGACACTTGAAGAGCTTCCCACTGAAAAGATATACTCGACTCCTTAGTCGAATGTTTCCTTAACTGAATATTCTCGTTCCTAGTTGAAGAGCACTCACTCATCCCGTATCTCGTCGACTTCGCCAAAGGTTCGCTTGGCGTAGAGACATACGGAACAGCGTCGTCTACGTCGGCAGGACGTTGCGTGTAGAGTAGCAGCTCGTAGATGACGTGCGGCGTGTCTCAAGGTAGTTGCTTCGTGACTAAGGGCTGCCACACCTTCCTCCCGACGACGACGTTCAGCGCCGAGCTCTCCCTGCTCGACTCTCAATCTCTCCTTCAGCAACTCGTTCTGACAAAGTGAAAGAAGAAAACCAGTAATGGCCGATCAAACGTACCGCCAAGAAACTGTCAGTCAGGACGCTTTTTATCGCTTGCTCTCAAAATAATTGAATTCTCATGATTATCTCGACTACTTTGGATTCTCATTGCGCTCTCTGGTCCTATTAAACGTTAGATTATGGAGGATAGAAGAAAGTCGTCTAATTAATATAATTAACTGAGCATACAAGCAGCCTGGAAGATCATCCAAGCCACAGCAGCCTGATTTTCCAATAGCAGCCTCCACCTGCCAATAGAAATTCTACTATACTAAAACCTTCTAACAGGGAACATACGATAACGCCAATCATTACCAACGGCACCGATCTACAAGAATCATTACGGTAGCCCACTAAAGAGAAAATAGCCCCTCCCCACCTCGCCCCCATTTAAAACTAATAAAAGCTACAGGATGCTGTAGCCATGGACCCGTTGGCTTTCTCTATGGCGTACCCTAACCGCAAGTACCCGGAAATCTTGTCGGTCAGGATGGGAAGCCAAGATGTATCGCGTATCGCAAATAGAGAAGCTGAAGCTAACGTGGATGAAGAAAAGTTTCAAAGAAGACGAAGAGGATATACAAGACAGCGACGGCTTCAAGGGAGGTTCGTCGACCCCTCCTCCTCCTTCTTACTCAGCATGGTAATTTCAAGTGCATGGTTGTCAAATGACTAGTCGAAGAACGTTTACGATCACTCCGACTCTGTTACTTTCGGGTAACGGACATGAAAATCACACCAGGAGCCAAAGCCCGTTAAAACTAACCTCCCGTTCCAGGGCATCGCGCTCGGCTCGAATCACCGTGGCCTGTCGCACAACGTCCTGCCGTGCTCGTTCAAGCGACCTCCTGGTTATTTCATTCTGCGAGGCCTGCAATTGCAGCTGACGCAGCGCAGCAGCGCGTTCGGATTCAAGACGATCCCGTGCAGCAATACAGGCATCGCGATCAGCACGTACACGCTCGGCCTCATCTTCTAGACGAAGACTCCTTTCCAGTTGGGTGAACAGCTCCTCTTCCTTATCACGTAACTCAGCTTCGCATCCTTCCAGCCTCTTCTCCAGGGCCTGCCTAGCTGCTTCTATCTTATTCCTCTCCGCCTGCAAGATACGGAAAAAGCATTAGCATCACAGGGGTTCACGAAAACCAAACGACTACCTCGTCCTCGGGCATTGTTCCTTCAACCTAATGTGATCTTCCTGAGATCGATAGGGTGGATAGACAGCCGCGCCTTGAAATTTAATATAAATTAATGACCGACTTCAGGACGGGATTTACAGGAAGTACGTGGAAGTGGGTGTGCCACAGTCAGTTCATTCAGTTAGATCGTGTACTCGTTCACGTCTACCTCACTGCATACGTGCACTGAGGAACTTGTTCTCTCTTAACCGTTCTAGTCCATCGGCAATGGAACCTGGCAATCTGGCAATCGATGTTTCACCCAAGACCACCATAAATCCCTTCCGTTCTATATCCAGCAAACGGATGGATGGTCGGATGGAAGGACGGACGAACGAACCAGCCGAGTTTTCAACGGGATTTCTAGATCCTGGATGCCTACCTGAAAGGCTGCCTGACCGAAACGAAGCATGCTAAGTATTACGAGCGCTTGGAGTCAAACGCAGGAAGCTCGCGTGTATAATTTCTTGAGCTCTTCACGCCTTGGTATATACTATATACACATATTCCTTTAATGCATTTAACCTATTAACGCATTGCCGTCCAAGATTAGTCATCGAACAATCATTACATCCAGTCTACGGCAAGCTTGTTGCATCATTCTTGCCTAGATGGTTTATACGAAAAATTTTACGAAAATCACACTGAAAAAAAACGGTACGTGATTAAAAGAATAGACGTGAATGACCCATTTTGGCGATACAGATCATTAAGATCATCAATGAATCGGAGCAAGGAAGTTATTACGTTAAGCTCTGTTGAACAATGTCAGAAAACAATGGATAGCGTCAGGTCCGTTACTTTAGGTTAGTACAGTACCCAGAGACGATACCTTCCATACAACGCACGCACAGTCATTGACAAAGAGAAGGCACGAGTCATTAAAGTAATCCCTCGCGTACCATTTCCAAGATTCAAGTGACCCAAGAACGTCATTCGAGTAAATATTATTTTCAGTAAATTATCCTCTTTAAACGTATTTGGCTTTTTCCAAAGGATGAACGTCGTCACTCATACGACACTGACTATTTTTACGGCTGGTTCGCATTTCAAAACAGGGTATATCAACCAGTACCAAAGGCGAACGACGCACGTAACATTCTAACGTACCCAATTACCTAACGCAATTCCCAGAGAAAATATTCTCAGGAGTGAAAGGTCGTCAATCTCGAGGTCCAGAAGCGAATGACTCAGTAACGATAGTTTCGCACGAATCCCATAGGATTATATAACAAAAAAATAATTAACCCAAGACACCCTGACGTATTACAATAAATATTTCGTCTATTGTCATGCACTTGGCGTGGCGATAAAACAATGACGAATATCATTACAATGGAATACCAATGACGCTTTTACCAGATGCCTTGGTAGCATCGTTCAATGAATTATTTCGCGTCTGGTGTCAATGTTCTCGTAGACGACACGTAAGCATATAGATATGCGGCTTATGAATGTATATCGCACGTGGAAAGAAGCTTAACGATTTCCTACATACACAAAAAGTACCATAAACGGAGTGGTAGGTACAAATAAATATCCAGGAATGCCTTGTCACAACACAGTCATCGAAAAATGACTGGCAGGACGAGTCCATTAAAGACATTCCGCCAGACGTGAAAAAGAAACTACGATGAGTCCTCGTGAGAGGCTACGATTCCTCGTTGCTGGTTGCAACGAGGAGAACTGGATGAAATAATTCCACGGAGAATTTCCAGCAGTAGCTCGATGACGGTCTCGTAGTTCCCACCGAAGTCAAGAATTGAGGTGGAGGAGCAAAAAAAAGAAAAAAAAAAGAAATTAGAAAGAGCGAATAGCAGTCAAGACAAGGAAATAATAAAGTCCCGTGTTGTTGACCCAGGGTAAACCATCACAGAGGCATTTGCGCTCCTGGCACGTTCAGTGCATGTGCTTTTCGCACGGTTCAGGTAAACCGTTCGGTTACCTTTGAAGCAATTGTTGCGCTGCTCTCGCGTTACGCATGTACCATAGGACGTATACGTTGTTCGCCTATAGCTAATTTATATATATATATAGAACAGTACTGTATATACATATACAGTACTCTCCTAGTCATCTTCCAGTTCTCGCACGTTCCACTATTACCGTTCTCGTTGCAGTCCTCAGAGTGGAATACGCCACCCACGCAAAATCGTTACCTTTGCTCGTAGGTGGCTCTTTTCTTGCGATGGGTACTGTTAACTACGGCCTCGAAACACGACGGTGAGGTCACCAGCTCTCACGGTCTGCTGAGCAGTATCTTTGCTGAGAAATGCCGGGGGCTTCGGTTCTCTTAGTTCGTTCTTACTCTACGCACGATGGTCTCTCGTGGTGATTTGCACTGGACGTGTTTATACACTAGACGTAGGACAACCAGAGTTACTGTCAGTAGTCACCCAGATTTATCCAGAAGACACACAGACGAGTTTGCGTCCTGTCTAGGTTTGCCTGCAGGCACGATCCGCGAGACAGTGCAAAAAAATGGATAGTGGCCTTCGCTATTGCGTCACGGCCTCGGTAAAAGAAAAATAAAGCCAGATCGCTCACTGGCCCAGAAACTAGTTGGACTTTTCGATCCTCCTGTGAATCCCTTTTTCCATGGTTACTTTTGGCTCCTCGATTGAGATCTATCGAGCAGAAAATTTAAGGGTTTTACAGTTTGTTGGTGAAATTATTTTACGGCAACCGTGATGACTGTCTCGATGATTACCGTAGAACATTTTCTCCTGGTCATCAAGCTCTAATTTGTTTTCCAACAGGTATGGTCGTTGCTGCGTGTTGTGTTGTATAAATGATGTTAATTGTAGAAGAGGGATTCTAACTAGGGGGATGGGAATTGTCGTTGGCGGTACCAAGTTGTATTTGACTTTCCCTGAGCCACGCCTCTTTACCGTTAATTACAACCCTTACCGACCGCACCCCAGGGGTGTCTACGGCTTATTTTTCTTTTTCCTTTATTTCTCTCGTTTCTCTGTCAACCGTAACGTTTCACGTGCCTCCACTAAGCTTAGACGAAAGTCGAATCGACGAGTTTGTTCAGCGAGAATGTTTCCATTGGACATAACGATTTTTAGCCGAGTGAAATTTTCACGGCGATTACGACAATTCGCAGCGCTGTTTCGTGTCGACACGATGATCCTTTTCAACGGACAGAGGGGTACCCAGTCTCTGGCCACGTTCTCATTGAATCCTAGACCAGTCAGGCTTTCCGGTCTAATACAGGAAAAGCAGTCAGCATGCATATCACACTAGTTTAATATAATGACTCGTCGAGAAATACCTGGCACCTACAGAAAAAAAAGAAAAGGAACGGCGAATAAATCTCAAATAATATACTGTAAAAGCGACAGAGAAATTCCGCTACGCTACATAGAAAGTCGCCTTAAAATATTCCAATAGCTGTGCCTCTTGGTCAATATAATCTTTACCTGAACACAGTTCACGTCCTAAAAATCCTGATTGGCTTTTGCGGACGATTAATAAAAAAATCAGCCTGGCTAAAAAATTTCCGTAACGGCACTGCCGTTTCCCACGCGAATGGAATCTGCCAGGATTTTACATTAATAGAAATGACGAGTGTCTGCAGAGTCGAATTTGGTCCTGATATCCGTATTCTCCCCCTAGCAAAACGTCTTCGGTCAGCAGAAACAAGGACCTGGAGGAGAGTAACAAATTTATTCGACTTCGATTCTATATTCAGACACTACATACCTATATAGCTAGATTGAGAACCGTAACAGTCTCGTTAACGTCTTTCATCGAGCATCAGCTTCCTCGTGAGATACGTACGTGCCATTGGTGGCCATCATTAAATTCTTTTTTTCCCGTCATCCTCTTTCACGCTGGTTAACCAGAAGCCTGCGTCGAGGCGCCATTAAATTCAATCAAAAGACAATAGACCATACAAAAATACGCCTGAGAGAAAGTGCGACACATTAAATTCACAGGAAATCAAAAAAAATATATATATATAGAGAAAAAAAGACTTTCTTAACACTGAGTGAATTCGTCGAGGGTAACGAGAATCGCATGACTGTCTGTCTGCACTGGCTTGGTCTCTTTCTCTGCGGAAAGTGCGACTGCTGACTGGCCGTTGCATCAGCAATGCACTTTTAGACTCGCGTCCGCTTTTACCGCATTGTTAACGATATGAAAGTTAACAGTACGGAGGCATCCTTTAAAGATTGAACTTTCTCGCTGTCGGAATAACGTATAGGCAAGCCGATAAAAATTCGCCACGACGTCCATTCACGCATCCTTACAGACCCAGGCGTCGATCCAACCCCGACGCCGGCTTCTAATCCGTAGGCTAAGCAAGCGCGCCGGGAACGCAGGTAAATCGACAGTCTTATACACAGTATTTCGATAGACAATTATTTTCGTATAGTCAATTAGTTTCGTAACGTCAGCCGTGACTCCTGGTGAAAATAATACCCAGGTCACCAAAGTACCGATCGACCGCACGCATTTGTACCTGATAATTCCGCTTATGACAAAGCGGAAGTCTCTGTTTTGATATAAAGGTATATTTCCCCAGAGTGCCTCAAGCGGAAATACGTCATGGATTGTTTGTGACTGTATCTATAATACTCTGAAGAAATCGTCAAGAGTACTTTGGTCACGCCAAGTATTTACCGATGCATTGGAATTCGTTACACAATAATAACCTGACGGAGTATCCTCGTCGATGGGAGTGACTGTAGCTTCCTGAACAGTCCGTTCAAAAATATATCCTGGCAGCTTGTAGAGGAGTCATTGGTTTAATGGGATATCAACAATTGTACTGCGTAAATATTCTCGACGTGACTGTACTCGGCCTTGACGGTAATACCAAAAGCAACGGAGATTTCAATGGAACGAAATCAATTCCATTCCTCGTGGTACACAGTGACGCCTGCCTTTAAGCAAAGTGCAAAATTATATATCTTATCAGGAGGGTAGCCGCTTTGATCGATATCAATTAATTAATGACATGCTTTCTTATCGGTCCAATCAAAGGCAGATATTTTTCTACGACCCGATACCGACTAACGATCTTAACTGTATGCCTGCGTTCACGTGTGGACGCGACTTAACGACGTGTCGACTCTTCGTGAGAAAGCCTGATAACGATCTGGAAGAATTCCTCGTTAGGCCTCATTTTTAATTTCCTGATGGTGGAACTGTTTGCGCCTAGCAGCACAGCGAGTGCCTTTATATTCTTGGACTCGAAAAAGTTGAAATTCAAAGCAACGTGCAGAACGTCAACATGAAACGAGTCGATTCATCTCCATTGAATGTTACAAGAAGAACTTTTCAAGTCAACGGTTTACTTCTTCTTTACTGAGTATTATGTTGCATCTATAGAGAGACACGAGTTGTACCAGGAACAACATTGGATTCTCACCTATGTTACGTGACTGGTACAGTACGTTGTGTGATAAAATTGGACACAGGATTAATATGCATTCGTATACGATACTTGAGGAATAATCGCCTTGACTTTAGACAAGGAGCTGGTAATGGCTGTTCAAAGTGTTTCCGGTTCTTAAACGGTCGCTAAGAATTTCCTACGTACCTTGACTTCGTGATATCTCTCCTCAAGGTAATAGGCTATTCCACGTGCCTCCTCGTATCTTGCTGCTAGAGTAACGTATTTGTCGTAATGCCTCTTAAACAGGACGAATCTGTGTACAAAAGAAAGGGGATCAATTGGTTATGCAATTCGTCGTAGAATAATCCAAGCGGGTCAACAAAAACCGGAAGACATTGTAAAGCGTATGGAGGGCGTCATACAATTATGTATCTAATGAATAGAAGAGTCATGGATTAACAAGTATGACGGAAACGTAGTAAAATTTAGTCGTATAACAGATTCAAAAAGTTCTTTGATATTCTTCAAAGCAAATTTGGTTTTTCAAGGGATCAATGTTCGACAATGATAAAAAAGAGGCGCGTTGTTTGAACAGGCTCATTGTGGATTTAACGTATTGTGAATGAATTCTCCCAGGGAATTATATTTTTTCTTGCCTAAGCCAATACAGAAATTTATCAATTGTTTATCTAGGAATGACTTAATGTCGGATAAGACGACAATCTTATCGTTCCATATCTTTTTGTACACGATGATAATTCATTTCGTTCTTTATGGATAATAATTTAACAGAATACTACGAACCTATAAAGATCATTTTCGGTTACGATATCTCTGATCGAATCCCCAGGATCTATATGATCAGCCAGAGCACCAGGTGATCCAGCCGATCTGGGTGGCAAAGGACAGGGAGGACATGGACTGCACGGACTACAATCACGAAGTGCAGTTGCAGCCACCAGGTCATCCTCTGATGCAGTTGTTAATAATGGACTCGGCGTCCTTGTAGTTGTTCCCAGGAGATCCTCGCTCCTCGAATGCCTCATCTCTGAATTCCTATAAATTCCAGCCGATCCAGTCGGCGGATTCCTGAAGACGACATTCCCGTTAGCAACGGTGGGACCCGGGCCCGGGAACCCGTTGCCGGCTATCCCGATCAATAGATCCGTCATCGTCGTTTATTCAGCCTACTTCCTCTTCGCGTTAACACGGTAACACACTTATAAATTCACTAGACACAACAGATTCACGTAATCCCAAGGGAAAGTCACTAATACAATTTATAAAACGACGCACGACGATCGTCCTTTATTGACAGCATCTTCCTCCTACGAAGTGTCCACTTTTTTTTATCTCGCTGCTGATACAAAACTTCGATCGCCGGGATATGGACCAGCGGGTGTCCTTTGAGACTTGCGCCTCCTATTATCGATAAAAAATTTGTTGTAACAACCCGTAGGAATATCCTATAACGTCATTAGGAACGTCCTAAATTCTTTTACGTCGTACAATTCCTAATCGTCACAATGGTCATTGATATATATATATAATCACTCTGATATAAATCTAAACGCATTGAGCAACACGCACTCTATCTCTCCCATGTACCTAGCTTACCCGGTTACTAAGAACGACTGAGAGAATTCCTCTTTGTAGTATCGTCCTACTATTTCACAGGCTTCCTTGCGTGGATAAGCTTCCTCCAGGATCACGTATCCCCTCGGGAACTCTTTAGCGCGGAACGCGTAATTCGATGCCGATTAGAAAAGGAAAAGGCTTCTAGAAGAAACAGTTAACGCTAACTTCTTTTAAGGCTGTACTGGGAGGATACTAGAGCGATTAAAACTTCCTGAGCACCTGCAACAGCACACCGTACGTTCGACGTTTACCTGCGTACTGGTACGAACTGTCGCGAACGGCTGCATGTTTTCCAGTCGAGAATAATCCTGCGAGAGGTCGTTGGGAAATAATGTAGGGACGTTCTAAATGTTTTTTATAGTAGAAACTGTGATTACCAACTGATGGTAAAGAAGAGCGACATTTATATATGCATTTGAGGTTACCTATCTTCCTTCTTTAATTTAGTGTAGCAGAAGGAATTTTTAATGATTTTTTACTTGCTTCGAAAATGGCAACTCGATTATTTCGAATATTTTCGAGTGATTTAATTGTTCTGAAAGGACAGCAGGTTCGATATGGACACAGATTGCGTGGTGTTGCACCTATAAAAGCTAAGACCCTCCAACAACGTCTTGACGGTACGAATGTCGTGCTTTATTCGCTGTTTTATAGGTTATGTTGTCTGATTTATACTTATAAGTTTAACAGTACTGTTTTTCTTTTAGAATTAAATTACAAGGACCCAGAATTGGCGTTTCAAGTCAATATCGGATTGCCCCAAAAGAAACTCTCACGAGCTGAAATAACATCGAAATGGTTATCCGAGTTAAAACAACACAGAGCAGATCCTGAGTACGAGAGGAAAGCGAGGAATAAAGAATGTATGTTTATATTTATTGGGATTCTTGTTAAGATATGTGTAATCATATTATATATTTTTTTTACAGTAATTATAGACATGGACATGGAGAAAAAAGATTGGTTACGGACTTCTGGGCCTATTCACTCTAAAACAATTGCGAATCATTATGAAATTTTTGAACACTTATATGGCGATGCCTACTTTTATCCTGTAGTACCACTCGAGATTGATTACGATTTTGGAAGTGAAGATGTACTTGCTAGGGTATATAGAGGAAATATAATTAAGCCTGACGAGGCTAGACAAGCACCAAGCATAGCATATGAGGCAGAACCAGATACTTACTGGACTCTGCTTCTTACTACCCCAGATGGCGTACTCACTAATGCCAATGAATACTGTCACTGGTTCATGTAAGTTTTTCAATAATTTATAAACATAGAGTGTCGTTATATAAAAATTATATGAAATAATAATTTATCAGTGGAAATATACCGGGCAACGATGTGAGCAAAGGAGAACAGTTGTTAGACTATCTCAGGCCTATTCCACCACGTGGTGTCGGTTATTGCAGATACATATTTGTATTGTACAAGCAAGACAAAAAGATTGATTACTCGGAGTACAAAACGGAGCAACCATGGTAACCATAAGTTTCATAAAACGTAAAACAATTTTTTTTATGTATGCTATCATTATTCTGATTGATTTTCTTTCAGTTTGGCTTTGAAGAAGCGCAGCTTTAACACACAAGATTTTTATCGAAAACATCAGGACTATATAACTCCTGCTGGACTAGCATTTTTCCAAGCTAGCTGGGATCCTACTCTGACAAACTTCTATCACGATACATTAAGTAAGTAACATCTTAAAATTTTTATACTAAAATAGAGACCTATTAATTCTATTTGTTTTCTGTTGTTTTTTATAGAAATGGAAGAACCAGTATTTGAGTACGACTTTCCACAGCCATACATTAAGCCACAGACGTGGTTCCCATTAAAACAGCCCTTCAATCTTTACATGGACAAGTATCGTGATCCAAAGGATGTGCACAAGGATTATTTACTAAAGAAATTGAAGAAGGTGCACCCATTCAAACAACCAGAACCACCCTTAAAATTCCCCAATGCTCACAGGCTACCAGATAAAATGCCCTCTTGGTTGAAGCTCGAAGAAAAAAAGAATCGATTGGGCTTAGGTCGCATCAATGAGATAGAATAATTAAATTTACACAGTACGCAAACTGTTAATAAACACAAAGCTAGTTTACTGAAATGAATAATAATACTTTTCACAACAATGAGAAACGAAGGTTTTCCCTATGGCGCGAACGTTCGTTTTATAACCTTAAAATAAAATTTTCCCTAAGAACAAACAGTTTGGACTAAATCAAAATATTTATTAAAAGTCACAAAAAGGTCTTCCTCATACGTTCTCGCTGCACTTGTCACGAAGTATTCAAAATGATGTCAATCATTGTTTTATTTCTCACTCAGGTTTCAAATTAGCTTCAACAAGTTGTCTACTGCGCAACTTAATGTCGGTACGGGTCAAGACATTTGAGTCAATAACTTCATGCTCGACGTATAATCCTAAAAATTTACATAAACATTAACGCATAATATACTAAATAAATAATTGAAATAATTCTTCGTGTAATTACCCGTCGGCTCTGGTATTTCTACGCCATATTTCAATTTCGACCTGTAATCCGAAATGTATGTCTGATACAAATCCTTAGCTCTCTCTTCTCTTTCCTGGTCGAGTTGAAAGCCACTCATGTTAAAAAGCATTCCAACTTTTCGAGTAACTTGCGTCAATAACGTCAAGCCTGCAGCAAACAAAAGAAAGAAAAAGAATCCATTAATCGTTAAACATTCTTTAGAGGTTTTTCATTAACTAATCGCCAGTACCGTCCTCCTCCATTTTTTCAAATTGTGGCTCTTCCTCTCCAGATATTTTCTCATCGACTTCCTCCTCTTCTTTCTCCTCTATTACGTGACTTCTTTTCGTTTTCCTTTCACTCTCCTTTGGAATCTTCTTCGCGGATTTACCGTGCTTAATGCAAACTAGCATGGACACCATATTCTGCATGGCGGCCCTTATGTTCATAAGTAACTCGCCCCGAATTTTTCTCATGTTCTTGAAATCAACTTCGCGCTTCTTTTGAGTCTCAATTTCCTCGAGCATAATCTTCTTATCAGCTTTGTATCTGTAATATCGCGATTTACGCATTGTACGACTGGATTATAAGTACGGGAACTACTGATGGGAAAACTAACGACATTAAACCTCGTAAAACTTGACACTAAAGGATGCAAACGAGATGTATAGAATTTTATTAGTGGCTCGTGGAATATCTCCTGTGAGAAATTGAGTTATAGTAAGTACTTGGGAGGTTGAGCTATAAACAGATATAGACTGAACGACAGATATTGTAATTTATCGATTAGCCAAGCATACGAAATTCAAGACGTGTACGAAAGAAAAATAAAAAGAAAAATATCCACAGGTATTCTGTACTTCGTACAAACGGCAGCAGGTCAGTATAGTAAATTTTCAAACTTACTGTCCAGTCGTAGAAATCATACTGTGTTCCAAAGTAGCCAATACCCGTAGAGCATGATGTTTCTTGTTAAGAACGGAATCGCGTTCCTTTAAATTATGATTAAATTGCGCCAAAAGTCGTGCCTTTTGCCTCATCTGTTCTTCGAGTCTGAAATGAACAAATGAAAGACGTAATAAATGAAACAATATCAAGTAAACTAAACCAAATGGAAAGTTACCTTGGAAAAAGTTCATCGTAAGAGCGCACGAGCATAGATCCCTTTATTCTATCAAAAATACCTTCCAAATGTCGAATTTGGGACTGCACTGATTCCTCGCTTTTGGTAGTAGTTATCTTCTTCTCATTAAAATCAGTATCGCTCTACAATTAAGAATATACTAAATTATTACAATGATTTTCCTACACAGTAGTGTTATCCATTGTCGAGGCGCACCGAAACAACGTAATTTCCATTTCCCTCTGCCAGATGGCAGTGAGAGTAACAGCCATTCGTGAATTTGCTTTAAGATACGAATCACTAATGCTATTAATTAATTAATTAAACAAACCTCAACACGAACAAGGGATTGCGCATACGCCCAAAGATCATCCACCTGATTGCGTACATTCTTTAAAGTGCGTTCACGCTCTCTCATATTAACCCAGACATCTTGTGCCATCTGCTTATACTTCTGTCTGGTATCATCCAAATTTTCCGCAGCCAATTGTCCCATGACGGTCGCTTTAATGAGAATTTGACATTGGACCTTTTGATCAACCTTTAGAGCGTCGAGGACGGCGTCAAAGTATATGGCATCCTATACAGGAATTTAACGTAGGAACTTGGAAGAACATCTCTCAATGAGTGATTCTCCATAGCATTCAACTGTCGCCCTTTCACGCTTAAGGTAAACAAAGGGGGGCCACCTTTGATTTTACGCCAGATCGCACCAGAATAAGGTTCACCCTTCGCTCACCTTCTTCAGAATATTCAACATAGAGACGTAAGTCTCGCGAATGGCTGAGGCGGCATTCTTCTTAGCGATAAATCGCTGGTAATTAGTAGTAAGAGTTTGCTGAAGATAATTCGGCTTGTATTCCAATTCCTGTTCATATTTATCCGCCAACAATGCGCACTCCAGCTGTACCGATCGTAGAAAGGAAATTATCCAGATAATTAACAGATGACTGAAAAACGCCAGACAAAGAAGATGGCAATACCTGCAAATCAAAAAATGCCTTCATCTTCATCTTCTTCGCGTAGTAAAGCTTATTAAGAAGTTTTCGCTTGAGGGCGCTGTCCTGGAAGACGGCAGCGTAGATCTCCTAAATAGATTTATTTGCAGGGCTGGGATGAGAATCGAAATTCAATGTAAAGCGCAATAAGAGTATGAAGGTACGCCAGGTTTGAGATGATCATAAGCCAACTGAAAATCATGATGATGCTGAAGCATTGTATGCATTCGCCTCTGATCCCCATTCATGATATCAATCATTATCCCACGATATTCTTTGACGTCAGAGGTTAGGTCCTTCAGGTCTCTCGATACTTTTTTCTTTATCTTAGCAGCACTAATCACTTGCAGCTTCCTATCCCGTGCTGCAATAACAATGCATTTCATTAGGATGAATAATTCCCTCTCAAAACCATAATAAATCACTTAAATAATCGATCGCTTACCATGCAGCTTGAGGATTCCACGATACTGATTTAATTTATCTTTTGTCGTCCATCTCTCGTCCTTCATCCCGTGAAGCTTTACGTTCTTGGCCGACAACATTCTGTTCCTCGGATACGATTGAAGTAAAAAAAAGATAATACAACTTAGAAATATTACAGATGCATCAGAAGAATTCAACAGCTGTAATGAAATTCTTGGAATATAGGTCAATTCAACCAGTAGCAATTGTTTTTCTGTTATCGATGAAAATGATATTTTTCTTACTGTTCCATTATGCAACTACACTTATACATCTTGTACCTAGAATAAAGAAGAATACCAGTACCAGTTAGTCTACTGTTTACTTGTCTAGAAGAAGAAAAGTCTCTTTTATTAATAATACTAAAATAAAATCTCTCCCAGTCATTTATCATGTCCCATACAGCGACTTTCATCCTAGATTTCTACTGAGCTTTACGTCTCGTTCATAGGACATGTATGTAGCTTTAGGTATATATATATTATATATGCACAAACGTACATAGAACGATGGCTTCTCCGGCTAGGACCTCGTTACCATAAATCAGCATAAAAGCAGCGTCAATGTCGACTACTTAGAAACTTAATGAGTTGAGACAATAACCAGCATAAATCTTGCTGGGGTTGACGTCCCTCTGGCTCCTGGGTTACAGCGTGAAACGGGAACGAAGTATGCACCGCCCTGGCACGCCAGGATGTAACGTTAACAGTGCCAGCTAGATATCCACCTATCTTGTTATTCAAACTTTGATTAAAGACTCGCTATCGTCCGTGAGATTAATAATGAAGTTATTACACAGGAAGATTTTGTTAGGGTGCAAGGCTTCTCTCGAGTGAGGGAATGATTGAGGTCTCCTCCTGAGTGCGTACCTACCCTTATTCTACTATATCTCGTCACTTCCGTTTTCACCCTCGTGTACGAATAAGAGTGACTTAATTTCGTGCAGAAAAAGAAGACTGGATAAAGAGAGACGGGAGTATGAAGTAGTAAGAGAATGGAGAAGGTGCGAGAGAGAAAGAAAATAAGACTGAAAACGTGCGCCAAAGGAATATCGCCGCGGGCGACGTTACGTTTCCATCGAAGCGACGACGAGCTGTGCTGCCCTCGGGTTTTCATGAAATTGATTGGCGCGGACTACGGGAATAAAAGCCCTCGGGGTGAAACGAATGAAATGTCCCGTTAGCTCAACAGAGATCCAAATTAATAAAAGAGGAGCGGAAGTATTCGGCTCTCTTGATTTCTTTCGGTACCGCGTCATTTCCGGGCTTCAGTAAACTAACGAGATCCTTTGATATTGGATATAGGGGATAGCAGATATATAGTATCCGTGAGAATACGTAGTTGTCTATACGTGATCAGGTCACTTCTCAGGTATCCTGCAATTTAATCATTAACCTCCGATTGGACCTCTAACGCGAGGATGGATATCCTAGGAAGTAGTCAAGACGCCGGAAGCGACCTGGACGGTTTAGCCTTTTTGCGTCTAGACTCATTTACTATGGGATTAACGTATTTTTCAAATTAATCCACGGATTTAATGAAATACGCAAGAGCCGGAGGTTCTTCTGAACGGCGTAAAGTCCTACTGAGGACCGGAAGAAAGTACTGGGGTTGGAGTGGCAAGAGGGTGAACGAGGACGGAAGTGGTGGTCGGGTACGTGGAGAGAGGAAGCGTAGGAGGCATTAGTTCTCCACTGAACTTAGCCTCGAGTTAATTGGACTTTTTGGGTTGGAGTTTGCCGAATCGTGCAGCTAGATACATTAAAAGACTCTTATTGCTACGGTTAGAAAGGAATAGGGCACGGTGCTGCCCTCTACTTCTGTTTCTAGACTCGACCAACACCTCCTCCAACCCCTCTGCGACATTCCTGACTCAGCAGCCAACGCGGTAGGACCGTTCAACCAGAATTCATTACTAGGGAATGTAATATGAACGTTGACTGTTTCACACCAGTCCTCTAAGCAACCCTACTGATACCTTACTGCTTCAAGGACTTCTCTAGCTACATGAATATACAGGGCCATTCAACTTTGAAGTATTCAAGTCAATTTTGACAGTTGTCATATTCTAACATTCCATCAAGTATCACTGTACAAAATTGTACAAGAAGAGTGAAAAGTTTTTTTATCTCTATTAACAAGCTACTTGAATTTTTTAATCAATTTTGTCAAGTGGTACCCTCGACAATGAATAGTCCTGTATAATATATTACTCCTTGTGACCTTTTAGCTTAACTCCCTTTACACCACAGTGATCCTGGCCGAACGGAACTCAACGATCTTCCCCAGAACGCCTCGCAGGGACTTTTCTCTCTGGAGGATGAACTAGGTATGTATTTTTTAGCGAGTTTTACTCACAAACTCGTACCTCAAGAAATACTCCTCCGCACTTGTACCGTCCTGGGTAAACTGGACAATTCGAGTGGCCAGCAGCAGCGTGTAGAGACAACAGCGTAAAACTGCAGAGGGTCGTTATGCCAGAGTGAACATCCACTATTTATTTTGGGATCGGTCGAGGGTTTCTATCCAGAGACCTTTGTTTCCCTCGTCGCAAAAAAATAGATCTAGAAGGATCAGCTACGTTTGCTCGGAATATCGTTAGGTATTATATGCTATCAGATATACGCGTAAGGTACCGCGATGTTATCCGAAAATCATTTTTACGAGATCACGTACCCTGTCTTTTACGTATGCACGTTGCGTATGCGCCAGCGAGCTGGTTTCTGTTGGAATTGGGCGAAACCATAAAATCCGGTAATTATTAAAATCCTCTCGAGAGCCGTACGTGAGATGCATGTAGGAATTCTAGAATGAAAAAGAAACAGTATTAAAAAAAAAGATAAAAAATCAATGAGTATAGTACAACCAATTAAAGGGACTGTACGAAATTACACATATTTCGTTAATCAAGTGCACATAACCTGCAATTATAGAGCGGAACGTTCAGTTGTAAATTTAATTGGCACGTTTCGTCCTGAATTTTCATTTAATGACGTAGCCGAGTTCGTCAGCAAGATTAACCCGTAGCAAAAATCTGCCATTGTCAATGCTCTTTTGCCAAAGATAATGTGTGGTTAATCAATGGAAATCAATGGAAAACCATTCATCACCTTTGGCAAGAGAGCATTTGCAATTGGGGAATTTCGCTACGGGTATTAGGTCTATATATATATTATACACGTATTTAATCTGTTCGTTCTACGTAAGGCTTGTTAAAAGGTACAAAAAAGGCGTACCCTCATTGATCGAGTAAAAAAATAGTACTTTACGATACTAGTGCGAAAATGTTTTTTCTGACGAGTGTTGCAATCACACGAGTTTAGAAAAGGTTTATCGCACGAGTATCGTACAAAATTTTATTTCACAACGTGCAAAAATGCATTTCTCGCACGGAGTGAAATAAAGGACTATATCGCACGCAAGAAACTCCCTAGAAAATAAATATAAAATTCTAGCGACCTGACGACCTCGCGTCAATGCACTATGGAAATGCTGCCTCTACTGGTCCATCTATCGCGCTATCAACAATGAAAAGTGGCCTCTAACAAAGTTGTAACGTTCCATAAAAACAGGCTTAATAGGCAACAGGCTAGCGTATTCGCCTCTTGTTCAATTAAGTTCGAACGGCTCGCCGTTTGTTTTTTGCGCATTCACGTCGAGAATTGTCCACGCGCGAATAACGCGTTTTGTTCGCAGCTGTGAGAATATTGAAGTCGGAGACCTAACAACTCGGTGCACCAACTGCGATAGTCATTGTCGTGTAGAAGGAAGGTAACAGTACAGAAAAGTTCGAGGAACTCGTTTTCAAAGCAACGACACGACTTTTTAGCACGAGCGATTATCGTTAGAATAGACGTTAGATACCTTTCTATACTATTTTTTTTTTCTTTGGTGCATTTCACAACAGTACTTAGAATAGCGCATCTTTATGGCTCGTGAATCGATAGCTATCTATTTTCACGAGGCGATTCTCGTCCGTGCGATATCCGACAAAAGTTTTTACGCGCCTTGGAAAATGATTCGAGGAGCCATGAAACGAAAAGTAGAGAAAGAATCCAAGAAATTTGCATGAGTCTCGCGAAACGTCGATGGTCGATCCAAAGCGCAACGCCCACTACATTTAGTCGTAATCAGTCTGAAAGCATTGGCTTGACAGGCCTTCTCCAATCGAATTTACGTGATATTCTTTTTATCCCAAGCTCGGGTACACTCACCCCGATCGTAAATGTTGCTTAAGGTTTGTAAGCCGGGAGCACCAGTGGAGATCGCGATAAAGTAGATAAGAGAGATAGAGATAAGGGAATAGAGAGTACGAGAAATTCGACGAGAAGAAGGGTGTCGGAGAAAGCGAAGAGAAGAGCATCAGCAGCCCCTTATTCCCAGGAAAAATAGATTTATTGCCAAGGCATTTCAGGGCGAATATCCAATGTGGCCCTTAAAAAAAAATACGCGGAAACCATTTTAGATGATTGAATAAATTGATAAGGAATTCAAGCCGATATCCTTTGAGCGCGGTCAGGACCGTCGAGCACAATCGAATACTCACTTTCTCATCTTCTGCAGCCTCTTTCACTATGGCGCAAGCGATATGCCGCAATCGTTACATATATACGCGCCACGATGCCAGAGAGAATTTTTCAAAGCACAACGTTTGTTCTCAGCCACGTTTTCTCCGCGTAACGCGAACTCCAGCCAGATAAGCTTCGGTAGCTCCCATAACTTTTTATTCCTCTCGCTTTTCCTTCTCTTTTACTTTTTTTTACTTTCCTCTCACTTCGACCTTACCCATACGCCCCCTACCAATGTATCCATCTTGCTCTAGATTTTCCCTTGGATGATATGCAAATTCCCACGATATCCGTAGATGTTGATAAATTATATTTCAATGCTGCATCTTTCCCATATATATATATATCCTTCTGGCTGAACGCTGGCAGAACCAGCAGAAGCAAGGGAACAGTGAAACAGTCTGGATATGAAAATGGCTTCAGATTTTCCTATCTAAAGAATCCTTAACTCTTTCCTGTTAGAATATATACTATGGGACGGTTAACAACTGTCGGATAACCTCTGTGGATTTATGAGATTTTTACTCTAAGAAATTATACTCACCTTGTATCCCCAGTCGTGTATATATTATTGCTTTATATAATACATCTAGGAAAGTCCTTTAATATTTTCTCTTTCACAGTCTGCTGCTTAATACAAACGTCAAGTTTTCTCGGCTCTTCGAGTTTATCGCGATCGTATTCCAAGCTGTATGCATTTGGTATACGTTTTTCAGTAGCTGTTTCTGCATATAGGAAATACGGGTATTGTCGTTTCACAGTGGAGGACAGTATTTTTACAAGGTTTGTACTTTAGCTAAGTGTAGAGAAAGAGGGACAAGCTCGGCGTTGCACTATATACCATATACTTATCCAAGGTAAAGTGTATCGACCCAAGGTGGATGGACACTTGTAGGAGTACGTAAGACCTAGAACTGACCCAGACGCCATTGAAAAAGGAATCTCTGCGGGTAAAGTGGATTTACCGAGGACTCCATTCGAATTCGAAACGAAAAGTCGAACTGGCTGTAGATATAAAGAAAGTTTTCTCCTCTCCCCATATATTTCTCTTCCGCAGATTCGTACGAAGGTGGTAAAAGATTACTGGAAGTGAAAGGAAAGAAAAAAGAAAATGAGAGGAAGATCTTAAAAATTAGTGAAAGGTAGATAAATGACCGATGCCACGATCTGGGAATTGGAGAAACAACTCTGGCATTACTTATGAACAACGTATTGAGCCAGTTAATGGATCTTGTTTGATGGCTCGAGGCTTACCTGGAATATTGATGGTGTTGTTGATATCGTTGATGTATACGGTGCCCTGAGGATTTGGATTCAGCTGAAACGGGGAATACCCAATTTACATGCAATCTCATAAAGATCACGGGGTGGCGCAGCGACTCAGTCTCCATCTTGCGGGAAGTGCGAGAAACAAAGATCTCAGCCATCGTTTCGGGACGATCATACGCGGAAGTGTATTATGCATATATGTATCTATCTACAGAGATCGTAGTAGAAATGACGTGAAATGGATCTAGGAATAAACCTCAAGGAAATACGTTAGAGGAACGTCAATGCTGTTGGTACGAGAACCGTTATACGTATGTATTCTCTTGCTCTCCTTCCTCTTTCTCTTGCCTTTGGTTTCTCTCTTACTTCGCGTTATGAGGATGCTATGGTACGCTCTCGAAACGGCACATATTTACATAAGGAATATCCGAGAAGCGTATTAATAGAGAGGATCCTGCTTTAAATTCAGCAAGCTACCGCGATGTACGTTGTTTGTCTCTTTCTCCTTCGAATTCTCCATGCTATTGGCTCTTGAATAGATAAAAATGGCGACCGACGTTAATCTTTGTGTACAAGTAGTAGCGATTTTCGATACAGTATTTAGAGGTTACGCGTTGGAATGTAATTAGAATGGTGGTATTGTTAACGTTTGAAGGACGTGAGTGGTCAAAAATAATGTGACTGTATCAAAAAGGGGGATTATTACATTGTGCATTTGTACTTGCATCTCCATGGAGACGGAAGATGCTTTAAGAAAATCCAGACGAGTCAGATCGTTCGTCTTTGTACTTACTGTGCAGGTTGGTAGTTGGAAATTAGTTAAAAATTTTTCAATGCTACCCCTTTCAGTCAATGGCGTAACGATGGGGTTTCTAGATGTCTGACTATTCGTCGTCTGGAAGAACCCACCCTCTCGTTACCGCAATGTCGACGGGGTTGCTGGAGTTGGGACAGCGAGACCGAACCCTCGTAAAACATCTCATCATTAAATGAAAATACATTTATGTAGAGTGCTGGGGTGTTACATCCCTTACGACGAGGGAAACTTGCGCTGAGAGCAGCTGCTGCTGCCTATTGTCAAGGGTTGACAGTCTCTTCTCTGTACTCATCCCCTTAGCGTCAATGCGAAAGCGCGGCTATGCATGTCTCCATGTTTCCTGTTGGATAAATAAAACCTCGTCACGATCATATATAATGTCGTCTGCGTTCTCGTCGTCATCGTTATCGTCGTCATCGTCATCGTCATCGTCATCGTCATCCTCCATCTCTCTTATTTCTGTACGCGCTGCTGAGTATTGAATTGGACGTTGTTGATCTCTTACGCTTCTATGCACCCTGGTGCTACCGTTGCCACCCTGTATATGTACAATCATTCTAAAAATCCTGCAGAAATTTCTGTCTCTTTATTTTTTGTATCTTACATGTATATTCTTTTTGGATTTTTCTTAAAAATTGATTCTAAAGGTCTTTGTACGGTACTCTGGGGGTTTGCTGCTGTCTTAGGTTGTCAGATTAGAGGTTATGCAGACATTGATTATTGTTCGTATTTAGATATCATATTTAGTTAGGGATTGTTATTTCTTTTGGTGACTGTACCGCGTGTTTTTACCAAATGAAAAATGCAGATTCTCGAAGGGCGTGTATTCTCCTTCGTTTTTCCCTGTCTTCTGTTTTTTTTTCTGGTGTAAAGCTCACCGAAAGCTTTGTATTTCTAGAAGATGTCGCGAGAACAATTTTATCTTTACATCTGACATTTCTTTTCCATTTCATAAAATTCATACGGTATTGATACTCCTCCTTTGCGTTTTTTGTTGTTCTCTTTAGCCAGGGGCTGTTACAATTTTTGTTATCGGCCCGGCTGGTGGAAAACTGCCAGAGGTGCTGGAATGAAATTTCAATTGACGCTGATTGGCCACGAGAAATTTTCCAAGGAGAAAATCTCTTCCTGTACCTCGGGCAATTCCGTTTCCCCGGGCCCGAGGGTCGAGGGTGTAAATGTCGAAATTTTCAGTCGCCTCGAAGAAGTAAAAGCATCGCTACGCCGTTAGCCCTCTGTGACGATGCATAAAACTCGAAAATCTCATGAGATTTGAAAACTTTCCGGATTAGCCAGTATTCTAATCTGCGTTAAAATACCTCGAGGCTTCGGCACCCTCTATTTTTCCAGGAGAAAACTTCGTGGCATCCCAGCCCCATCCCGTCAGCAGTTCTCCATACCGAATTGTAATTAACGACATCAGAAGGCAGCACTCAAGAAATAATGGATCGCGTCGATGGAGAAATTTAATGGCAGGAAAAATTGCTTACCCAAGTAAACTCACAATCGCTCCCGATAATTGCACCCATAACAAAGGCAGGCGTCTCAAAAAGAATCTTCTCATACAAGCTGCCATTACCATCCTGATGAATCTTCATATTTTTAAATTTTTCAAAACAGTCATAAAATCATGTCCACTATGCTTTCAGAGTATTACTAACTTTTCACTGGCTCTGTACACCTGGGGACGCAACCTTATGGCTAATATTCTCAAGCGAATATCCACGTTGACGTACGAGTAATTACGTGGTTCCTTGTCGATGCAATAGCCAGCCACCTAATATGCATCTATGCAGCATGCATCCACGAACTATGGAATTTCCGTACAGTCAAGCATATTCACACACGAAATCCCTGTGTATAAAATACAGTGAGTTAATCTTGTCAAAGAGAAGAAATTAATTAAGAATATTTAAGAGAATTTCAAGATTTCTCAATCAAGGTAAAACCTGCATGTTATCGGATTTAGAAAATCGTATTGGGTTTCCGTTTCAGGGGAAGAGCCGTAGGCGACAATCTACCCTTACGTTATCGTGATGCTTTCTGATTAGGATACGTTACATCCTGCGTGGCAAGGTTAAAAGGAAGAAAAAGAGAGAGGGAAGAACTAAAATGAAAAAGAAAAAGAGAAAGGAAATCATCTATCGCAAATCGAATCTCACCGACTGCTATCTCACCCCCTTGGGAGAGAAAAAAAAGGATTTTTAATACCGGGTATGCCTGTTTACTAAAAGATTTTATGTTTCTCGTAGGGGGTGGATTGAAAAGGAAAATGCAAAATGGCTTTTATTTACCCATGCGGTATTAAGCAACGTTTATCGTCTCCCATGAGCATGACGTTCGTCAAGGGGTGAAAAGATTGCGTGCCTGACGCCATATATCAATTTGTCAGTTTAATAGGGGCGTACCCTGGTCACCCTAATGTAACCCGACGTGTAACCATGGCTTTACGAAATTGTCCATCAACCCTACAACACCCTATGCATTCTCCTTAGTTTCTAATCACGCGACTATACGCCATCCTTGACTATCTATCTCTGGTTTCTACAATTACCTACGTTGATTCTAGTAATTCCCAAGGGTTGGGTATAACTTGCGAGGGTGAAGACCGTGAATTGGATAATTGTCGAAACGGTTTTGCTTGCAAGAACTCACCCTCTCCTGTGGACAGTTCTTTTTTTCTTTCGTTTGTGAATTAGTGGCTGGTTAGCAGCTTGTGACAAATCTGTGAATTATTTGGCAACAAGTATACCTATAGATATATGCAAAATACCACAACTATTCGCGTGATGTTTTTGTCATTATCAAATGGGTCACCCTTACTGTCAACCCTACTAAAGTCGTTCCCTCTGTTATGTAATGCATAATAAATTCATTGGATCCCTTTTTTTGCAGAACACAATATGAATGATATACGACTGCTACAATGAAGACATTGGAATATCCTGGATGGAATTATTTAAGGGATGCTTGCACCAGGTTCATTTGCGACTATGATTTATTGCTACTTAAGCTGACTATACCTAACCTGGCTATCGATGGCTGCTTCCATAACCCGGGTGGTATCCTCTTGGGGTGTGTATGTACTGTACTGCCTGCATATAGTAACTGAAGGGTAGGTTATATACATATCCTGCATATGCAGGGAGAAGAGGACAGGAACTATTACTGGTCAGGATGGCAATGAAGCCAAGTTAACACATTTAAAGAGGGACATGTGGCTTCAAATCGTAACTATTGCCTAGAGCAAGGTAGTCGTTATCTACTACAAGGTAACCATTGCCAGGTTGATCAACAACGTAGGCATTATCGAAAAGCACAGCAAATCACTGCCACTGACGCAACAAGACGCACTGGCACTAGCAATAGAAGAAGCAGCAATAGAAGGCAGCAATTTTTGCGCACCATAGTCATGCTTCTGGTGCAACAAGGGAATGGTTACAGTGCTGGTCGCTAATCCGTGACGCTGTGCAGAGTAGGTATATGCTAGGTACAGAAATAAGACTCCTGTGTATTTTGTAATGTTTTTCATACCGGAAGGAATCTGTTTACAGTAGCCTAGCATTTGTTGCTGGAATTGCTGTACTGTTTGATAATGCCTACGTTGCTGATCAATTCGGTAATGTTTACCTTGGGATAACAACTACTTAACTCTAGACAATTGTTACCATTTGATGCCACGTGTCCCTCTACTGTGCTAACTTGGCTTCATTGTCATCCTGACCAGTAATCGTTCCTGTCTTCTTTTTTCCGTTTAGCAGGTTGGTACCTGATACCTATGGATGTACCTTTTGCAAGAGATTCTATGTTAAAATAATCTTTTCACGTGGAAACAGAATAACACGTTTTACAGGGTTGGTTAGCATCGAGTTTAATGGGCACGCGTAATATCCAGCAGGTCTTGGCTCGTAAAGGGATGATTTACGTGGATAAAAAGATGCGTGAGAGGGCGGCGTGTTCGCAAAGCACGCGCCAGACAACTTTAGCTCTCTTTAAGCTGGCTGGATGGCGTGGCTCATGGCTATTTCTTATAATCCGTTTGTAGCTCGCGAGTCCCTACAGGGGGTGGAGAGGGGTGGATTCGACGCCCTTGGTTACCTTAATTACACAGGGTGCAAGTCTCCAAATGAAGATTGGTCGTACCGAGGCTTTTAGAAGCGTTAATTTGAAAATTATACGAATTTGTAACAGCAGCTTAGGCTCTTTTTTAGGTGTCAGTAAAATTACTTGAGATTGCACCAGCCCTTCCGAGTCCCTACTCAAGTCAAAGGGTGTGTCTTTCGCGCAGATTAGATACGTCAGGATCTATAATCTTGTTCTTTAAAGCATCCACCTTCGCTCATGGGAACGTGATAATATTCTTATGGGGCCGCATAAATTTTACAGTTTGATTCCCTGTCACGCTTCTCTCATATACGCAGCAATAAAATGGCGGCCGATAAAACTTTATGAGGTCGTTACCTTATTATAACGCAGCAGGCCCTGTAATTATTATCGCAGCCTAGGCAAGAGGTCGCCACAGTCACTGGTACCAGTACGAAGAGGATAAAATTACCAAGTCTTCCATGGATCCTCTGCTGTGAAATCATCCCCGTAGGCCCAATGCTCTGAGGCGGGCTTAAAATAAATATTTGACTGGCATCTCGTCGTGGGAATACAACCTCGACACTTGACTGCAGCCTATCAACCTGCCAAATGAGACCTGTGAGACCTCTCTCTAAGTATCGAGCTGCTTAAGCTCTGCTCAATTCTGCCTCGATCTAAAATTCATAAAGTTGGCAAGCCCTCGTGCGAAAATGCACTTTCCCGCCTCGCCGAAAATTACTTTCGTCGCCCTGGGCGAAACCGAGGGTTGGCGCCCTTATATTTAGTTGTAAAAAAGTTCGCTCCCGAGCACTGTAAAAATCTTCGAAGTTCTCATATCGTGTCTCGTCGACTTTCTCCACCCTCTATTTCGGGTCACCTTATAGAGGAAAAGTTGAAGCTAACGAAAATTCTAACGCCTCAAATTCTTACGCCGTGGCGCAACCCTCTGGCTTCTAGCGATCGCAATATTTACAAGGGTGATATTCTTCCATCTTGCATTTTGGGGTTAATCTGAATCCCGTCTTGGGAATTCAAGGTGAAATCGATGCCACGGCCTCGAGCACGTACCAACCGTTCTACCGATAACGGTTATCCAAACTGCATTTCCGAGATTCTCACAGTGGGTAGTCATACGGAATGCATTTGCCTGAGAAAATTTAAATAGAAAATCGAATAATTTCTTCTTGCGATAAATGCCGCAGTACCCAAGAGAAAAATAAATAACTTACCTGATGTAAATTCATGAAAAATATTCTCAAATCGTTATCAATCCTTCCATCGAGCGTTACCGATATTCTTGCGAATTATCAAAACGATTGATGGCTTGATCCCGTCCCCCTTACTCGTCCAATTACCGGAAAGGTTCACTTCCGCTTTGGACGAGGGTTCCTGGGCAAAATGCTTACACCCCTGTCCTGTATTCGCGATACAATTATTACGGGGCAGGAGGGAACACAGTGTATACCGTCGCTACAGAAATAGAACGAGGAAATAAAGTGCAGCTGTGTGGCCCAATATTCCCTCTGGTTCCCTTGGCAATTCCTCGCTTATGGGGTTACGAGGTGGATATGGAAAAACTTGACCGCCCCTACAAACGAGGAGTCCGGACGATCCCCGAGTCAGCATCTTCCATGGAAGCCCGATTGAATTCCTATACATAGACACTGTGCTGCTATATATTAAGGTAGGTATAGGGTAATATACAGGAAATGATGCACTACGTCATTTAACCAGGAGGGTAACCCTTGAGGGAGAAGGGGGCAGAAATGATAATTTTATCAGAAATTGCCCTAGGAGGATATTCTGTTGAAAAATGATTTTTTTCAGATTCTACCGTTACCGTGTACAGGTACAATCGATATTTGCAGAAAACGTCTGGAGCATCCCCTAAATTTGTACAAGGGTACGAGAGGTTCCACATGTGATGAAACGCTTAAGTTCACTTACATAGCAAATAGGAAGATCAAAGAGGGCGTGCGTGAGGTGGTTCCTGGGATGATTGTTAGGGTCGACCTGAAGGAAGAAGAGGGTAACACGGCGAGGGTATGGCAGTGGCGGAAGGTGCTTCTCTGTGCAAGGGATGGAGGAGGTAATCAACCTCGTAGATCTCGTGTCGGGACTGCTGAGCCTCCCACGGGAGCAATATGTTCCCGTATTCGGGAAAGATATGTCGGGATTCGGGACTCTGCGTAGGCAGCGTCCATGAGTGCGAGTAGCCCCAAGGGTTCGACTGGCTTCCGGTTGAGGGTCTGATGTTATAGGAGGACAGAGATCTTCCTGCAACCTGAAGACCTTACGAATCAATGAGTGCTTACAAATACTTACTCCTTGTCTTCCCCCAGGACTCACGAAGTTAAACCTTTAACAAGTCAAGGACATTACGGATGCTCGAAAAGTGCCTGAAGGACTCTGCTAAAATATTGGAGTGCCTTTTACTACTAGGAAGGAAGGAAGGAAGGAATGAAAGTTCACTCGTGGAAATGGCATGGATGAGCGATGAACTCTTTGATCTAGAGGAATCCGATTTCCGTTTTGCCAAAGAGAAAGAGGAGAAGGAGGAGTAGGAGGATGAGGAAGATCCTCTTTACCACTTCTCCACTGGTCTTACCCTATTTCGGACCTAGTCGTAGAGCGCAGGATGGGGATGACTATCTTGTTAATCCCAGAGGTTTGCTAACGGGTGGAGTACAAGGATTGCTCGAACAATAATTACCTTATTATTTAATACATAAATTTCTCTTTTTTCTAAGTAATAAGTTATAACAATTTTTTTCTAAAATAACCAATGGCTGGTGAATTTTATTTCAGAAAATTCTTCCGCGCATATCCTGACTGTTACGTGGTAAAAATCAAGAAAAAGTCTCTGTAGGAGAAGCAATTAATTAAATTTTCATGCAAACGAAGAAGACGGAAATGCACAGTGTTCTAGAATATAGGACGAGTTATTCATCGAGAGTGCACTCGATGCACGCTAACTGAATGACCGGATGCTGTGCAGTGTGCTTTCCGGAAATAGTCCAAGGACTTACCTTAATTTTACGAAATTATTAAGTTGCTACCGTGCTCGTAAATTATTTATTGAAAAGGCGTAACTAGAAAACTTTCTTACCGCGACCGGATTACTCGCTGCGGCTGCTTCGAGTTTGTTGCCAAACAGGATTATCTAGCAAGGCACACGCCACGGATTAACCGGAATTTCCGTCTCGATCATTTCGTCATTCCGTACAAGAAATTACTCATTCATCTTTCACTCGTGTGGCTTCCTCGACATCTCCTGCAGCTGTGTTGTCGAGTTCTAATAGGATTAATGGAATTATTAACTTCATCAGCTGAAAGTTTATTGCCACTAGAAAGCAGATGGTACATAAATTGTTTTTTTTTTTCCTTATTCCGAGAAAGTCCCAAAGCGATCAATATCTATAACCTACAGTTAGTATGATTTATAGAGCGACACTCTGCTTATAAGAATATATCCCTCTATGTATTCTTTATATGAAAATCGATCCTGGTAACCTTAAAGAAAATCTTTCTCAACGTCGTGTCTACGGCTTTGGAACTAAGGGCAATATAATCCAGGCTTTCGCGGGGGTAGCTTTATTTCTTCCATATGTTTACGCCAAAAAGCCCTGTCTGATAGGTGCTGGCATTAAGAGGATATATAGATATAGATCGAGGTATACAAGCTCAGCTTCAAGCCCAATTTACAATGTTTACCCTGGTCTTGGTAAAATTCATTTTACAGCTCGATGAAAATATCGCGTAATCATCTCCGATAACTATGGATGAGTCAGGAAACGAGGCCACCTCGTTAAATCTACTGGACTAAAGAGTCTCGTTAAAATGGAATTCCTAGCTGGAGTGCGAAGACCTTCCAACCTTCTCCTACAAGGTCTTGTTTTCACGAATACCGTCAAAGGGACTACGGCTCACCTGAAATCCAAGGAGAACTTTGAAAAGCTTTGGAAAAGACTGTGCTACCGAGTTGAGAACCTACCCAAGGACTATAGCAAGGGTTTCTTTTAAAAGGATACGTTGGAATGCCTGGAGCAAGGTTTGAGCTAGCGTGAAAATAGAAGAAGGACGCTTGAAAGTTTTCACCTAATCGTAACCAAGTATTCACAGCTTCTCTAAAAGATTAACTATAATAACGTCTATAGCCTGTTGTGTTCCCCAGGAAAGTTTAGCCCAAATAAATACTTAAGTGGCAGCAGCTTACACCAACGGGCTAATACTGACCTACTTGAATCATTAAGCCCCTTCAGACTGGATTCGAATGGGAACCGCAAACTTAACTGCCCGGCAACTCTCGGCAACTTTCGTACAACTTCAGCTTCCAACAGGAAAAGCAGATTCTCGTGAGCGTCGTTGACGACGCGAGACGCCCGTTAGGCATCAGGCAATGGCTTCACCCTCGCCTTGTAGAGAAAGACCTGGATAGAGCTTATCAAAGGGCTTTCATGGACGTAGCTACTGTAAACGACTACACAGCAAGCGGATAGGTATTGTACGGAAATTTGTTTTTGTACTGGCTCGGCAACGTCCGTACTCTGCATTCACGCAACACTTCAACCGCCACGCCATTAATCTTCTGGCTGAATTCTAGCGCGTCTTGGTTAGCCGGGATGCTTTGGCAGAGACAATTTTCAATGGGAATTAATTTGAACGTTCCCTACTCTATAGTAGCATCCTAGTATACAGATGCCTGCCATTTCATTTTCTTTTGTTAAACGATACTTTTTCTTTTGGATCTCCACAAAAAGGGGTGTATTCGTACAAATATAGAGGGATTCTGTCTGTATTTTATCTGGGATAATCCACTTTTCGGATTATTTACTTTATATAATGTATAGTGATCTAATGAATTGACGTTAAAACTTCCTAAAGACCCGTAATGGATATTCGAATCCTTCTCTTTATGGGGTTCTCTATGGTATTAGGGTGGATTCTCATGTAGTAAAGGAAAGTTGGTTCTTCGAGAGCTACTTCAATTTGATGCAATCCCGGAGTAAGTGGCCTGGCGCCCAGAAGCTTCCTAATAATTATCTTCTGTTTATAGGTATTCAGAGGCCTGGCTTGATTTTCTGGGGGAAAACGGAAGTCGATACTGTAATGGAGTTTTGCTTCGTCGTTCTTGTAACGGCTCGCGATCCTTTCCGTCATATTTCTACGACCTACGAAAGGAATCTTTAACAATAAAACTTTTCAAGCTATAAGAAGCGCAGGCCGGTCTAGAACCACTGCCTTTAATATTCCATATTCCATATAACGTTGCTTCTTGCTTTCCCGGGATCAAGGGATCTTTACCGGGAGCAAGATAAATTAGAAAAATATTCAAAACAACATCCCTTAGGCCAGCCAGTCTCCTCTTCAATCTCTACCTTCAGGATTCACTAGATTTTTTATTCTTATGCCCCTCACGACATGTATAAGCAGAAGAATCTTTACAAAAGAACCCAAACGGATTTCCGGTTCCATAGAGGATCTTCCATTTTAATCTTCATCCCCTAAAAGTCTCAATCTATAAGATTCTCTGTATCGCTAAGGATACGCATTAAGGTGGATTAAAATGCCGCAGGGTCACTAGCATGAACCTTTTTACCTTTTTTCCATATATACCTAACCTAAATTGAATGAAGGTTCGATCTGCCATAAAACCAACGTACAGAATTGTCCAAATTTCTTTCTACACACTATATCCGATGAACCACAAAAACAATTGACGGAATTTAATCGTCACTGTTTCCTTCCTGTTTCTTCATACAGTTTCATTATATCGTTTATCCATTTTTTTTATTCCAGAAATATCTTGTACACCCACAAGCAACTCTGTACTACCTATCGTATACATCCTTCATTCGTTTCCAACTACTTCAACTGCATGGAAGTCGCGTTAACAAGATCGATAAGCATGGGATTCAACACGGCCTAGAACGACAACGTTTTCATGAAAAAATCGCGAGGAACGTTTCCTTGTCAGCAGAAAAAAGAAAACCTATCTGTCTAGTTTCATCGGTGAAACTTTCACAGGAACTAATCAAACCCGACCCTCGTCTCTATTTCCACTAGAAAAGAGAGCAGGGAGACGATGATGAAAAAAGAGCGGGAAAACAAAAGACGATTACACGGGTTCAAATGCCTAATTGGAGGAATCATTAAAACGCGATAATTATATGACTTTCATTACACTGACCAATTCCCAATGGAACGATTAATGCGATAACGATGCGATATGGTAACCATAGTTACAGGATGTGACGTATAAGCTACTATAACGTGACTTTGAGCTCCTTTTGTCTTCCTTGATACAAAGCTTATCCCCTTCCCTTCCTTGTCGACTCTACTACCCTCTCTCTCTACCTTCATCAACCCCTTCAAACTTCGTTTCCTTTCATGTCTGCCGATGATGTAATCTCCCTCGAGAGCTGACCGATCCCCTATTCTCTAAAAAATCATCCCCTTATACAACCCCGTATACTCTGCATACGAGTGTAGAGCAATTTAAGAAAAAACCTGAGAAACTGGCCTATCTTAATTTCGGAAAATACGTGGGGAAGTTAGAGAATTATACAGAAATGGAATAGACCCACGAATTTTTACAAACAATTGTGATTCACTATTAATTCAACGTGGTTTCATTTCTTGTATAAAATCCGGATATAATCTATCAGAATTTTAGGTCGTAATCGAATGCTCTTCGTTCCTTTGAAAACATCCCCTGAAACTTGTCGCACACTGATGGAATATATTTACCAACTATTTAGCATATTAATTTGCCATGGCGATTTGGTTCGTTACTACAAGTATTTGAATGCTTGGAGTCGTATTGGTTTATTAACCAGACACTGTTGCACGTGCAGTTGGGTTAAATCCAATTACGCCTGATTTTCATATAACAGTGAAAGATGTTACTATTGGACTACAAGGGGCGAATCTACCCTTGATACTGGGTTTATCTTTACGGTTTGTTAAGCGAATGCGCAATACACAGTGGGCTAGCAATTAAGGGGGAGAACGAGTAGATCGTCATTAGGGACTAGGGAGCAATAAAATTTCCAATAGAGTTTACGGTCAGCGCCCTATTATTATCAAATAATTATCGATTGCTCGTGTCTGATTCGTAATTGACGTTCGAACTTTGTAATTAGAAGGGTATGTCGGGGTATGGCGTATTGTTCATACTATACACGGTACATACGAACAATGCAAAACAGTCATGATTGATAAATAGGCATGCAATAAACTATAAAAAAAATCCCCTCCCCAAAATGATGATTAATCAATAGAATCAATTGGCTCATTATTATATCTAAAATCAGAGACGTTTATTAATACCAAAAAAGATACAATCTTGTCACTCAATGTAAAGTCACCGGATGTGCTTCCGGAAGTATTTCTCATTATCAAAAATCCACTCCTAGTTGTTTTAATTAAACTCTCGGACTCGCTGTCCCCATTGGAAAATTTAACGTGAATTAAACTTCCCCCTTCCACCCTCTACCCTCCTATATTACACGTAACATCCCAGTCAGCCATGCCACGCGTATTCTCACGTCCCCACGAGGTCGCGAATTTCGATTCCGTAACCGGCAATCTCAAGAAACGTCAGCAGCCATCAGAGCCGGCAGCTTCCGTCATTTTGGTCCTTGCCTACGCGAACCAGGGCCCGTATTCTCGAACCATTTTCATGAATCTCGCATACGACCGGCCAATGCTTTTCAAATGGAAAGTCGCATACGAGAATCCTTAGGGCAGATTCGAGAATACGGGCCCAGGTATCCGACTGAAAAATATCTTCGAAAGGCAATTTCTATTGTACCCCGTTTATACTACGTTTATTTTCATAGTGTCACTTAAGGTTAGGAAATTATAGGATTGTCAAAAAAATATAGCCCGCTGGTAAAGCAGTTTAGGGCAACCCTTACAAAGTGGTGTCTACGCTCCTTTGTCAATTTTCAAGAGTCCCAACAACCAAGGATACGCCAACCATTCCTATGGATTCCCTGCGGACCTATTTCGAAAATTTCCAACCGTGTTTGTTAGCTGCCCGTAAAAGTGCTCCGACTAAAAGACCACCGTGGGCGGGTATAGGAATAAAAGCCAGAGAAACATACCGGCATGCAAAATGCCATTTCGCGAATTGGGTCAGCGATACATTTCACGTTTGGCGGTAAATAAACCTGGGGAGAGTGCCACGAGCTACGCACATCGTACGTTGGTAAATGGCTCGATGCCGGGTTTGGCTTTGCCAAACGAATTGTGTTTTTGGTTATGTTATGGCGATGCCCGCATGTTGCTTATTTATGTCTGTATATATATATATATATAGCAGATATAATAATGCATATATGCACATACCATATATCCAACTACGTGCGTGCCTACTCGCGAGAGGTATACGAATTGGCGACATTGACAAATGGGGTTGAAAAAAAATTTTTTTTCCCGAAATTCCACGTACGGATTTATGTATCGTCGACGTAGGTACTAATGGACCATAAATACCGAACAGTGTATGGTAGAATAAAAGCAGTAAAATTTCAGAAACAAAAAATATAAAAGCTCATAGCCTGTAGCCATCCATTGATATGCGATGGGCTTCTATGCATGGATAAAAGGAAATGCACTCGTTTCAGGTTGTAAAATCTAATTAAACTGCTCGACAGTGTGATGGAAAAATTAACGTTAACTCTGGCCACCGTGTATGCCGACCACTTTGGTCTATCTGCCATTTAGTTGGGAGTAGATTTAATTGGCGGGAAATTTAAATTTTAGAACCGAAATAATTTATTTCCATCAGTGTACACGATAACTCATTAACTAATCTTGTAATCTTTTTTTTTTATTAGGTATTCACTGTGGACGTTAGAATTGTTTACTTATGTTACCGTATCGTGGGGACGAAAGACCACAGTCATCTCTAGTAGGGGTTGTATTTTCGGACGAGCTCTTGATCCGGTCCAGGAAGAAATATATGCAACCCCTCTAAGGCGAAGGACACAATCGCAGCAATGCATACAAAGCACTGGATTATCCTCTCTTAAGTCTTTTAAGGCTCGTGGTACGGATACCATCCACGAAGTGCATACAGAGGGGTCACCCTTGACTAGGGGTTGGATAAATTCTGGATTCCTTAGGACGCCGTGGGATAGACCCGTATAAGATGGGTCTGTTCAGATACACGTGAAATTTAATGGCTTCATTAAGATAGCCAAGGGTAGAATTGAGGCAATCTCTAGTTTCTCATCTAATCGATATTATATTTATATACATACAGTGTACGTTGGTATATGTACAGGGAACCGGAATTTCGATCCCATAAAATACTCAAGATATCTCAACCCTTAACTTATCTGTTTTAGGGGTTAAAACGGCCTACGTGAAGGTGCATTAAACTTAACGACGCAATTCAGGTGGATGACCCGTTCAGGAGTTCGAAGGTCAATTCTCAATGTGTGACTGAGGACCCAACGTTTGCCGAATGCAGTATAATTTTTATGCCATTTCATTAGGCTCGTAGGCGAGACGTTTACGACATTGCCAAATAGGTACTGGCTTGTTAGGTTAGGTTTATAATAAAAGAAAAAAAGTCCCGTCGCTTTTACGAGAAAGCGCAGCCGTATATTAGATTTTGTCTTTTTACTCTCAAGAAAAGCTTCATTGTACTTTTTCTTACTTGCAGCACGGGATACTGGGTGAGATTGATAAGGCTGAAAAGGAAGCTGTAAAAATGGAGCCTTGTCAATGCCAGCATATGGAATTCCTCGTGGAAAATGATCTGACCGGAAACCGAACACGTATAGATAGCGTAGAAGCAATCAAGTCCACTTAGGGAAGACTTAGACTTTTAATGAGAACAGTCGTGAAGTGTAAACCTGGCGTTATCAGAAATACGGATAATCTCTCATTAGTGGAAGAACCTGGATCAAGCCAAAAATTAATGAGGTCACCTTTTTTTTTTGATTGAGGTTGTATATCTATGTATTTTGGGTACACGTACACTTTCGTTAAAAATTCATGAATTTTTATTCACGTATTTACTGTGTTTTTACTTAGTATCGTTTGACTTTGACACTACTGCCAGTATTTTTCTCATACGTCCATTTTCTTCTCTAGATTATTCCATTAGGTTATCACGATGTATATCTGTATTCTTAAAACTTTTCTACGGCTGTCTGATCTCGTCTGTCTGAATCTCCTAAGGCTAATTACCTGTCTGTATCAATAATATCCACCGAGCGGAATGATAAGGAATACTTATTATCGAATATTAATTTCCAAATACGTCGTATTCTTCTTTTTAGTAATTAGTTAACACAAGATGTTTCGTCTGGGCGGATATCCAGTGACGGCGTAGCTAATATTTTTTCCCTTAGAAACTCATTGGCCGCAAAGGAGAAATGAAAATGCTCTGCGACTCAGGTGGTTCTTCACCCGGGAAAATTTGAATGCCTAGTGGGTAGAATTCTTTTATATTTTTCCCCCGTTCTAGACTCGACTTCCGGTTCCGTGCTTCGTCTATGCCTCTGTTGATCTCTATATAGCACTTACGTACTTCTTTCTTTTCGTCTTTCCTTTTCCAACTTTCTGTTCAGTCTCTCCATCCATCTCGTACCAACCATCAGACTTTTTCAAACGTATCCACAGTACAAGTGGCTTCTATCTTTAGTTCTCCATATTGCCCTGAGTGTACGGATGTTAATTTTACTTTTGAGTGCTCTCGGATGCCGACGAGGAACAAGCGTCGCCGTCTCCGAGTACAGCAGGTGCAGCTGCGAATGTATAAACGCTGCAACATGCCGCGTTGCATATGCATAAAAGGACGCTCGGAATCTATTTTGCCCGACCCTTGTTATATCTCTTTGAAAATTTCCAAGCTGCCGCTTTAATTTGCGAAATTCTTCCGCGCCGGAGTCTGCTTCGTTCGATGAGAATATGACGATCCCCTTAAGGATTAATCGATTAAATAAATAAGCATTAGACGATGTTGATTTTTATTTACTTTACAGCTATAGATATATACGTATCAATATAGTGTATTTTATTATCAAAAGCTCTATTTAATTTCAGTAAATTTCCGCCAGTGCCGCTACTATACATTACAGGTGTATAACAAGCCTCATCCCTTAGGGCTCGTCCTCACGAGCTGGAATCACACGTCAAGGATATTTATGAGTACGAAAAAGTGGTAATCAAAGAGTACCTTTCCAAGTTGCGATACGAAAGTACTCGTTAGCTCGAATATAAAAAGTTTTCTTGCTTATAAGCTTCGGATTACGGTTCACCGTTGTAAAAGATGCGATCCCTATCGTCTGTACTGGAAGATTATCCTATCCAACTACGTTTATACAGAAGCTCGGCTGTCGTTTAGACTCGTATACAGTATGTGCATCGTTCAATGGAAATCGACATTGCGTGAGTAATGTTCACAGAGGCGAATCGATTCAGCGTTGAAGCAGTACGCGGCAGGAGAGGTATAAAAAAAATAACTGAAAAGGAATAAAAAAAACTGGTTTCATTTTAGAAAAAGCTACGTTATAATGGAGCGAAGCCAGGAAAAGAAAACTGGGCCGCCGGTCGGTCGACCGCCACAATTTCCAATTAGCTGGAGCGATGCGCCCTAGTCGCCGTTGCATACTGGCACTTTGATATTTTGTGGTTATATTCTATCCCTTGCAGCGTTCTGTAAACAGTGTTTATCGCTTCGTACGTTGTGCACTGTGTCAAAGCACGTATAACTACGAGCACTCGTGTTTTCCCGTAAACCACTAGCGCCACGAACGTCGCGCCGGTGTACTGCCTTTCGGCAGAGCAGTTTTTGTCTCTGGAATTTTGCAAATCAAACATGGCTAACCGTAAGAACCCTCTCCTTACGTTGCAGACAATTAAATTAGGACCCTGGGGACCTTCCCGCATATTTATAAGGGTTTAGTCTCGACTCCTGAACCATATGAAATCAAATAAAGGAACGAATAAGTTTGGGAATACGGGTCTCGGTCGTACCTAACCTATAAAGAGCCTATGGTCTTTTCTCAGGGGCGTGATTGCGTGGGTATCCAAGGAAGTCCGAGTAAACGTCCGAGTGACTACAGGTCCAATATTACGACACTCCTATGCGAATTGTGATTGATAATCCCCTACGTGGCTTGTGCATTAATTTTCTTTTTTTCTTTTGCAGTCTACACGTTATCACAAAGAGATTCGCTCCAGGAATTGCTGTCGGTCACGAAGTCGCACGTGAAGAGTAACTGGTCAGTGTTCTGTTAAATTATTTTTCTATAGCTATTTTAATATGTCTTTTTTAATCTTAAAGACGCTCTATTTCTTGCAGAATACACAGGACCAATAATCAGCGTCTTCCCGTTATAAGGTCAGTGTCTAATTTATTCTCAGCGACCAAGCGGGAAAAAAAAAACGTGCGGTCTCTCCGCAGCACGCGTAGCTCCTGCTGTGAAATTGTGAGAATTTACGAGGTGCACGTGGACCGTGGAATGAATTTAGACTTTTACTATTTTTCCACGTACCGTAAGACGCGAAGGGAGCGAGAGAAGGGATAGGATCCTTGGTGATACACATAAGGAACGTATAGTGCGAGAGAGATAAAGGGTGGATGAATTTCCTCTGTGCAGAGGATATATCCACTTTATAGGAGGCAAAGTACTTTAAGCCAGACCAGATCCAACCGAGCATCCTGACACTTTTATGCTCTTTACGTTGATCCACGTGGAAACTCATTGGGTCAATGTATACGTATAACGTATATCAGCTAGGAATCTTAACCCATTTCCAGATTGGGATTTATTATATAAGGTACAACCTTCTGCCTAGTACCTGATATTAGCTAGGTGAAGTAGTCTATATGAATCTAAAATCTCATTTTTGTAAATTAATTAAAAAAAGACAAATTCTAATTGCATTAGATACATTTATGTAATATATGTAAAGTATTCCCAGGAATATTCTTGGCAGTACTTTGCTTGGGGTTAATAGTTATTCCATATAGGAATATACATAAATATTTAACCTCTCAAGGGTAAAGTGCATATGGCAATATATAAGGATAACTTCAGATACTACAAGTATTATGCATATAACCTTCATATGTATAACGTCCTCGCACTGTACGGCTTCTCTTATACATTTTAAATTTCCCGCCACGACTGTAGAGAATGTCTCATTTGAAATCCTCCCTGTTTTTATTCCACTTCTTAGTCCTCGTAATTCTTTCCCCACGCAGTCTTATTGGGTCTCGTGGAAAAGCAGTGACAAGGAAAAGCCGATTAGGCGATCACGTCGAATCAGTCTGGAAGGAGATGCTGATTTAATTAGCACCCTCTGTATATAAGTAACAAGCCAAGTATATACTGTGCCAGGAGAAACTAACCATTAAACAAAGGACTCCTGGTTCCATTTTGCGCCATTAGGATAACCTCCATGGGATTCCCGTGTGTCTGTCTTCTCGATAACTTCTTGATTCCTCCTGGGAGGAATTCACCAAGTAGGTAAAGACTAATTAATTGGTGACTTTTCCAAATCTTGGGGATGGTCTAGCTTATAGGTTAGGGTAGCTGGCGTTAACGCGTAGGGACTATAAGGACCCTTCAGGATTAGATCCAGATTCTTGGAAGATTTTGAAAATCGCCTGAAAATCGGTTGGGACAGTCTTTTATGTTCCTTTGGATATTTTTTTATCTTTGGCTTTTTCTTTTTTTTTTCTTCTTACCCTTTTTCTCTAGGGTTGGGACACGTTAGCAGGAATAATGGGATCGTCGCTAATGTCTTGGGATGGGCTTGAGAGCGTGGCTTTTCATGGGACAGTAAAACCATTTTCCGAGGGCTTTCCATTTCCGGTCCTCCAGCTCCTCGGCGCCTCCCTGGATGGGGTCGTGAATGTCTGCTCGACAAGGGTTCCTTGATTCCTCTGGAGGATCCTTGCTATATACGCCGTCTAATTAATTCGCAGCGTGTGCCAATTGGTGAATGGGCTACCACGGTGTTGCTTCCCTCGGCTTTAACTTCCTCCTAGGGCTGAACCTGCACCAGCTTTGACTCATCCGGTACTGACTCGCTAGGTATACGTACTACCTCTGCTCTGGTGCACAGTGCCTCCTGGAAACTTGAGATTATGCTTTCATTACCGTCTCAGCCACTTTAACAATTGGCATTTACTACCGCGGTTGATAGGTACCATTTCATGAAATGGATGAAACTCAGGAATCGTTTATAAAACTGAGAAATTGGAAGCTAAAAGATATCCTCAACTTGGTATTTCTTCTTTTTTTCCAGATCATTCATCTCTGAAATTATGGATAACAAAGGGCACGAACTCCGTACCTAGATCGGAATGAGGTCGATCGAGGAGCAAATAAAATTTGACCTGGACGCTTTTAAATCGTCCGGCCGACCCCGGCCAAGAACGAATCAGCCAAGCGCAACTAATGACTTAATTTTCCTGTTTCGGTAAGCGTAAAAGCGTTTGAAAAATCGAGAAAGTCGACCTCGCCTAAAGGGCCAACCCCCACCCACTCCCACCCTAAAGGCTGTCGTTAATTAATGCGAGTGAGACTCAACGGCATTTTTCATCGTGGGATCGAATTCCCGCGAATTCGGCTCGAACTCGTATTAACTCTAGAAGACTAGGGAACGGTACCAACCCAAGTTACATTATTGGGTTATCCATCAAAGTCGACCAACTTCAATATCCTCTAAGGCTCACCCTTTGCGTGTATCGCATTTGACGAATTTTCGCCTTAACCTCCCTATCAGGTTATACACCCTTAGTACCTTGAGCCGTCAACTATCAAACTGTTAGAGAAATTCTTTTCTACAAAATTCCGTATAACAAGGAAGCTTTTTTTTATTACTTCAAATCGTACTGTTTTTAATCTAACTGGAAGCCTATTAAGCGCGTTACGCATGCGCCGAATCGCCGCCCCATAAACGATTAAAAAAATTATTTCGTATCTTGACAATTATAAAGTAACTGCAATCTGTCAAATTGACTGCATGCTATGAATACGCACACCAAGCGGCAAAATCACACGCATTGAACGGCTATAGCGACCACCAATCGGCATTGCGAACAGTGGTGACAGAATTTTGAGATATTTTCGATACACGACCCTAACGGTATCATGGATTTTTTACTAAGAGGAGGGAGCAAGTTTATCAGTGGCGTCACCTGATATCAGTCACAATTACCAACCGACCGGTTTCATTATGGTTCTCATGGGACGACACAGCGTCTTCCACTTGCCAGAAAGAACAGAAATAAGAAAAGCATTTTGGAACTGGAGATGAGCCTTGTACAGCCCCGAGAAAGGTAGTCAGAAACCGTATAGCACGACTTGGGAATCGAGCTAAAAGGAAACAGTAGAAGATGGCTTTCCTTTTCTGGTAAACAAAAGGCCAACGGGCAATTTGCCGTCGATTACGCGTTTTCACGGAAAATTGAATCGTACCACTCCAGCGACGGACGAATCTTTTTTCCATCGTTCGTTTCTACCTATCAAAGCCGTAACGAGATTCGTTCGCGTGGGAACAGTAACAGCTGCAAATAAAAATATCAATTCTATTTTGGTATGGTTACGTCATTTTCTATTGTTACTCGAACGCGACATGCGTACTGCGATTTCTGATCACTACTAGGGGCCTACTATTCGCGCTGCGCGCGCGCCTATTCAACTTTCCATAAACGATGTAAAAATTAGTTCATGTTTTCACATTTCTAAAACAACTACAATCTGTCAAATTTACTCCATGTCGTAAACGCGCACACGAAGCAGTAAAATCACAACTATTTAGCGGCTATAGCGACCACTAATCGGCATTGCGAAAAGCGGTGACAGAATGTCGAGATATTTTCGATATGTAGTAAATTAATTCAGACACGTATATTACACTAAAGAGATTGTCGGAAATCGTTAGCACTTCTCAGAAAATACCGGTTTTTTCCTGTAGGCCTATCCGTTCCAAAGTTATGGCCGAACAACGAGTTTCGGATCCTGCCTCCCCATATTGCAAAAATGGTCGTACCGCAATGAATTTTTTTTTCAAATTGTTGGAAATCGTTAGCACTCCTCAGAACACACCCTATTTTTTCTGTAGGCCTATCCGTTCCAAAGTTATGGCCGAAAAACGAGTTTCGGATCCTGCCTCCCCATATTGCAAAAATGGTCGTATTTCAATTAATTTTTTTTTCAAATTGTTGGAAATCGTTAGCACTCCGCAGAAAAGTCCTTCTTTTTTTGTGAAACTTCCCCATTGTCATATTATTGCCCAAGAAATAGTCTCAATCTGTCGTGTTGACTGCATGCCGTGAACGCGCACACCAAGCGGCAAATTCGCACGCATCGAATGGCGATAGAGTCGACCAATCAGCATCGTCTGAAAACAATAACAGAGTTTCGAGATATTTTCGATACACGACAACATCACTTTATTTTTGCTTGGAAACAAGGGGGGATCTTTCTCTCGAATGCGGCAACTTCAGTTGTCCTACTTGGGATGGAACATACGGTAAATATGCCCTGTATATACATCGTATATACCATAAATGTAATGTATACGCAACATTACCACCTTCCAATGTAAAGCTACGTGAATCATATACTATAATGGTAACGAAAAGGAAACAGCTGTAGTCTTGTTCAAATTTAAATCGGACTACGCGATTGGTAATTCTCATCGGTTAAACAAATCCCTCGTGTAAATATTGAAATTAAACATGCGGCTGAACCGTTAAATATTTGCGGCTTGGTAACAGTGCCGAGTAGTGGTGAGACTAAAATACCTGCGAGCTGATAATGGAACCTGACATACCGTAGGGAAACAGGAATGGCGGTGGGAGGACTTTATCGTCAACTCACCCGTGATATTATCTGGGATCTTCAGGTTTCCTCCTCTTCTCCCCGTGGACATATTTTAGGCCGATTACGACCACTACCGGATACCTGTCAACTTTATTGCTTGCGAATCTAATCCGTGGGATTATCCACGTAGATGGGCGACCTGGACGCCCTCTACGTGGCGGGAAATATAATTTGTAGTTTTACGCACCATAGAGAAATTCCCTAGATTTTACTTAGTTACCTTTTTCTGTCTCTCTTTCGTCTCGATTGGACTCTACTACTCCTAGGGACTTATCGATCCTCTCTTCAAGAATCGACCTGGATAATTTAGCCGATATTCCACGTTTCAGGAATTATTCCTTTCGTGCCATCCTCTGGATGACTCTCACGACGCCATTGATCCCACAGGAATTAGATACTCAATATTATCTTTCTCCAAGACGACTTTTTTGGCTTCTACCTTACTCTTTCTTCTCCTTGCTTTTCTTACTTTCACTTTTTTTTCCTTTTACAGTCCTTCCTTCTTCGTTCTTCAGGGGTAGATAAGTAATCGAGAGAAAAACAATCCCACGTCAAATATTCTCCTTGCCGTGGTAACCTTGGGTTCTCTTATGTAATTTCGGGTATCGACGTGCTATCAGGTTTACGATAGTACCTTGGTACATGTTCAGTTTTATCCTCGGTTCAAGATCCGCCATAAACTCTTGATATTTTTCTGGCTATGTCGAGCAACTTTTCTCAGTTTTACCGGTTATACCAGTCTTTCCACTTGAAGGCTCCAGGGACAAGACGGGAACTTGGTGGTTCCTGGAGTCTGAATATTTGATCGCTGCCAGGGTAAATGGGCACTTAACACCATACTCCTCGAAGTTCTTCCTGATAACGTATCGAATCTCCTGGATCCCAGCATCCCATACTTGGAAAGATACAGTGACTTTTTTTACACTATCTGTCACCAGTTCTTTTATTTCCCATTGTATCAGATTCGTATTAACAGAAGGTGAAGGATGAACATTTTTCCCTACATAGTTTACCATGGAAATACTAATTTTTTACGTTTCCAGACACAGGACAAATGGAATGTAGAAAATGAATCCATTATCCATAAAAACATGGATCCATGATACAAACTCCTGTAGAATTGTCTGCTGCCATCCATCCGAAATACACATTAGTGTACTATCTCGTGGAAAAACATCTCTGAAAACCGTTTTCCCGTTGCTACAGTAAAAGTGGCTGGGATCCCGTGAGCAGCGCCAACAATGCGTCACGTCGTCGTTTTCGAAAAAGTTTTCAAAACTCGGCGCATTAACGTTAAACCAGCCGCAATTCCAAAAGCAGTTTGGCGCTCGTGATTTTGAAGATTCTCCAAAAAGGCATCCGCAAACAATATCAATTGAAGAACAAACGATTACAAAGATTTAATATGATCCATAGTTATAATTAGAAATAGTATATCAATATTATACTTCAATACACTTTTTCTCTTGTTATCACGCAAACACACGTTGACCCTGGGTTGCAGGTTTACGGTTGGTCAAATTTTAACCTCAAAATTAACCCTATGAACTTTCCTCCGACATATGTAAACCCGACTATCCATATAGGCTCTCGTGCGTTGTGTATACCTACTCCCATCTGTTATGCGTGCAAATTTCTCAACGAGGGCTGTACCATCCTCTCCCCTTTTTGTTTAATGGTCAGGGCCACGTTGGTCTCCCTGAAAAAGATATTGAAAACATAAATTCACAGCTCGCATCCACCCTCGTCGTATCCTTGACGCTACATCCCACGTTACAATGCGGCTTAATTTACTTGGCTCATACATACATGCATGTAATACAGCCTCTCTATTTCACCAAGCACGTGGACCATACGAGGACCCAGACGAGTAGGTTCGTTCGACCGACCAGTATACCAACATGGTTGGGTCCCGGCTGACCAAACTGACCTTTTTTAGAGGACACCGCCTTTACCCTGGCGACAAAATTATTTTCTATTTTAAGGCCAAACCCTGATGCGCCCGGGAATTCGAAACCTTCTTTTAAAACAAATCGTATTCGAATTGAAGCTTTTTTTTTAATATACTTTTCGTCTTAGCCCAAGGGCAATATCATCCCTAGCATTTCTTTCAGTGTTTGGGGGGTTACGGCCTTTTCGAAAAATAATTTAGTCGTCCGATATACAAAAATTTCGATTTTTCATCCTTCAAAAACAACTGCTGTCTCTTGGGTGAAATTCATTTTTCTTTTCTTCGCCTACACTCAAATTTGCTTCTACGAACTCAAAGAGATTCTTACTCTCACGATGTAGGTTACGTATGAAATCTGTTGAGGAAAATCTCTATTTCTAGACTGTACATATATACATATATCTGTACGCATATATTTTTTCTCATCGAGCCACGACGCGAAGCGCATTTGCAAATTAGAACGCGAAAGTGCGCCCGGTAAATTTCAATTTGAACTTAATTTTATCATCGCATACAAATCTCTATTTGGACTGGCGCACTGGTATTATCGTAGTTTCGCACTCTGACGTACTTCACAGTGGTAGAGTCCAGTCAACAATAGCGAATCCCCCTGTAGCACAGTGCGAATTATAACACGTGTTTGCATACTGCGTTCAACCTATAACCTATAAAAAAAAATCTCCAAGTCATTTAACTAAGTGCATTTTCCTTCTTACCATCTTTTACTTACCCCCTCCCTCCCTCGGTTTCTCCAACAACTTCTTTCATCCCTCAGTCATCCCTTATTTCTCGCTGCATAAGTATTCTCACTTTATTCCTCCCCACTCTTGGCTCGAGACACTTTACACTGCGCCCGTTGCATTATTTTTTACCGGCTCGCAGACATCGCGTGAAACGACGCAATGAATTACGTCTTACCGTGACGTCTGCGGAGGGTGGAAGGGGGAGGGGGAGGCTAGCAGCAAAACTCTTCGCGTGCAGCTTTCGTATAGTCGTTCGAAAAAATTCCTCTACGCCCTCACCTCTTGCGATTCCCATTCCCCCGGGAAAGGGCTCGCTCGTAACCATTTCTCCAACCCCTAGACGCTTTCGTTATGCCGCTTAATCGGAAGCCGGCCCCGATAATAAAATTTCCATCGGACTCGGCCGTCCCCGCCATATTTATGTGCGACTCTCCCTGGACCCTTCCAGAAGGAAGATCGACTGGAAAATATATTCGCGACTCGTAGGGGAAGGACGGGAGAATGAAACAAATAGGTAAAAAAAGGAACAGAAAATTCTTTCCGCCTTGTGGACACCCCCCCGCCCCCTCGTAAAATATATTCCAACACGTGTTGCACGCCTTTACATATGTACAGGAATTTCACTCGGACCGGAATTACGTGTTATGTATATATATACTATGGTATATGCATTCCCGTACAATTTCCATTGTTAATTCTCTGATTGTAACCTAGAAATTTGAAATTTCGTAACACAACCTACCGACGCCCTGATTGTTGTTAGTGAATATGGGCGGCTTAACGTACTTATAGGTATACTCTATTTAGATACGCCTGATAAGCTTACTACGAATTATTCTCGTCCAATTAAACGGACTCGGATCTCTCAAGCGGAGTGCTGGTGTTTCTTTCTACACTTGAGAAGTCAAGAACTGGCGACGGTCGATCGACTTTGCTGGCTTGGCTGTGCGTTTTCGTTTTACGTAATGCTGAGCAGATAGATAGGATATATATATATACACACACACCATAGTAGATAGTAGACACAGAAGAAAAGAGCCTGGGATGCACTCGCAACAGAGTCTGTGCATCTTGGTGCACTCACCTCGGGAAAAATGCAAACGAGATCAGGCGTAAGAGACACGATGGGGATTCGAGGAGAAAATAAATTGCGACATCGAGTCACCCTTGTTCCCATGGCAATTAATTGTTTTTTCTATCCTTCTTCCTTCTTTGCCATCCATTCCCTAAAGTACGATTCGCTACGTTTTTCGACTGATGTATGAAAATTATGCGCATACAGAATATACAGTCCTGGTATTAGGGGGGTTGGAATTATCATTTCCTGCTATCGTGACGTATTGTTTATTAATGAGGTTTTAGTGGCATTCAATAACAATTCCAGGAAATGCCCTTATTCGATTGGTATATTATTTTCAGGTTATACTCGTAAGTCTGTCTATTGGGTTAACTAGCGAGAATTGCGCGGACTGTACCCAAGGTAATTTCTATTATTAGCGACTGATCTGTCATTAGTATACTTGGAGCCTTTGATCAGACTCTTTCGATTAATAATAAACACAGTATATATATACATACTAATACAGTAATAAACACAGTTGAGAAAAAAAAGTCGGCGTTTTGTGTAATTTTGTAAAGTACAACGGTTACGTAATTTTCTTTTTTTTATTTCCACGAAAATATTAACAATCTGTCGCCACGTAGTAATATAGTATAACAGTGTGATATACTTTGAATTTTTTTTTTATTCCACTCGTGTCCAGCAGGATATTCCTCTGTAAAATGGAAACGACCAGTGTCGCCATGTCGAAAGAAATTATACGATATGGCGAGTGGGACACTTCCCACCCGTGCAGCCCTGACTCTGTGGATTTGTCAGAGTAGAGAGAGGAGGGGGGGAAGAGGGAGGGAGGGAGACTAAAGAATCCAAGGTAGACACGCTGTGTGCTCGGCTTGTAATTTTAATCCTACGCGACACGTGCACGTCTACGAGCAACGAGTCGAAAGTGATGTAGCGCGAGGGAATTTCTCGTATAATATTCTCACCGCTTTTACATATTACACATGAGAATTCCAACGAGAAGGAATAGATATTAGGATCGATATCAATGGCGTTCGCAATTTACGGGTCGTCGACATTTTTCCGAGTACCCAGCTGCGCCATCGGGTTTCACCCAATACCAAATCCGATTGATCTCGGCTACTCGATTTGATTTATTGGCATAAACGAAGGGGTTGACGCTTTTCTCCCTCTTTTTTTAAATCTTTCTCTTTTTATCAGTTTGTTTTTTTCTTCTTTTCTTTTCAATCTACGGATCTTTTTTCGACTCGCTCCTTCCTTCGCGAATGACGTTCACACACTGTACTGACTCGTTCCGTGCCAGTGACGTAATACAAAAGTCTAGCATTGCATTGTGGGATAAAGGATTATTTGTAACATTGTGTGTATATATGTATCTAATGGCTGTGTAGCTACTTGAAAAAAATATCATGTCGAGTCTGTATGTGACAGTGGTGGAGAATAGACAGCAATGGGAGGATGCAATTAGCAAGAGACAAAGGAGATTCATCCCTTCTACGTTTCCAGGAATCCTCGTGCTTTTCCGTACACGCAGCTTCGCTCCCGGGGTTCCGTATCATGCCTGTCGTTCATTCTACGGAAACCGGAAATGTCGGAGTACTGACCCACGTAGTACTAGTATCTGCCTGTGGTCTCTGTTCCTGGGTCACTTGGAACCATTAACCGAATGAAATAGCCTACAGGTGTTCAGTAAGTACAATAAAAGGAAGTCGCCATTGTAATTTCGAGAATTTCTTACAAATCATATTTAAAAAAAATACAAATAACATTACGATACTTTTTAAATACTCGAAATCGACGTCACGTGGATCTTTCATGAGAAGAATTGATTTTTTTGGTCTAAATTGAAATAGCCTGTACTTGTTATTCTTTCTTTCTTTCGTGCGTACTATTATCGTGGCTTGTACTGTCTCGAGTATAATAATGGTATAATAATGGCGTCTTGTAACGTCCTGCTATGAGAATATATTTTGCTAGCAATATAAGAGCACTCCTTTTTCCACGTACAAGACACGCAGTCACGCACAAGCAACAAGAGGTTTCCGCCATTTTCCTGTGAGTCCCACGACAGCCACGAAAAGTCCAGCTTACTCTACTGCTACTGTCTCCATGAAATTGTACTTGTGGGATTGTAGAATTCCTGGTACCAGTACAAGGGAACGAGTATGTAATTTACTCACTGTCGTTGCCATTAGGAACTGCCTTGTACAGTACCGTGAGAAATGAAAATCAAAATCCAGGAGTGAATCACTATATATTACGTTACTCAAAATTTTCATAAATACACAAAATTCTATAAACTTTTGTCTACGTCTTCAAAGGACTGACGAAATTTCACCAGCCAAACCTCTCCTTCTCTCTCTCTCTCTCTCCACGACTATTCTCAGCCATTTTGTATTCAACCAGGTGAGTCGGCCTGAAACTTGTGTACGACTTGAAATTCAGGCTTCAATCTAAATTCTAAAGTACCATATGTGTCTATGCGTTTCCATTGTTCGTTGGACTCCGGTATAAAGTCTGAGTCAGACATTTTCCGTCGTCAGGCAAAAAAAAGAAACAAAGAGACACGAACCGTCGTGACGTCATATTGACGCCATCTCGAAACTGCCAGACGTTATTCCATTTTGTTTCTCCGTAAAAATATCAGGGATCCCAATGTCCACGTTGCCGTTACTTTATCCGATATGACGCCACCCCGGTGCCAGATAATTCACACCAACAATACAACGTCCGATGCGTAAAATCTCAAAGAATGGCTACAGCGCGCCATCCTGGACATCCTAAATGGATAAAAGCCACGACGCCATTGTCTGGAGGCATCCATCCAGCAATGACAGAACGTACCAACATCCACCAGCGAGACAATACCGTATCGTGGAAGCTTCTTGGAATTTTTTTTCTTTCTCTCCCTCTCTCCAACCACACCTTCCATCCCCTCACACTCGTCCTCTCGCTCTTCGCTTCCTTGACGAATAAAACACCCGTCGCGTTTCCGCAGTCCCGGGTAGTTTCTCGCGACTCGATTTTAGTCTGCCCCGCTTTTTTTTCCTAGTATCAATCCTTTACCTCCTGTCGCGCGAGGGTGAACTTGACGGATGCAACTCATTTGTCATGGCACGCAAGTGGTGTCGTGGTTGCCCTCTTATCAGCCAGGGAGCTTGGAAACGCATAATTTTCAGTCTCAGTCACGTAGAGGCGAGAAGTTAGTCGGCTGTGGTTAATGTTGGCAAAAAATATTATGCAAGCAGCGACCAGTGGTAATTATCAAAATGAAACAGCCCCAAGAGGTTAGGTTAGATCCTGTCGGGTGAAGTTGTCATAAATGTATCGTTCATTCAAACGTAACACGTTGCGAAAGACTTAACCTATCAACGTCCCGGAATAGCTCGCGTCACGAGCGATTCCACCAATCAGAAGCATTCAAAAGTCTAAATACTCTAACTCGGTAGCATAGCTGACAAAGTTTTTTTTTACTAAAATTGTCATTTCAACTTTGACCTACAGAGATGAAATAACCGAAAACCATATTATTTGAACTCTTAATAGTAAAGATATTTCAGTTACGTTACCTAGGCTCTGTGTACCTGTACGTTTCACGGACATCGTGCTTTAGAGGTTAAGTACAAGATACATAGGAATAAATATACATACATTATCGTACGCCAAGGACTGTCGTACCTGGTAAACTCATTAATGGCTGGCATTTAGACGACACTTTGGTTAGTGGCTACCTCGAGAATGCAGCTCGTGGCTCGTACGGGACACGTAAACTCCATTATCGTCGAATGGCCGAGCTTGCAAGCTCTGCTCGTGGTCAAGCACGCTGACTTTGGCTGTCTGGTGTCGTTCGTTTAATCGTCATCGATAATATCATTCTCCCTGTGACACTGGGTGACGGTGAAGGGCAGTGGGGGGATAGGAGGGGACTGCGGTTGGTAAAATTGGCGAAAGGATATTACGCTTTGAACGTTAAGCCTGGTTCACACTGCACTGACCACTGGATACGAAAACTACAAGCAAACTCCATTAACCCTTAGTGACGTCAAATCAGTACACCGTGTAAATGTCTTGTTTGTCCTTCAATTTACGTAGCTGCTTGTATTCCAGGTCGTGGGTACAATAGCTGTGACTGTACTTTACGTCTGGTTAGAAAATGGCCATTTTCTATTTTACGGTAATAGGAACTCATTCTTTTTTCTCACTATTTTCACCGTCTACGTTGACTCTAACCTAGAAATTATTTTCTTTCAAGGCTACAAACTTGTAAACGAAGCTGAATGAGGTTGGTACTATCGTTTAATTGCGGAATGGTTAATTAATCGCGAAGTAATCCCTATAGAATGTCAGGATAAGGGTAACTAGGCAGACTTCAAAAGAAGTCTCTCGCTTACACAGCCCGTTCGAACTGTATTTCCTGCATAGCCAATTAGTGTAATTAATTAAGTGAGGTTATCCGCGAAGGTTAACTATTTTATAACGATGATTAGCGTTTAATAGTACCTGCACGCTAACTCCTCTCAATAATTTTCTATCGTTCAACGCGTTATTCGCGATCCCTCAAAATTCCTCAAACTGCATTTTCACGAGTTTCCACCAGACCAAGCACTGTATTCCGTATAGTCAATTAGATATAATTATTTCAAGTTTCCACTAATAGACCATCCTGAACTATCCCATAACCATCGTTACACATTCTCTCATCCTCTTCATTCCACAATATACTATAGGATTCGGAACTACTAGTATTCTATCAGTACACAGCAGATACTAATGCCGAACAAGGAGCATCTAATCTATGTAGAATGGAAACACAATTCCTATTGAGAAGCATCATGCGGAGGGAATAACCGAACCGGAAATTTCAGTGCCTCCACTAGCTTCCGGTACTGAACTTGCTTGATAGAATCGCCTAATCTTACTAAGCGTAGTTACGAAGAGTTAATGTCAGGTTAGTAAAATAATTATCCGCATAACTATATACCCATAGTCTCTGCCGTAGGCTTATATATCATAAGACTTATAAATAGCGCGGGAAAATTACCTTTTTATGAATTCAATTTATTCGACGCGCTGTGCACTTCGCTTTTTACATGACGTACACAATAAATTATTGATACACCTCGTAAATTATATGCCTCGTTCTGGGGTGTAGGGAGTGCACCCTTGTTGGCTATACCCTGTTCATCGAGGTGTACGATCCAGGCCTATCTATATTGACTATAGGCATTGCCTTTGACCCTGTCTTCTATTACCATACGAGTGGTATGTATACCGCGTCCATATTTGAACAGTGCATAATTTCAGTAATGTAATTGTTAATTTTGCATACAGTACACTAGGTACATGGGTTACTATATATATATTGTATTGTTTATAGTTGTATATGACAATGGCGAGTAGGATTTAATTTCTATTGGAATTAATCACTGTCGTTTCGATCGGTAGCTAATTCACTATGCAGGTAAGGTAGAGCTCGTTTTTATCGGGCGTTCCTAGGGAGAAATCGCTGGTGATATATTCAAGCGTCGCTATCGGTACATCGTTTCTCGCGGCGGTGTAATTAAAGGAGTCGGATAGATTAGGGGGATTCACGGCAGAGCCTCCGGGATATTAACTAGAAGGTAAGGGAGGCTACGCTAGAGGGATGTTGGTAGAGATCAGAGTGGAAAAGGGTGAGTTGCTCACAGTCTGTCACTGATAGGACCCTCTTTATTTATCGGAAGTCCGGATTGACAAAGTGCCGCGCCGAAGAAGAAAGAGCACAAGTCGACGAATTCGTAACGATGGAATACCGTGGGGGGGGGGGGGGGGAAGAGTTGGTTATCAAAGAAGGGTAGAAAGAAGGGAAGAAATGTGCACCCTAATCTTACCATTGCTTCTCTACCCTTACTCCAGGTACTCCAACCACTTTCATCCCTTCTTCGTTTCTTCGTTTCTGCACGACTCACCCCCTATGGAAATATTCTGGGGGAAACTTAAATAGCAGCATTCAGCCCTGTTGTCGGTACATACTACCCTTAGTCCTTTGTTCTAACCTTGTAATCGATTCCAACTGGGATGAAGTTAAGGGATGTGGAGGGTGGTTAAAATTTTTTGAAAAACTATAAACAGACGATCTCTTAGCTACCCTTGTCAAGGTTTTTCTTTCTCTTCGTATATGACCATCCCCCCAGAAGGAGTACGAAATAGAATACTTCCTGTAGACGCTTCGAGCAAACTCAATTGATCCTTGGGGCGCGTTCGAATATCGACTGCACGGAAAAATTCCCTAGGACGTGTTCTTGCCACCCGTGGCAAATGTAATAAGTGAACGTTGCCGCAAGACGACTTAAAAGTTCAGCCCTGAAGATATTTCAGTGCGATTTGGTATGCTGATATTCGCTTAGCGAGAAACTCGCCGGTATTGTTGCGGCTTTTAGCGCGGGGGCACATATTGCCAAAGTTACTAGCCGAGTAGCGCCATTTTCCTAGTGGCGGCGGTTAAACTTTTTGATTTAAAACGACCGACGAAATATCACCGAGTATAACGTAACCGTGACGTAACGCTTCTAACGGTATGGGCCATTGTTTTTTTTACCCAACTCCAACCCCAATACCACCCTGATACACGTACTCCATAGTAGCCCAGGGCCGAATTCGTGCCTTTCCGTTACCAATAGTTTCCCGCGATCTGTATCGACGCGACGTAATTGCACCACCCTTTATCTTCCTCCGATGCTACCCTTCCCCTTCATCCCTTGCTACAGAGGCGGCCAATCTAGTCCTACCTTTCATACCAATACTCTTTTTTTTTTTCATTTCCAGGATTGCCAATCGCAAGATTCTCTTCATGCCAGAGGGGATGAGACTCTGCAGCCGTCAGAACTCGTCTAATTCGGCGCTAATGGCAGATCAGCGCGTAAACTAGTTAGGAAGTTGGCAGCCCTGGCGCCTACGTTGCTCCAGCACATTACACCAAGTCATTAAACTACCAGCCTGTCCTGACTGATCAACGTGCGTGTTAACCCTATTAAAACTAGTTTCTTCCCTCATATCTTCCGAAGCGTTAACCCGCGTCGACAGGAGGTTTTTCGGAAAAATTTAATCCCCCCCCCCCCCCCCAGGAATTTTTGTAACGATGGTTTCGCCTGGTGGAGGGGGTTGAAACTGAAGCGCAGAGTTTCAGATACACAGAATTGAATTACAGCTTCGTTCACACGAACACCCGCTGATTTCCCACTTAATTAAGAGCTAGTCGGATGTTTACATTTCTTGGTATCTGCATCTCTATTGATTCGTATACCTATATATACACCTTAGTATAGATAGTAGGTTAGTACTTGGGGGAGAAGTTGAACATGGCACGGATTAATTACGCCTATTAGGTGATTCGGCACAATCAAACCGCGTATGAGGGATGCTGGATTTAGGGGAGGCGTCGAATAAGCCGTTAAAGCCCCAACGACAATTGTCCCTGTAGAATCCATTCGAATTAACGGATCTTTCGACGATTTCGAAATAGGGGATTCCCCGGTATTCGGTAAATACACCATTAGCTTCGTTTTACGGGCTAAGGTTAACCGTGTGTGCATATACATATGCATATACACACGCAAGTATATATATCCATATATACAGGTACTATCGTGTGTACTAGGGTGTAGGTTTATTGTAGAGACACATGGTAGGTAATACCGCGAAGGTAAAGTGGTGGAATTTAATGGACGTAATGGCGTACGGAGAAGGGAAGCCGAGTCGCTGACGCGAAACACGATTGCGGAACGGACCTGCATAACGCAAGGACACAACGCAACGCGGCGACAAACCTTGCGCGACGTGTTTCTGAGGCGGAAGATTTGTAGAGGCATTAGTGGCTGGCTGCCTCTCTTCGTGCCCTTTCCACTTGTACTTTTACTTTTTTCTGTTTCTTTTTTTTACTGCTACTACTAGTATATACGAACAAGAAAAGTGTAAGTAGAAAGGGCACGAAGATAATATATATATATCTGCTATCATCCTGTCCCTCGTGCACTTTCTTCAGACATACCACGTATACCATCTTCATCCTACTTTTGTTCCACTTCTCTTCTCTTCCCTATTCCTAGCTTTCCCTTACTCTTCCTCTCACCCCCCACCCGTCCACCGCCCCTTGATCTTCCACTTCTTTCTCGCAGTTTACGAATCCCGCACGCGAGCCCTGGTCGATTCTTCTTCTCATCGACGTAAAAAAAGGACGTTAGAGGAAAAATCGAGGAAAGTTCTCACGGTTCACGTTAAATAATTGCCTAGTAGTGGGATGAAGAAAAAAAAACACCCCCAAAAAAGCAACTCAAACCGCCTCTTCTCCTTACGTCACTCTAAACGGCGTTGAAACGTTTCCCAAATATTTCATCCCTGACAGTCAGACAAATTTATCTTGACTTTTTTTACTCGGCATATACTCGTGTATCTATAGCTAGCAAGGTCCAGGGCGATTAAGATTGTTGTTAAGGGCTTTCTGTTCCGATTCAATTTAATACACTGGCGTAGGATATTTCATATAATTACAGGAAGACAGTTGGGCTGCAGTTGTTTACAAGTAGGCGATCGCCTAGTAATAATCGCATCCTCAACACGGTACAACGGTTCTAGGTTCTAGGTTAGGTTGTATAGAATCAGAAGGATAGAGAGAGAGGGAGAGGAACGTTGAAAACTACCTTGTTGTTGAGGTGGTGAAATACGAAGGGATAGGTTGGCAGCACTGGCTGTGGTGGTCCATTGTCTTCACCGTCTCAAAGTAAGTGTTCCTCTTGAGGATGCTTGGAGCCAGTGTAAGTGCTGCTAGGCGTCGTTTCCTACCTACCTACCCCTACAGCTTGAACCGGTATCCCCAGCACCGCTAGTATTCCTACCCCCTATACCTACCCACTCCCTTTGTACCCTTCTTACGGGGTAACAGCATAAGGTCTCCTAGTCCCGGAATTAGGGAAGCTAATTTCAACCCTTTTACCTACCTTGGAACACCCTATACACGTACCTTCTCAACAGCATTAATTCTTCCCTCATAACAACCCCTGTGGGAAACTATCCTTTAATTTCATATATCTATAGCTTGTAATGCGAGTCATTTTTAATGTCAATAATTATTATTAATCCTAATCAGATCAATCTTCAGCTATTTCGTAATAATTTATCGATTATTCATCGATTTATATTGATTGTATAGTTATTAATAATTTCAATATTTAACCCTTCTTTAGGTCCCTTTCATCAAGCTCATCGGATCAGTTATTTCAAAGGACCAATCAGGCCTTAATTAAACACTGTCGAACGTTATCAATATTTTCCACAGATTTTAATAGACACTGTCCATACATAGTCGGCCTATTAATGGATTCCATTAAAAGCAGATGCGCCAACTATCTCTCGAATTGCTGTTTTCGATAAAAGCCTTATTGTCTACTGTAATTTCGAAAATAGGTATAGCGTGACTGCTCGGCAATGGATATAATATAAACGCATATACGCTTCGGTTAATGCTAGACCGAATTACCAGAATTCACTAGCCAATAGATACATCCCTATAGAGTGCTATCAGTAATAGGGTCCTCTGTTAAGCTCAGCCGCTGATTAATTCAGTCGTATTAAGCCGCGCGAAATTATTGCAATTAATCAATCGCGTTAGGATTCTTTTTTTTCACCTTGGTGTTGGACGTGTAGAATTTTCTCGAATTTTCTAGAATTTTACAGAATTTTACAGAATTTTCCAGAGAAGGTATTATCTCGTTTATTCATACAGTGGAAAAGGTTGATCGAGCGATTGATTGGATTTTTCTATAAATTATTCTTTTTTTTTTATTAACTTCGTATCTTATTAAAGGTTGCGAGATATTATGGTGAATTCTCAATATCATTCGAGGAAATTAATTCGCCCATTTACGTCGCTAGGATTCGTTTTCATGAGCGTCTACGACTAATAGAATTGTTACTGGTGCTAGGGGTTGGAGTCGAGGGGGTGGATTCTGGACGAGGAGAAGGTTCTCGTTAAAAGTCTATCTTACCCCGTGAAACTAGATTCGGCTCCGGTAGTCTAGTTGAATTGGAAAGCTCTCAGGGTTGGCGCTGACTGTTAAGGGTAAAGTTTATCCTTAAATTTCGAGAAATGACCAGGTCCCTTAGCGGGTGGTTGTATCCCTGTGTATTTTACCGGGGATGAACAAAAGGGATTTCACCCTTGTGCTTTATGGGTTTAACTATACAATTTCATCCCCTTCCCCCTTCGCGAAATTTGTGTCTCGAAACCTGCAGCACGGTCCTACACTTTCCCTCTCTTGCTACCCTTATTTCCTGTGTTACTTACTTACTTCCTTCCTTCCTTCTTTGGTCGAAGCTCATCCCTTACTTGAGGCGAATCCACCCTTTTGCGAGTCTCTCGCTGTAAAATATTGCCGCGACGTAAACTACTTGATTAGTGTCTTAATTAATTTAGTCGGAGGTATACGCCGCCTTGAGCGTGAGAGACGCCTGGCGTCGCGGCGTCTATCGTACCGCGCGCCGCGACGCACACGGGAAAAGAATCTCGAAACTGTTAAACCTTGAAGGGATGTGATTTTCAAGGGAAAAATTTGTGAAATTGAAAATATCCGGGATGAGGTAATTAAAAATCTGACACTTGATTAGCCTCTCAATTAACTTTTCTTTGCTTTTATTTCTTTCCTCGTCGCGCGCTCTTGCGAATTTTTCGGGAAGAGCTAATTTGGCATTTTTCACCCTCTTTACTTGCACAATATATAATCACCTTTTACGTTTAAGTGCAAAGAGATACGTTAAAAATGGCAGAGGGAGGATCTTGGATAATCATTTTCGTCCCTTCATTCGTGTATATATAGATATATGCACAATACATCACGATTTCTTTTTTCCTTCAATCGGTACAAAATCGCATCCACCATTGTAAAAGAAATCCCTTATCTTTCCCTTCTACTTTCCTTCCGTCTCCCTTCGCTTACAGTCCTGCCAATCCCATTGCGTCAGACCATCTTGAAGAATTCATCAAGGCACGTCGACGCCCGACTAACGCGAGACGCTCATCGTCGGCAACTCAAGCAGGGTTGTGGACGCCGAGGAAATACGGCTGTCGTAAAAACTAATAGACACTCGTCATATCTTTTTACATGGATGCCGCCTAGAGAGAGAGAGAGAGAGAGAAAAAGAGAGCCAGAGAGAAATACATTCATTCCAGATAGGAAGAAAAGTAGCGAACGTGCTGGTATACAGGAGTAACAGCTAAAAACACAGACTAAAGGAGAAAGGTAAAAGAGAAAGAAATAAAGCAGAAAGAAAAAAAAACAAAGGCTAAATTGTTATTTCCCGCAGCGCCTTACGGCACTTTTTGCAACTAGCCCGGGTTATCTGGTCCTGGTAATTCTCATCTCTTCCCATACTTCCACGGACGTTCATCGCCATCCACCTGCTACCCGTTTGCTTGAGCCGCCAGGAGAAGCTGTCCGACTCTTTTTTTTTCTTCTACTACGGCTATAGGTTAGCCCAAAAAACCAGGGCCGTAGTTTCCAGGGGTTGGAGGGGGTGTATGAGAAAGCACGTGGTACGAGAACGTTAATTGTTTCAGCAACGTTAAGGAACTTTTACCAGGTTGGCACATTCTTCCACAACTTTCTTAAGAGCGTATCTAGCCGACGTAGCTGCCACCGTTAACCCACGACCTCCAATTTCTACAAACTTCCTAACCTTACCTTAACCTACGAACGCAACACGCGCAATAAACGAAGCAACGGAAATTCCGTTGTCGCGTCATTGAAAACTCAAAGTCCTACTTACCGTTGTTCTCTTTGATTTACAATTAACTGTCGCGAGTACACCACGAAAAGGACAAGGTGAACAAAATTTGTAAAAAAAGGACAAACAAATACTGAACACAAAAACACGTGGAATTGTCGCTAAATAGAGAATCGCCTTTAGAGCTTCATTATTTCACTCGACAATATCCATATATAATACTAATCTCTGTCTGCGACGTCTCACGTGTACGTCGTTATTTCTTAACAAAATTATTCAGACCTTTTGACAACGTACCTTAATAACGCCATAGCCTATCTTACTCCTGCAGATCAAAGCTGTCCATCAGTCAAAGAATTTTTCAAATCGTTTCAATAATTTTCGAATTTTGAGGTTAACGTGCACAGGGAACGTACAAACTTCTTTTATATATTTATATAGATACAAAACTTTCTATCCCCTATATCCTATGTCTCTATATAGTGTATATATACACGTACTCTTACGTAACTACGTAGATGCTCATTTGATAAAGCTTCTGGCAATAAAGACCTGCTGCCCTGACAATAGCGTACGGCTATTTTGAAGCGTCGCGCTTTGCGGACTCGGCCGACTTCTCATTCCGTTCAACTCGCAGTCATAACACGGTAGGTCGTCCGGAGGATTCACAATGGCGTCGCGACGAATAGAAGCAGTGTTATTAAAGCCAGGGTAAATATATTTGATTACATTTGTCTGGAGATGAAGAGCTGGTTGGGATGCATGAGCGAGTACCACTCTTTCGACACTCTCTGTTCTTAGGTTATGTAGTAGCCACCTAATATATATATATATGTGTGCACGTGTCTATCCAGGATCCTAGTCAGGTCTCCAAGGGGTGAGCTTTTCTCAATACTGACGGCAAGAGGCCGCCAGGATGGTAGGAATGGAAAACGGGAGTTGGTATGGGAGAGGAGACAGGACTCTCATCACCTCGAGACTCCACTTCCACTTCTCACACCCAGACGCCAACATCCATTCCAGCTTCCTGGTTTCACAGTCTCCCGGATAGACCATCCTGGTAGCACAACCTAGCTGTAACCTGTCGTCGCAGCCATGTCTGTATTAACCGTTTCCAATATCAGGGTGGTTCGATGCTCTTCTACAGGGAGATTCGAAGGAATTACATCTTGCTCATACCTTTTGAATCTTCCTGGATCTGTGGATATTGAGTATGCCTTGGGTATATACTTAGAATTCATCTGGATGGACATGGAAGGATTTAAAGGGTAACGAGTAGGTTCCTCTCAGGATTCCATGATCTTGTTGAGGTTTGATCGGAGATGAATTGACTGGCTGGAATCTTTGCGTAGATTCAAAATGGTCTCCTTGCGTATTTTCATTTGATGCAACTACCTGATACCGTCTAGACAGTGTATCCCCCTGGGACGGGGGCTTTCATTACCCGGGGAAGCGCCATGTTGGCTGCTAATACAAACGAGTCAACATCCGGCTCTACTCGGACGGAATCAACAGGCCCGGTTCTTACTTTATACTCGTTCTTCTTGATAAAGGAAAGGAGAGAGAGAAAAATTACGGTTATATTGTCCCTGAGCAATTTTACTTTCCTATCTGACGCTATACAGAGTTTTAGTAATTGCCTTTTTTTTTTCCTTTCTTTCTGCTCTTACTCTCTTTTTAATATATGACCTCCTTGCGACGTAGCCTCACTCTGTACAATAACATAGTTGCACCGATAAGGATGGACTGAAGTACCCAAGAAAGATCTCTACTCAGTTACTTGTTTGATTGTATATTTTTAAGATAAGCGGGGTCATTGACGTGATTGTATAGGTTGATTAAAAAAAAGGTAATTATTAAAGAATAAAAGGTACCTTTATTACACATCGATATGAAAAGAAACACTCTAAAATATCTCTTAGGATTAGATGACTAGTTAAATCCTATAGGATGCCCAACGTCCGATGCAACGTTCGTATATCCTAAATTCTAAGTATTTCGTGTATTTATATACTTTATACATATATATACGGTAATATATATATATAAAGGTGGTAGCTATTCGTCTAACTTAATGTACACAACTGACACCACACTGGAATTATATTTACACGCGCGAGATACAAGGAGCTTAATTAATCTTTCCCTGCTAACATACCGCCGCCATTTTACCAACGACCCACAAAGCCGTCTGGGTTGCTCCTGTTAGAGTATACGCAACAGAAAGAGCACGCACCAGTTTAAGACCTTAGACGTCGGAAGGAGTTTACCTCGAATCTCTAAAGATTTTCATGAAGAATCAAAGGGAACATCTACCCTTTCTCGGCTGTCACTCTTATCAAGGATTATACAAGTGAACGTCCTCCGGGCGACCTGATATTCCTCGTCGTATCAGTTCCGCCATTAGGTACTTTCCAAACATTTACGTCATATCCAGTTTCCCCACTGACACTCGATTCCACTTCACTCCCGAGTACCGGCAATTAATTATACCGTGGATCCCGTGACATCCTGGCGCTGCGCATCAGTGACGCAAACTTGTCCCAGCATGTACAGGACTTATCAAACATCCCGGTAGGATCTACAGGGAGGTGGTGGTCCGCTCCAGATACCGTTCTCACGACACGTTGGCTTCTTAACTGGTTCCAAGGGCGTGACGTATCCTGGTGAACAGGTGACCTGTATATTGTCACCCGGCTTATACCAGAACTTGAGGGGTGCTATCCTGCCGTGGGGTGGATCACCAGGATAAGGACATCTCACCTCGCCTGAAAGCATCAACACGAAAAGGATACCAAATACACTTCCTCATCCACACGAGTCTCGACGTCGGCTTAGTTCAACCTGGTGGCAAACAAACTGGATAAACGGCTCGCGTCATGTCTGCTACTCGCGTTTTCCTGGATTTTAAGCGGATTCCGCGTGCTTTTACTCCTTCACCCTCCTTCGCCCTTCACCGTGTCTAGGGGTTCCTGGACGCGCTCGCATACGTGCACTATCCCGACGTGGTATCCATTCTCCACCTAGTGAAGGAGGATTTACCGTAGCATCCTCCTAGACTATACGTATATACCTGGCGAAAGGATTTGTCAAGTCAACAAAATCTGTTTCTTCCCTTGGGTACATACCTTCTACGGTTCAACGAATGCGGCATCATCTTTAGGATAAGCCACGCGCGAAACCCACCCCTAGGCCACCACAGGACTCAAAATACCTAACCCTAGAGCTCTGTGATTTCAACCTTCCCTCTTTGGATCCAACGGGGGTTGGTTATACCTATACCTTGTAAAGTCGACTTTTGATACTCACAAACTGGGGGTTGGTGCGACCACGTGCCGTTTTCTGTGCAGATGATGGAAGCTTCGCCGAGGAGTTGATGTCCTGGTAAACAGGCGAATCTAACCAGAGCGCCTACCTTGTGTCCTCGTCCACGTTTCTTACCGGAAGCTCGGACGTGCTCGACGATCTGGCCACTTCTCGGTGTCGAGGGTGGTGCACAGGTGATTTCTGTGAATCGACCAATGAAAATTCTCGGTTACGCGTAAACGAAGAAGAAGAATTACTCGTAATATTTTAGCCATTCAAAACTCCGACAGTTCGTGTAGACGTAATGTATTGTTTCAGTAGTTTCGCCAGAGAGTCCTGTTCCTTCGAATGGCGTCGATACGACTCCTCGAATGTCCCCCGGGTCCAATGGAACGTCGTATAGTCTGCTGCAGGAAGCGGGTATAAAGGCGGAAGTTGGTTGGAAATGCCGGCTTAAAGTTCTCCTCGCTTATTCGCAGAGCGGAGCGCTAAAGGATTGCCTAACTTATATAGGATTGTATTTTTCACCGGTAAACTTTCCCTTATTCATTAGCCAGCGGGGCGGGCGGGGGGTTGGTTACGGGGTTTGATCACCCCCCCTTATGCCCAGGGGGTGCAGAATACCAGAATGGAGACGCAGACTACGAAATGCCTGCCTTTGGAGTATAGAGGGTAGTAGAATCAATAGGCTGTTATTTGTAATTACGAGTGTTTTCGCCTTGGGGTTGAATAACCCCCTTCTTTCATCTTCTTCCATCCCGTTGTGTCTCGCCACCTTCTCCTGGTGCAGAGAGGGTGGTAGAGTCGGAGACGCCAGTCAGAAAACTTTGAAATGGCCAAGCACGACTGGAGTCAGTCCAAGCTGTCGCTTTTCTACGATATTACCAACCCTTCCTATTATATCCTTTTACTACCCTTACTGCTACACTCCCTTTCTAACCTCGATATCGCGTACACTTCATCTTTCTTCGATCTTCTACTTTTTTCCTTTAACCTGGCGCCACCCTACACCCCACCTTTTCACCGGCTCTTTTATTAATGTTACAATACAAAGGGGTTTCATAAACGCGCCAGAGTAACGAGAAGTGGCTGACTTCACGTAGGGTAGACAACCCCCGTACTCTTTCTGTATATAGATCGTGTATAGTCTCGGAGTCGCCGTGAACTTAGCCGCAATAAGAATAACGGCTGCATTCCAATTAAGATGAAGTAGAGAATATAATTTTGGAATTCTTCCAGATCCTCCATCAACTACAGGTTATTACCAGTAAGATTATATCAAGCTGGGAAACGTTGTCAACCCCCCTCTCCCCCTACTCGGGACTCAAATACACTATCAGTCTCCTGTAAAGTTAACCCTCCGACCCTGCTCTCTTATTCCATCGTGGCTTCTTACGTATTCAAGAATTTCATTAGCCAGACGTGCAGGCGCACCCGTACAATGCGATATCAAACGACATCGGGTAATATCCATGCTTTAAAACTGACGCCTCCTACTAGACAGCCCTGAGGTTCCGTAAAATTACAATATTATATCCAAACAAATAACGATTTAATATTCGCAAAAGAAAATTCAACGAATAGTAAAAAATTAGTTCATTAGCCGAGTTTTAATCAGCTGTCGTTAATCGTTCCCACGCTTCTTTTTAGGCAAACTTAGAAGGCCTATTATCAGTCCCTGTAGATTTTATTGGCCAGAGTATAAAGTTAATTCTAGAAGGTCGATCGAGCCGCTCTTAAAAAGTTTCCTCGTCTACGACCAAGCCTGTAACCGTAACCCTCTGACCACCCTAAGGGGTAACTTAACCTAGCCAAACCCGCCCCTAACGCACTCACCCTCGCAAGCTTTGCTCCGGTTAGATGGTATAAAAAAAAAGCCAACCAAACTATATATATATATATCCCTCCAGACGGTAAAATCACGCTGACTCCATCCACCACCCCTAGACTGTGAGAAGCAGGGAGGGGTTGCACCAAAATCGAGGGTGGAACACCGGCAATGCACGAGGCTTAGGATGCGGCCAGCTTGCGGGATACCACAGGAGTCGGCCGATGATCCTTCCCATCCACTTCCCCAGCAGCACCCCCTGAGGCTTCGGGACTTCGACTAACTTTCACCACGTCATACTTGTCGAGGAAGTTAGGAAAGTTGCCGATTGTAATGAACCAATTCCGTTCTCTCCGCTACCTTGGCTAGTTCCTCTTCACGTTCATCCCCCTTGCGCTTCTCTACGTACTCCAAACCCTCTTACCTACTCTTCTCACCCCATTTCCAAGAGCACCCCACCGTGCTGAACACACAGGTTACTTTACCAGTAGAGATGCGAACGTGGGTGGCTGTTGTGATGTATGGGGTAGAGCACGGCCTATCGTCGCAAGGGCAGTTTGTATCACTTTTACACAATCGACTGATCCTCCATGCTGCTCAGGACGCTCAGCAATAAATTCAAACCTTTCTACAGGGAGTGAGAGAATATTCCCAATGGAGATGCATACCCGAACACGTCGGCATGGTACCGTTCCATACGCCGTCCCCATCACATCTGATGCTCTGCGGTCCAGTGAGTCTGTGTCCCCACATGCAGGCGAAGACAGCCCTACCGCCATAGCTGTTGTTATGCTCGAGAAGTTGTAGCTTCACGTTGGCAGGCTTGACCTCAGGGCAGAGTATGGCTACGCATTGTGGTACCTTGGCTGACCATTGTCCTGAAAAAGGTTACACGGAGACCTCGTGGAGGGTTTATGTTATATTTGATAATTTTTTCTTTTCAAATCAACCCATCTCCTTTCGGTACTCGAAGACAAAAAAGGTTGGCAGAAGTGGTAAGCGAAATTGCGAAAGGGACTCCGGGTACGTTTGGACGAGATGATTTGAGATAAGGGCTGTTTGCTTTCATGGGACAAAGAACTGTTCAACCGGAGCGTAATAAAGGTAACTGGAGAAGAGACGGTGAAGGTGGCGGAGATGGAAGTGGTGGAATAAGGGAGTGAGCCGGTATCAACCGGTTCAATTAAGAAGAAACGAGCCGGACCGGGAGGCATTTATTTTTGCGACTCGAACGGCGCGCGACAGTTTGCGAGATTAAACTCCGAGTTGCAAAAACCGATGGTAATCTAGAGGACCTGGTGGTAGACGAGGACGTTACGAAAAAGTTGCGAGGTAGAGAACCTCCTCTCTTCTTCGTCCTTCCTCGCCTCGCTCCCATCTCTCTCTCGCACTCTAACCTCTGAACTCATCCCCCCGTGTACTTGAGAACGAGCGCCATCTTCGAGGCACGAATATCCCGTCCGAAAGGAAAGATCTGTCTTCGGGACAAAACTGATCCGCACTCCCGTATAATTAGAGTAGCAGGTATCCCGGGAGATTAAGTGGCTCTATTTATATACGGTGGCCGGTTCCAATTTCACGAGAAAGACTCTGACCTCTTTTACCTGATCAGAGAAATTCGCCGTTTTCTTGCTAATTCGTTTACATTCGCGTAACCGTTAGAATGAAAAAAAATTATCATTTGAATTATACCTTAAGCATATAGATAAGGACTCACCATTATATTGACAGGTCATACTGGTTGCACCCTCTAACCTGTATCCCTCGGGACAGTCGAACGAAGCACTCTGACCCATACGTGCACCCTCTATCTTGCCGATTAAGGGTGGCGTCGGCGTCGGCAAACTGGGACAGTGTACGTCTGTAATGATAAATGGCCGTGCAGCGTGCGAGCCAGTGTTATCGGAAAGAGTCTCTTCTCGTCGTCCAGTAAGTAAAGCGACGCCTCGTTAATTAAAAGCGTAATTGGCGTCGCGCTGGTAAATTAGACGATTCCGTAGAGCCTTTAGAATTGCCGGGTTAGCGTCGCGACGAGAGAAAGAATCAAAAGAGGCGTCGTCGCGTGTCGTCACCTTAATATCTTTGACTCGTCGACGAAATTCAAAAGCACTTGGGATATTCACCAGCGAGGAAAAACGGTTGACGGATGTTTATCGTCTTCGTTCGGGTTACGTAACACTCACCCAGTACACGAACCCGTATGGAGTTAGTCAATCCTCTAGGTGTCGAACACGTGTAAACCCCGGAATCCTGAGTCTTTGCATAGTATATCGATAGACGATATTTCCAATCTCTTTCCGAGGCAGCTATCGCCCATCCTGTACAAACAAAAAAATCAGGTACAAGGTGATCCTGACATTCGTACCTCGTGTATACGAAAACAAGATATTATTATACTGTTCCTCAAAGGAAATCAAAGGACGGAAGAGAATCGAAATGGAATAAAGATTCAATGAAATATTCTTCAAGATACAAGCGCGCAAACTCCACTGGGTAATAAAGAGACAGTATTTACATACGTGCGCGATATTAAATCCGCCATGATGCTTTTCGTAGAGAATTCAAAAAATTCACTTTTCCAACCTTCGAATACGTTCTTAAAAATCACTGTAACCTCCAATATATACTGTCTTCCCTGTGAACTTGTCACTTTCGTGACACTTTCATCACACACTCGTGAATATATCTCTCCGTATTAATTGTCAAGGGTTTCAGGAGATCTTTCGTATATCCCATTCGCGATAGTAACATAACCAGCAATAAAGCAGAGTCCCAGCAGAGATAGCGACTGGACATTAATCTGTCAGGTACACAGCGTAACGTGAATGTTTCATCATGACTAGAGGCTCGATCGGTACTGCGGTAAAACCTGGTGTCTAGTCCGATACGATAAATAACGCAGGATCATCCTCTAGCCGGGTACTGATTTCTTTTAAAGGTAATTCCAACGCAGCCTCCTTTACGTTCGATTATTCACTGCTTTTTATTCGACGAATGAGACTCTTGCCGAAACCTATTGAAAACCTTCACCGTGCGTTGGACGAGTCAAGAAATTTCTCAAAGATACTTGAGGGAGTTACCCCGAAACTGGTTTGAGCAATAGACTGAGCAATAGACTGAGCAATAGGCAGTGTAAAAGTCGCGAAATAGTAAAAGTCAGCGAATACGTCAGATATACAAAAATGTCTATAGTTATACGAGCTAATGCTCCGAGCTTTTCACCCTCTGGTAAAATTGCTCGCGTAATGGAAAGCACGGATCTGCTGACACGTGCGATTTCAAGACACTTCGGACAGAGAGTTGTGAAGAGGAGAGAAAAAAAAAGAAGAAATTATACAAAAAAATATGAATAAGGGAAAACACGCAAGTACCTCAGTGCCTCCTCAGTTTCTCTATGACACTGTACTTGCGAATGGGCACTATGGCTGAATTTAGTAATTAGGTATAACAAGCAAAAGGTTCTGCTCCAGGAAAGTTAGTGTCTTAGTTCTCTGCTCCCTTTAAGGTCGGCACGCTGTCTACCATTGGCTTTTGCGCAATCCTCCAAGTTCATTCTACGCTTAGTAGCTATACGTCGTCTTGCGTATTTATGTACTACATTTGTATTCATTCGTAGACTAATTACCATATAATGGGTGGGTATTTAGGTAGCTAGGTGGCCGCGAACGCAGCGCCTCTACCGGATAGGGAAAAGTAGAGAGATATATATATATATATTTAACTGTAAATTGCAAGACGCGTAACGGCGGCCATTTACCAGTAGAAGCGACAACCGCAAGGGCTACCCCTTTACCTATGTTATTTCATTACTACCCTTGTGGCAGTACCCTTACGCAATGTGCACTCCCGCATACTCTTTATCCCTTCCTCGCTCCAGGAACGGAAATTTGAAAGGGACCAGCAGTCTGGACTGCTACCCTGTGTCAAGTTCTACGTTGCTCCTGGAAATCAGGTTGGTCCAGCCCCTAGTCTATTAGTGTTTCGTTTTGTCATTTCTTGAAGCAATCCCGTTTTTACTCACCAGTTAAATATTGTCGAAAGGTAGATGTCCACGTCCACTCTGGGTTACCTAGTTTTCTGGCAAAGAGACACTCCAGGTGTAAGATACTTCCTGGGAATACCGCCAGGGCGCCGGAAGGGTCGACGGCTGCGGAACCCGCAGGCAATCCGAAGAGTATCGTCGGTGGTACGTCTTCTACAAGAAGATGGACACTGGTGGTTATTGTATAGGAATTTTTTAGAATTTTATCAATGTATCGTGCGAATTCGAAAAAAAATTCGAATTTTTCGAATTTAAACCTGGGACAAAATTCAGATTCCGTCCTTGCTGTCTGTATATGACACGTACAAAAAAAGTTCCTGATAGTCACTCGCGCTACCGTGTATTCCAGTTTGTGCTATTGGCAATGGGATATATATCGAGGGTAGGTCACCCCCCTATTTCACTGGTCGGACTCGGGACACCCGATTTTTCCCCTGTGGTTTACTCATTTTGTTTCACCCCTTTACCTGTCCACCCTGTTTTTTATTCCCCATTTTTTAAACGTCCATCCTGTCTGTGCATTTCGCCTGGAATTTTTAAGGCTCGTCCTTGCATAGCTGCATTTTTTTTATTATTTTGTTTTTTCACGGCTCGAGAAGCACCATCCGGGTGGATATTAACGCGTTGTCGAGAATACCAGGGTGCGCTGTTGCACCGTCCAAAAGCTGTACCTTTGGTCGGGTATTTTGTGCGGTTAAAAAAGAAACGAAGAAATAAAGTGGAATAAAAAGAACATTTAATATACAGGTATATAGATCACCGTCGGCGACCCAGTAGATGTTCTACCCTGGATCGACCTGTACTCCGCATCAGGCACGACGCGTAACCTGCTGTATACATAGAGGACGCGCAGAGGCCAGTCGTTTTAACAGTCCTTTGAAATCATAACAAAGCAGAAAATCGTCGTGCAAAAATGTTATTGTGGTCGTGGCGTGGCGTGAGAGGTTCTTCCAGGTAGTAACATCCACAAAGGACGTCCTGACGCAGACGACTAGACGACTATCGGCGACCACCCGGGTGGGGAGGGGGGGGGGGGGGGGTCCGTAGGTATACGTCTACGACGAAGGAAGTCAACCTAGGTGTAGGGAGAGGCGCGGACTACGTGGTTGGAAAATAAATCTAAGGAGGCCAAGCACGGCAGCCAACGCCGGAGAATGCTTGTCTGCATTTCCAAGCATCCGACGCCGCAAGCTTCTCCTCCTGCTTCCTCTCCTATTCCTTATCCTCCTCGACCGTCACATCCCTTTCCTCTAGCGAGCCTCTACCACGATTCAACCGTCGTTAAGGATTTCTTGGTTATACCTGCACGCAGTAGTGCCACGAAGAAACGCCAGATGTCGACAGCACGGATTTCTCGAAAGTTCTCGTCGACAATCCTAACCTAAAAATCCCAAGAAGCACAACTGTCAAATCACGAAGATTTTTAACTTCCTCGAAGTTCTTGGCGATCGAAGTGAAACTACCAGGAAGTAAGGTGCAATGGTAGGACCTAGTGCAACCGGAAAGAGAAGACGCTTTTTTCCTAGTGCTTTACGACGTTTTCTTACGTCCGGAACTTTACGAGACGACTAATTAGAGATCCTGGCTTCTAGGAGGACTCGTATCGGGAACTCCTCGGCTGTATCCGTAGAGACGTGTACGTTGATAACGATTACTTAAAGTCGAGTGCAACCCTCGAAAAGCTCAACGGATAAACTTTTCTGCCAGCGAGCTTTTACCAACTCCACTCCCACCGTGGAAACGTACAGTAATATCAGTCCTAAGACTCGTTACGTAACCTACAGTGCGTGTAACCGCACGGGATAAAGTTTACAAGAAAAATCGACGCGTGTTTAGGAATCTCTGAAGATTACGGTACTTGTACTTACCAGTGTAGTTAGATATGGCCGTTGTTGGGATACAAGATGGCAGTGTACCGTTCCACACGCTGTTACGACAGTGCAGTACCGAGTCGCCTGTTAGCTTGTATTTTCCAAGTTCACGACATCTCAGAGCCACTCGCTCTCCATGGGGCACCGTAATCTTGTCCGCCTGAAACGTCACATCCACCTTTAAAAATGCCGACGCGACATTGCCGCCTTCTGGAGATACCTCGCTTTCCGCGTATTTTCTTAGAAGGCAAAAATTCACCCAAGCAGTCACGATTCTCGAACGTATAGATATACGTATACGCCGTGCGATAAGAAAAACGCCTCTCACATCCCTTCGGCTGGCTTTGAGGGTAAGTTTTCAACGAGAGCTCTCGCGAATTTCCGACATATCCTGACGCGAGCAACCACAAACAGCAGCAGCAGCATCTTCTGCCAGGATACGGAGGCGTCTTTGGGATACTTGGCGTAAAAAGGACGTCGCCGTCGTGACACGAATAATAACGTACCGATTCCGACGACGCTGAAGGGTGTCAATTTTACGGATTTTTATTTTTTATTTATTTTTCTTCGTACGCATCCGCTCAATTAAACAACGCAGTCGCGTATTGTTCGAAAGTTTGACAGAAGCTTCAACGACTCGCGTAGTCGCGACTTCGTCGTACTTTATCGGAACGAGACAAGACGGTACAAGACGTCTGAAAGTTTCAAGCTTCTCAGTACGAAATTCCGTGGAAAACTTTGCCTCTGGCCAATGCGACGTCACGACTTTGGTTATATATGTACAAGGGTGTCAAGAATTATTTAATCAGAGGATCCGAAAAATTCCAAGGTATTCGCGTCGTGCCAATATAAGATGGCCGTCCCTTTGAGCCCGCAATTTTCGGAAGATTTTTCAAAGCTTTGAAGTCCCACCCCGTTATTTGGCCCCCTGAGGCTTTGACAGAAAAAAAATAAGTAAGTAAAATAAAATAAATGCGCATTCTCAAAGGAAAATATTCGCTCGAATTGCAACGACGGCAGTCGGTCGCTCGCGTCACGTATTTCCTATGCTTTCGGTTTGACACGCAAAAAAGGAAGGACCCAATCGACGAAAAAGTGTCGCTGACGAATATACTATGGAAATAAAAGAAAGTCTGCGACAAGATTGTAACTGAGTGTCGCCGATAGGGACTTACTGCGACTTGCCGTTTCCTAGAGACTTACCCACGACGACGACCGTTACACTTTTCTATGTTTGAACGTGGCTACGTTACCTATGTAACGTCTTTATGTATCCTCGTATGTATTTACTCTATGTACAAGCATACGGGCATGTATGCCAAAGCCCAGAGGTATGTACTACTCACGTCACGTGTGCTCCACGAGACGGAAAAACCGTTCGGGTAAAATCGCAAAATGAACTTTTCCAACAGTTCGACTTTTTCTGACCAAACGAACTGTATACCCCGAGGACTTCCGGTTCTAGCAATTTGCCTCCGACGGTTAGAGACAAACGAAAGTAAGTGCCACGTCAAATCGTAACAGCCAATCCAATCGCATATTCCGATTTGCCTGTCCCACCGAAGAAAACAACAACAAAAAAAGAACAAAATGGCGTCGAAAACATATAGTACCACATAATTATAAAATTCTATGCTCTAATCCTCGAAACCCTGAAGGCTCTTAATGTAATTTTTCAAGAACGCAAGAGGGGGCCAGAGCACGTGATCTGTAACAAAGATTAAATTTAAGGGAGATCAAATAAATTCCTTTACATACACAAAAGTTTACGACAGTTTAAGAACAGGGAACGCTGCGTCTGACAAAGAATATATTATCGTTTTCTTCTGTAATTTCACGAAAGAAAATCGTATCGAGGCTCAGCACGTATTTCTGGGCGGAATTTAACGTCGATATGAAAATGAGCCCAGAGCGCAGGAGAAAAAAAAGACTAATCCTTTCAGTGGTAAAAGGAAAAAAGCTGATAAAGACGAGGGGGGTCGGGGCACGAGATGTAAAACAAGAAGACACGCACGACTGACTCCTTGCGTGATCCGATTGCAAGTACGATCTTTCTCGCGCGTCGCAGAAACTGTTCCCCATGAAATACCCATTCGAATGTAAAATAGAAGGGAATATGGGGATGAAATGGTAAATACCTGCGGTGGGCTCGTGGTAATGCGCCTCTGCCTAATGGATTGAAAGGAATAAGGTATAGAGGAGTATACGGGGTGGGGGTTATGGGTTTCGTTAAAACTGCTGGAACTGCTGGACCGCTATGCTATGAGGGGGTTAGACGTGAACGGAGACGATTCTATGGGGGACGGGGTTGGTCGGTCTTATTTGGTTACAAATTGGCCGCTGGCGTTTACGGGGGTTAGGTACCGATGAAGCAAACCATCCTGTATCGAAACCCTTAATAACAAGAGATGAAGGGGCGTACGCCCATACGTACCCTGAATATCGTAATAGACATTGCTTTTAACCAAAATATCCAGAGATACATATCTATATTGTATATTCAGACTGAGATCGGCATGAGAGATCTAATTGGTCTAGAATTAAAAAGAAATTAGGGGTCAATAGATCAGATAAATTTGTAAACATTAAATCAATACGATCCACATCGATTATCATCCACATCGATTATCATCAAAACTCTATTCCAAGGTATATACAGATTTGAAATTTCCCGCCAACTCCCACTAATCGTCATTAGTCGCGATTCTCGTGTCCGATCGAATTTGCCCGAGAGAAATACAATAAGAGAGGCCATTGTTCGTTAGAAAGTAAAATTTGATGCAGCCATTACAAGAAGATTTGTAAGATAACAGGATATTGATCTCGCTGGATACACAAAGGGAGTATGGATAATGGAAAAAAGCAAGAAAATAAGTATGGTGAATCCCCGTGGGCTACCCCGTCGCTTTCACCCTCTCTCCCCTCTCCCCAAGCCCTCTTCATCCCCTACTCCCATCACTTCCTCTCTATCCCTCGCGTTCATTCACTAACTTCCTTACTCGCTCGCTCCGACTTCCCCCACCCCAACCCCTCCCTTTCTCTCCGGCATCCCTAAGCAATCAGCCGACAATCTGCCAATACTTTTACCGACATAACGGAATAACGAATGAAGGATATCGGATCAAGGCCTCGATGGCGGGCCACATTATCATGATGAATATGCGAGATTAATGGAGTCGTCGAAAAAATATTTTCACCCGACGTCTCGTCATTATTTCCATAAAATTTTTTTCCCCATCGATGATGACGCACCCTTATACCCTAATAAACCCAAAACATTCTCTATGGATCTGTACACATATATATATCCATAGAAAAGGTATATACTATATACTATACATACCCCCCCCCCCCCAAATATATCACTCGATTCCATAACTATATCATAGAAGAATTGTATAACCCCGTAATCGGCCATTTTGAATAATACGGATACTTACAAAAACCATGATGTTCTTGTACGTAACAATGAGCAACGGATGCAAACCCTCCAGTCTGCAGCCACGCCGTAGATCTTCGATATCTGCAAGAATAAATATTATATAATCCTCCATGATGTAAACGAGGAATTAAATTGAGGTTAGAGCGACCGAACTGTCAGTGTTAAATTGAAACTCGAACCGATTTGATCGGTCGCCAATTGCACAATATACGCGCATTATATATACACGTAATAATTACGCATTCATAGAAGTCCTGCTTGTTACTCTGTGCGCGAGTTTGAATGCTTCGGCTGTCTGGGGTACTCGGATACCGGTACGGTTCTGTTCCTGACAGCAAATCGAAATCTCCCTGTCCGACGGAAAGACCGCTTTAAATCGGAGTTACCCGTCACGAGTTAATTAAATTCCCAATAACGTGTTAGCACCTTTTGTACCAGCGCTGATTGTTTCATTAAAAGGTTTCACGTGCTTCTGTGGTCAATATATACGTACGCAGTACAGTACGCTTAGATATACGGATAAATCTTCATACAAACCACGATACGATATCTAACCTCAAATAAAATGTAGAACGACACCTTTTTTTTTACTGATAAAAAATTTCCCTAGAGTAACCGCATGAAAACGATCAATTTTTCTTTGACCACCCGGTACCTATGCAGGTTCACGGTACGCTTATTACGCGTACGTTATTATCTGTGATATCGCTCTGACACGTCTAGCAGAAAATTATTCAATGAATTACTAGATTGCTTTCGTTATTGCATTAAACACAGCGACGATACGAACGAATTGCAAATTAGAGAGATCGCTATCGTTCGTTAAATTATCAGTAATTAAACGTAACTGGGTCATGTACCTAGCAATACGTGATTCCAGATACGATTTATTCGTTCGTTTTAATCCATCAAGAAAGAACCACGTATATACAAATTGTATGAACAAGTGCGTTTAATTCGTACCTAGCATATTTGAATTTCCCGCCGTTATCGTTACAACAGTGAGTTTAACCTCGAAGTCAACGGAAGGTGCGTTTCTATATTCGTTTAAAGCTCTGCAGGCATGGTTGTGTCTCGTTCTATTGCATGTGAGCAAACAAGGACACAACGATACTCGCAGCGCTTTGAGTGAATAGTTATTGAGTGAACGCACCCCGGATTTATCGAATTAGTTAATTCCACTGTATAAATTTACGCGTAAGAGACTTGATTTACTGGAAAGCAATATTGAATCCTGATATACAAACAATATATATATTTATTTATGATATTGATATATGTATTTATAACAGTAAAATTTTCTTAACACGCGCCGTTACGTCTATACTGTGGCGTATGCTGTAACGCCAATGCGTATTGGCTGGCGTTTAATTCACCACTGGAAATTTTAGCCTCACCTATTCGTAGATACGAAAGCAGGTGCAGGAAAGCCACGAAACAAAGTACGACGGTAGCAGAGTAATATTGGTCAAGCCCCGGTTTGGATATACGTTAAAACTTATAATGGCTGGACGTCGAGAGCAAGTAGAAACTTTAAATCCAGTTTCGGAACCCTAAGCGAACGTTGCCGTAATACCGTGGGGGGAGGTGGGAGGGAAGGTGGATAGGAGGGGTTGTTGGTTTGAAAAAGGTCAAACCGAGAGTTCTTGATGAATTTACGTGCTTTTACAATATTCTTGCTTCTTTCTAACGATCCTCTTCTTGTACCTTATGGTACTGTGTGTATTCGCCATTAATTTGACGACGTTACGATAATGCTCAAATATCCGGCCATCTTTCTCAATAGGAATGAGCATTTAACGTCGCTGCTACGAGCAAGGAAGTTTTGACTTCGTGGTGAAATTTGTTATTTTAATTATCAGGGAAAACCGTGAGGACTCCCTTTTAAGGTATGGAAACCGACTTTACTTCCCAAGGGAGTATTTTTTTTTCTACTGTACAGCCCCTTGTATAGAACAATTTTATGTGTGTATATATATATGGCTGTATATTATGTTTCACTAAAAGGATATTTATGCCTATAGGTCCGTATCTATGTACAGGGATATCGGGTTCGAACGGATCGTGATATTTTTGAGAACTGTCATTTGGTTGATACGGTTGCGCAACACGTGGCAAGATCGTAGACAGTCAAATTTATAAATACTTATTTGATTTTATTAATATTTCTCAAACTTAACGCGACTTCACTAGTTTTACAAAGGTCAATTTGAAGAACAGTGGGTGTCACCTTGGAATTGGCCGCCGAGTATGCACGTCTCTCTCTCACTCGTGTAAACGTCTATACGTCTGTCTCTCTCGCACTCGTTGCAGGTATGGGAAACTAGAAATTTCAAAGGTCCAGACCTTCTCCGATCAGTCCACTGGATAATCGTCTTCCTGACGGACGTTGACAAACTTTTTTTTATCATTTCCGCGATTACTATTGCCAAATTTCGCACGAGGTAAAGAATTGCATAATTGCCAAATTCGACGTTGTCTTCACTTGACAACTGCCCTGAAGATAAGAATACGTGACTACGGTCGTGTATACCCAGTGTCCAAATAGTATATTAGCAGAGGTCGCTAATGTTTCTTTATAGCGTTACTTATGGGATAAATTATTTCGCGAATCCAGAAAAGGACAACCTGCCGTCGCTCTAGCTGGATTCCGGGTCAGGAGCGATGATTGTTTTTCGCGTCACGACTTTGCATTCCGCGCGACTGTCGTATCGAATGAAGACATCTTGAATTCGAAATCGGTCGACGCTATTGTCGCGCGAACAAGAAGGTCTGGATGGAACGTTTTACAAAGGAGAACTGACAGGGTCGAAGCACCCCATATATCCATCCTGACTACACCTACGTATATGTATAGAGGGTTATATCCGCAAGATCCCTACAAGGGGTTGGCGTTTCAAAAAGATGTTGGGATCGATATAGCAACCCCTACTGTAATTCTTTAAAAAAAAAAACAGGTATACCCATTTACGATTTGTATAAGAGTTTATTAAGCCTCCTACCCACTCGCAACATGTACCCATGTGTAACAGTAGGGGTAGCAACCCTTGAATCGAAGGGAAGTAAATTTGTGGCAGGGGTTCGAATCAAATAAATAGCATCGCTGATCCTGCTATATTGACGACGATACATTTACTTTCTCGGTTCAATACCTACGTTTCTCTGTATTCCCATATGTATGGCGTTTCGCATTCAGGATAACGTGGGTACTTAATAACGACCCTGTATAGGTTTGTATGTATGGATGAGTTTTCATGAATTCAATAAATTTCTATCAGCTCTGAGACTGGTGTGTTCAGTTATCCTAAGAAAAATTGCTATTGAACCTTCGCGAGAACGAACTTTTACGGCGTCATTCTCACATTAAAATTCCCCTTGATACGAGCCGTCCAGGACGATGACGTCGCTCGCTTGATGTTCCTACAATCATTAATCCTCGCAGGTTTGTCGCTCGCGCGATAATAGCTTTTGTCTTAGACCGAATTGGCACATTCACGTTTTCATGTAACGCTTCTCGCCCTGGCAAAGGATTGCGAAATTTGTATTCGTAGTCGCTCGAGCAGATACTGTCGCTCGCTTGTGAACCAGACATCATCCGGAGATACCTATAGGTATTGTCGTTCAAAACTAGTCAAGTGGGTATTAACTCCAAGGAGTCATTGTGTAACTGGAATCGCTTACGAGTCGCTGAGTTCAAATAACTTAATCGCTCTTGGGTGGTTTCCATGAAGGATAATGGGAGCGACGGTATGAACCGATGTTGGCTGAGATGGGATTGCTGGCTAAGTAATCTCAATAAGAGACGAAAGATGGGAGTCAGAATGAAGATGACACTGATGTCAATCTCTTTTTTTATTAAACACAACCTACAGGCTAGTATTTATCGATTGGTAGAAACTAGAGCGCCGCGTCGCCGTGACTTTATCCTACTTGCTACGACGACTCCTTTGGATCTAGTCCAATACCGGCCTAGATCAAGCGATCAAAAGCTAACGACAAGCACGAACGAGATATCGGCTGTCGGTGATGACCTAATTTACAATCTTTTAATTTTACATCAAAAAGGTCACTCGTCCAAATTAAGAACGCGTCTCTGGGTCCTCTAGGACAGCTGTGTAAATACCACGCGGAACAATCTATTTCAGATGTTGAAGGATGCTGAACACGATATCGCGTGATGCATCGTTCGCAATGATGACAATCGCGTGATGCGATTGCACACTATAGATATATAGCTAAGCTCAGTTATCGATCCTCAGTAATTGGCACAGTCTCTCTCAGTCTAGCGTTCCTAACCCGCTCGACTAATTCATGATCCTGACTATCTAGGCTATTTGCTAGGAGAATCGTGGGAAGCGCAGTCAACCAAGAAAATCCATAGTGCCACGCGTGATGACGTCTCCGAGTTATACAATACGTATTGTTTATAACAAAAACAAGAACGTGGTACCAACGTTTCCGTGGCGTGCTGCTACGTGTCAATATTATTCTAGATAATTGAGGTTAACCTCTTCCTCGATTCTCTTTACGCTGTAAACACACCTTGCTTTGCATGACAGAGTCCCTTGGCTGCAACGTAGATGATAAACACAAGGGTAACTGCATTCGTGATAAGTATCATCGTCGATCAGGCACTCAACGTACTTCGTCACTGTCACGCGCACTTCTTAACCAAACAAATTCAAATCATCTTCCGGAAGTGTTCGTGAACTGAAGTGACAGCCCCGTCGCGTAGGAATCTCATGCGGATTACGGAATAGCCTCTACATGTTAAGCCAAGAGCCGGCAAGCATGTCCGACCTCGTGGATGGCCAATGCTAGACTGAACCCGGGGTAGCTTCCTCGGTGGACTGACACCGCAGTGCTAACAACCCCCGAGTTTCCACCCACGGGATTTACAAGTCCTCCCTGCTAGTGGGAGACTCGCGCATGCGCAGTTCAACGGTCCAGGGACTCTTCCGGTAGGAATGCACGGATTTATGTATAGTTTTATATCTACTTCCTTTAGGACTTCTTTTTTTACTGTTTTAAGGGCTGCGTCCGGGGGCATTTTTCATATTGACAAAAATAATGCACGTCGGTTTCTCGAGTACCTGTATTATGTACTGGGTGGAATATATAGTTTGTATATGTGTATATAAATAGTTCATTGTCAAGTTAGATATTACTTACAGTCTGCGAGACGTCCTTAGGGTTGGAAATTCTACGGGACTAAAGCAGTCGCCAGTCTTCTTGAATGATTTTCACAGAATTGGGAAGCAGCTGTTTCACGTGGATGTAATACACTGGCTGAACTCGGATGACATTTGCTTTCCCACAGTGTCTAACCGTGTAATCTATGTGTCCTGGGAACATTCGGGTAGACGCGTTGTAAATCAACGGCAGTAGTCGCGATGAAACTTTGAACTATATGAATTGGGCATAAAGCGAGTTCAGATAATCGTATAGGGTTGCGCATAGACGTCTGGCAATATACACTTTATATATATACAGATATACCTGTAAATATCAGTTAACCGTTAGGAGTCTCTTTTTAAAATTGTCATAGTTCAGAAAAAAAATATCTTTTTAAATCATACAATGTATCTAATTCCGATCTAAAGGAAGATAACGATTTATCTTAACGTGTTATGCCAATTGAAATGTATTTAAATAAAGTTTTACAACTTAACGACATGCTTTACTGTACGTACAGTGTATAACCAACAAAGGAGAAACGCATAGAATGAAACGGCAAGAATGGAAGGGTGTACCGAGGGAATACAAGATAGAGGCTAGGAGGGGGAATGATTTTCTGTGAAGGGTGGGTAATACCATTACGCAAGGCTCGCTCTACAAAGAGCACCGCGTATCGATGCGTCACCTTGTAAATGCCTCCGGATATCCTTGGGTGCTTTTAAAGGATCAATTTACAGGCTTGTGAAAATTGGGGGGATGAAAGTTAGGTTAGGTCGGACTGATTTCCTCGTAGAGAAAATTTTCGTGTCGGCTACGGAGTGCCGGGTGAAGTGTCGTCTGCTAAGAATCCTCTTTGCCAAGCTTGCGGACGTCGCTGGTAAACATTTTCACGCCCTTTTCCGGTCGCGTTTTCATTTTTTATTTACCCCCAGTAAACGCGACCCTCTGGCTGGTTGGTGGGGTGGCTCTTGTCACTAGGGCAAAACCGGGACGGCTTCATTTTACAAGGGAGAGCCACTCGTTTGATGAGTTCGTACGGCTACCTGGAAAACCTTATCCTGAATGCATATTAATCGTAAATGAAATGTTTACGATTATTATTAATATAAACGTTGGCTAACTTCAGTCTATTAGGTTGATACTAGGTCCATACCTCGTAGAATTTCATTACCTCTTTGTATAGCTTTTCCAATGACTTTGCGGTAATATTGTGGTTTTTATGGTGCTACCCCAATAGAACGGCCCTGTTGTTTCGTATTTCACAAAATCCTGCAAGCTCCGGTTACCTTTTCAGGATAAAGTGTCGTACTCATTTTCGCTTTTTTTCTCTCTCTCCTCTTTCACCTTAAATCTCGAATCCCTCTCGACCTTATTCCAATCCGCGTTAAAGGTTTTCAGGGCTTTGATGTAACGTTACGCCCTACTGCTGAAACAAGCCTGACAAACGAGAGAAATGGATTCGAATTTTATTCATTTCCTTTCGACGACGAGAGACAAACGTGTTTTTCTTTAGTGTAATTTCTTTTATAAATTTTTTTTGTCTCTTCCTTTCTTTGAAAATTCTTTCATTTCCTTCAATACGTCTCGACCGTACAGATCTGCACTAGTTTCTCTTGCATTCTTACTATCTCTCCTTCTCTCTCTTGCTTCTCATTTGACACGTTATCCGCTACTTTACGATCCCTCCGAATCGTCCGCATTAATCTTCCGCGATGTACTACCCTTTAGAGAGTTTTCAACTCGCAAAGTAGCTACTCCTGAGAAACTCTCACCCTCCCCCTCCACTACCAACCAAGCTTTACGGAAAACTTTTCTTCTTCATCTCTTTGCCGGAAACTTTCCATTTCTACTATTGGTCTTTTAACCGTGTTACAGCGGAATCCTTGCGCCCTTCGTTCTCAAATCGACCAGACACAGTCAGTATAGCATCCCGACGACTTTTAACCTTAAAAAAAATCTTCCTACATCAGAATCATGTATACTCGAATCTTTTCTCACTATACAGAATCTACCCTTTTTACCTAAAGCGGTACGTATCGTAATACACAGGATTATACGTTGATCCGTATTACTCGCTAGAATTTCATGAGAAATTCACAAGATTGCAGGAAATCGGTGACGGAAGAAAAGGGGAGGGGGTGGTGTGTCATTTCACAAAGGTAGAATAACCCAGTAACGACATCTGCTTGCGTTGATAACGATAACGACAATGGAAACTCGCAAACCCAGGTCGCATATACTGATACTAAAATGGCTGTACAAATTTTACGGCTCTCAAGCCTATCGGACATCTCGTGGTGGTATGATCAATCAAACTGTATTTTACATAGGGACACACTGTACAAACCCAGCATCCATTTATGAATTTTCCATGAGGACCAAAAACAAAGGGCAGTAACCCATAGCACTTGTCATTCCCATTAGACTGTATATTTCCATTCAATTGTCCGAACGTCGTCATCATGAGTATCTGGAGAATCATTCATACAGGTTCTTTCATAACACTACTTTAATTTTTAGTAAAAGCTGTAACCCACGATGATAATATACCTATCGTCGTATCTGCTTTTGAACTTCTCACTGAAACCATGAAATAGGTTGTGCCATTACGACGCAATCATCGAAACATCTAGTAGCGGCCATTTTACTTGGGACGATTCAATCTCCTTAAATTCACTATTGAAATACAGATAATCAAGGTATCTCTTACAGGCTTGAGAAATTCCAATAGGCCTAGCACCGTCGGTGGTCCTTGCACAAAGGACTCGTCTCACCAGGAGTCCAGAGTCCTAAGCAAATTTCATTTCGGGATATCCTTTCAGAACGTAGTCCTCGAGTACTCGAATAAACATTTCCTTGAGTCATTCGAATCCTGTCTTGTAGCTGCGTGTTATACGACTCTCTCACTTTGGATGGCTGCTGGATTGATGGGGATTGACTGATCGGATTCCTTCTGGGAGACGAGTCTTGTCACTCCAGGACGTTGCATGAATTTGCGACAAAAGGAAATTGTCAGGATGGATTTTCCCTTCTTCTCTTTAGCTTTTCGTTTTCTCGTTATTTTCTGTTTGTGTTTGTATATATGTACTATGTATTATATAGATTTGTATATATATCCTTTAACAGCCACGTCAAGATCTCATTCTACTCAGGAACTTGCTTCCAGCTAAAGATAAATTTTTCAGAATGCGAAGATGACGTCGTTAACTGTATATATAACTGTTAACAATGCTCGGTTATCATATCAGGCAGCAACGTGGATATAAAGTATCCAACTTTTTCTTCAGAAACCGTGACAAATGGCTCGCGAGCGTCGTTCTAGAAGAATCTTAAGCTCCTCTTTTCCTACTCGCGAGAACTCTCGAAGCTTCCTCAGTGAAGAGGTTCGTTAAAGGAAAAAAAAAAGAGAAATCATACATTCCAGCAGATTGAGAGATCAAAGACCTTCGTTCATCTTGAAACTGTGTTAAGCTGCTTCTCTTGAATCAAAGAAAACAGAGTACAGCGTTATATATTGCAGCCTCTTTACTGCACTTAGATACAAGAACCGACTGCCCGAGATGTTTAGTAAAATTCATTTACCTAAATCTACGAGTTAAATAGGAAATTACGCCATTTTGGTTCAGCTCCCACTCACACAGGGGTATCTACGAAATTCCTTTGGTCCATGGAGTCTCCTCACCTCGTAACCTGAAAGGCAAGTCGCGCGTTTTCCCCTAACCCTTAGTAAGAGTGGAGGACGATTGTCGTCGCGACGCTATTATCGTCGTTCCCAAAGCGGGTTTAATATTCGCAGAGAAACGGGTCGCCGGCGTAGGGTGGGTGCGAGTTTCCTACGGGAAACGGGACTCGACCTGGAACTACAGGAAGTTCGCCGCTAGGGACATTCTGCGGTTGCTTAACTTACTAGTTACTATCCGACGCAGTACGTATAACCTTACCTGTCTATTGGAACTACAGTAGTTTCCTTTCTTTACTTGTGGCGCGTCATTTATAAACGCTAGTACCTCTTGCATCCTTATGATTTACCTTGCTGCACTTGGGTAACCCACTCTTGATGACCTAAATTTAAGGATCATGTGTGACCCATGATATACTTTGGACTAATGACTGCTCTTCGTCTGTTTGAAATTTCAAAATATTATGTATATACATATATATATATATATAGATAACTAAAGCTAACGTTGAACTTTAAACGCGTTATAAAATTTAAACGATAAGGTATTTCCAATACGACCATACTCCATGTCTTAAGGACGTATTTAAATAATTGAAAGAGTCGTTCAATGTCAATGTTATATACCTGGTCATGAATAGTCAGGACGACAAGTCACTTCGTACCGAGGGACGTATTGTGTCGAAGTACTCGAGGTATAGGATGAATTATGAAACGCTTGAGAGAAGCAAAGCATCGATCAGCCATTGGTGGCAGCTATTGTTGCTGGGAGAGACGAGCTTCCGGTTACGGTAGAAGATATTAGCACATATGTGTGTATATATATATAAATTTGTCAAGAGGTAGTTACGAGGACATTGCCGATTATGCGGCGTTCACAACGGCAAGGTGAAATGGTAAAAAAGAAAACTAAATCCTGGGGCATCTAGTCTAGGGAATTTTGACCTAACCTAGCCATTTCTGAGCCCATCACAGTTCCAGGTGTCTAGCATTGGAAAAATTTTGTGTTAGAGTCGCTTTATGGTCCTTGCAGTATATCTTGTATATAAAAATCTTGTCAGGACCGTCCTGACGAACTACAAGTGACTCATAACTACCAATATTCATGAGAAAAAGTCCTGAAAACTACCCTTTGTAAAATTTATGCATTTTTTTGTAATTTTGTGATTGGTCAAGGCTCTCTAAGGACACTACAAACCTGTTTCGAGTTTGAGATTGCTTGACCTTGGGTCTAACTATAACAGCCTTTAACCTTGGGAGACCTTAAATTATCACATCCCTTAGTGGAACATCCTGATTATCCCATGGTGTGTAATGAACCCCTTAGGATCTAGCATGTCCTTGCTCCTTTGATGATGAAACTCCGTAAAGGCATTGCGTGGACTTTATAGCGAGAAATATGAAATCGTCAGCTGGAAATAAGTTTGGAGGTTAAATCTTAAAGCGTGAATCGTCCCTAACCTATGAGTTCCTTCTCTGGCTCGTACTCTGCCAGTGAACGTTTACTTTCCAGTTTCCTTATTACATACTCTGCAAGGAGTTCAATTCTTTGGACGTGAAAACAGCTAAAGTTTCTATTCGACGCCGACGAGTTTCCAACTGACAATAAGTCCTGGCTTCAAGTTAGTTCGCTGTTTATCGAGCAGCCATCTTAGACTTTGACAAGAACCATCTTCTGGGTATAGTGCGTACTAGTTGTTTGGATCGTTATTAGCCCTCTGGCACTTTTGCTTAATTATGCACTCGCTTAACAGGGTACAATCTAGAGTCACGTGAAATTGTATTCAGAAAGTAATTGCAAGTGTCAATCTAACTATAGACGTTAAGCAGGATTAAGCCAGAGTTTTTTATTTAACCTCAAAATTGTCGACTTGACAATCTCACCAACTGTAAGCTGCTGAATTTCTTATCTCTCCGTAAGCTCCTCTTTTATCCTCGCTATACAATTTTGCCCATTGTGTCGTGCCGTATCTGCGAGTCATCGTTTCTTAGTAATGGCTGCCGGACGATCAATCGCACGTTAAGCTGTGAAGGAATTGCTCTTGACGTTGAAGAAGTCGAAAGGGTCGTATAGTCCCTTCTACAAGACGCCATCTTCATTCCTGGTCCGTACAAGGTCCATGAGAATTATTATTTTAAATCGGTGACAATTTGAAATCGTGGGAAAAAATTCCTATTGCTTTCAACGATCCCTAAATTTTGGATTTTTCACAATCAATCAATGACTGACAGGTTTGACGATCCGATAGAAATTTTTGTCAATGCTTGTACTACTGTACTTACGTTTCTCAATGTGCACGGAATTGTGAGTGGATATAAAGGTCGACCACATCGCGTCGTAGCGGTTTGTGAACGGAATTGAATCGCACTCAATAAAAACACAATAAAGACGCCCTACAATGCAGTCTCTACTTCCTGACGTGGTCGTTTCTTCAGCATTTCTTATCGTTGCCGATGCAGTTTGCAGTTCGAGAGTGCGTCCTTATGCAATAGTGAATATTTTCCCTTTGACCTTTGCCCTCTTGTATGTACAAGTAGGCAATAGCGATTGGGAGTTACCGTTGTTAAGAAAGATTTACAAAGGCATCATTGTTCAAATATAAAATTCTTCTTTGTTTCCCTCCGCGTAATCTGTAAAAAAAAATTTCTCACTAAGCAATATACTCAAAATTTTATTTATCCCAGCAACTTTTCGTGACTGAGGAGATAACAAGGTCGGATGAATTTAACAAGCGCTGAATATTGTATTCATGTTTTCCTGTTTCATGAAATATTTTTCTCTATTTCTTTTTCATTAAATCACTCCAGTCCGATATTGCTGCGTGTTACCGATGCAACGAGGGCCATCAAAGCTATGGATATGACATTGTATGAAAAATACTCGTGGCGTGTTACACTGCACTTGGATACCCATTAATTCATTGCTTGGAAACAACAGGCAACGTTTTCGCATCGTCACGGATGACGTGTGTTATATAAAACATGAATAACATATGGAATGGAAACGCATCCAATGAAATTTACAATCCTGTCATTATCAACTGTCATTTCATTTGAAAGTAAAATTATTTATCCACTCGCAGTATGCTTTCCTTTTAACACTATTTTTTATTTTACAGAAAATCCAGAAGGAACGATTACCGACAAAGGATCTGCCATGTTCCGAAGGAAGCAAGTTCTGAAGGGCAATAAGTTCGAACCAGGACGCAATTAATTTCCTCGTAAGGTCAGAGAAATAAAACAGGAGCACTTCCTTTGAACGTAAAATCACGAAAAAGTTAATAAAACAGAAAACAAGAGGAGAAAAAAGGAGAAAAGAAAAGAAGAGTTAAATTAAATAAGGAGATTGACGAAGGATATAAATCCTGTGTACCGAGGTAAAGCACGTAGGGGTAATCTTTTGATATCTAGAGGATGACTTTCTGTGTAACCCCAACGATATAGATAAGATAGCCACGATAATTTCGAAGGTGCTGGTTATTAATACTATTTTGGAGAAGGGTTGGTAAAGATTAAGGGTACGTACTAGTATAGCTCTAGCTACTATATCGTGTGTATATATAGTCAGAGGACGCCAAGTAATTTAGCAACGTGTGCGATATTTCAGTAACCCTGGTTCGCCATCAGTCAGTGCCGGAGCATAGACAGTCCAAGGGTACCAGGATGCTTTGGTACACTCGCACGAAATATGCCTAGGCAGTTAAGGGTAAGAACGGGGTCACTAGGGGTAGTGCGTTGTAGATATAGTCATGGTCTAACCAGTAGCACTTGGCTATAGTAAACCTTTACTCCTAAAATAACCCTTGTTTATTACTAGAAACCTGACCAAGGATTTACTGGGAGTTGGATGACTTCGCTGTATCCAGGTTATGTACAGTGACAGCCTACTCCTGAGAACTCACTCAGTACTAATTGCAAGTACAGCGACTGAAACTTGGCCGACTTGTTCCACCATTTGCAGAACGTGTTTCCAGGCACTTCCTTCTATGCTCATGAAGTAAAGTCACAAGCTCAGTGACCTGATTTCTTTCTGGATCTTTTTCCTTGAGATTGAACCGTATGACCTGAGGATGTGAAAATTGGACAAAGTGAACGATGACGTAAGGAACTCAATACGTTAACTAAATTTATCTGGATATATAGTACGGTTTACAAGATGAGGGTTTTACGTTCTTGCAAAGACCAGTAGGAAGTAGAGTATGGAGTTGCTGTATTTTTCTTGGGATGATGGTACGATGTCGTGTCCTTGCATCCTTCGTCACTGTCTGGGAAGTGTGCGAATAGGACAGCGTTACCAGGAGCAATGGCAACAGCAAAAAAGAATGAGTTTCCCACGGTCATTAAGGAAGATGAACAGAGCCCCAATGAGAGGCAGCAAGCACGAAGACTCCTTGTCGAAGAATTGTGGTTCTTCGTTCATTGGTCCAGAAAGTGCATCCGTGTAGTAGCTGCCATTAAGGCGGAGAATGGATGCTGCGAAGATTAAGGAAACACTAGGAAAAATTACTGCCGGAGGATCTTAAAGTATTTTCTGCTTTTATTTCTCTTTTTCTATTTACTCTCTCTTCTTCTTTTATTCAGATGCTGCAATCAAGGCGGTACGTCCTGAGGATGATGGTCCTCGTTGAATTTCTGGAGTGGAAAAGACTTTTAGCTAAGCGAAGTTATGCGCTGGCGGATAAGGACGAGAAGAGATTAGGGGATGATTCGATAACGTATCAGTGAAGCGAAGGGGCGACTTTTGAAAATCGTAGAACCCTGCTCCCGGCTTCGAGCCATTAGACTTAATCATAGACTGCGTGCATCCTGGCAAAGGGATGCATTTCCAGGATTCTTTAATAGGTTTTGCCGCCACTGAAAATTCAGTGTTTTAAATGAGTGCTTTCAGATTTAACGAAGCGCAGTAGAATCAAAGGTGGCGTCCTGGATGAGATTTCTAGTAACTTTAAAAAACGCTCGCGGACAGAAATTCCATTCACCCGTTTCAATTCCCTAGCCAGGGATCAGTAATAGAGACATTCATAGACATAAATAATTAAACTAAGAATTGGAAGTGACAGAAAAAAATATCTTCATCGTACACAGATCAGCGACTCTCTCTACTCGTCACTACGTTGAAATTTGACAGTCTTTAATTTAGCGTCAGATTAAAGAGTCTCTCTGTCCAATGAAATGAGGTCCCCCCCCAAAAAAAGAGAGACAATAAGGCAAAAGAAAATTACTGAAAATCCCACGCGATCGTAGCTCAACCAAAAGCCGTTGTTACAAACGTTGAAAAAAAAGAAATGTATTATTTATTTATTCAACATGAAAGCGACAGAGAATCCGCACCTCGTATACTCCTGGGACAATTGTCGGGCGTTGTCGAGGGTAGTGGAGACAAGGGACGAAAGGTCAATGCGTGCGCCGTTAAACGAGAAAAAATACAGGGCGTCGCGACGTCCCACGGAATCGCGAATGCTATGAGAGCTTTAAAGTTTAAACGGCAGTTGTTGGCAGATCGCTAGGCTCTGCGACATACGTAAGCTCTGTAATCTCGCGTAAAATAGGTTAGAACAATTAAATGTTAAATCTCAGAATGGCTGGAGGATGCCACTGCTAGATGTCGTGAGTGCAAGAGTTGGGGACGCTCGGGACGACAGTGGGAGGAGAAGGTGCACCAGGATGGAGAAAGTTGGAAAGGGACGGAGAATCGTGTACATGCACGTAATTAAACACAAGCGAACATATCCCAACTGTACCTGAGTCTCCAGCTGCAATTTCTATCCCACTGGGACATTGCGTACAACATTATCAACCCAGTCTATATTCATCGTCGAGTGGAAACTTCATACGTGGGAAATTGAGGTTATATTAAACGAGTATCATAGAGGGGACAGGGTCGTTCAAGATGGCGGCGTAGATTTGAATTTTTTCTGAAAGGCTCAAGAAGATACGTGAATTCGATATCAAAACGAGATACAATATCGTAGAATAATTTTTATTGAAAAGCCTAATCGTTGAGAGAAAAAAAATAGCTGAAAGATCAGCCCTATAGGAAAATTCGTTCTGCTTTATTTTCCTGCTAACGTATTTATAATGTTCGTATCGTTTCTGCCTGTAGCTAAAATCTAGAAGGGAGGTTTGCCCTGCGAAAGCTTAAAAGCTTCTTTGTCCGTTGATGCGCGAGTGGGCGTAAAGCTTGATGGGAATATAAGTGGCGGGACGTAGACGTATCTCCATAATACGCCTATGGGAAAGCCCAATTGGTCGGATTACGTAAGAAGTAAGTCCCAAGTTAAGTCCCTAGTCCTTAGACCGACTAACCTTCTCTGTAAGCTTGACTTTGGTACATACGTAGAGTTGCCTATAGATTTACTTTATCTACCTACCTGTCACGGGTTAGATATCTTCACTACCTATAACTAACGAGTTACTCGTACCAAAGGTTGGAAACCTGACGAAGAAGCTTTTTCCAGGAGTGCAGCGAAGTGCATACGAAGTGCATACGAAGCCATGCAAATATCAGGAGTTCGACTAGGAATCCGTTTAACGGGAACTTGGGGGTAGCTACTTCTAGGCGAGGTCGAGGAAGAGCTAAAAGGTAGGAGAAACGCTTTGAGGCCGCTGGCAACTTTTCCATAGTAGCAACAAGCAACCAATGCGCGGGCCACGATGTTGCTCGACGCTACAGGGCCCCAGGGGCGTATTATTTATTAACTGTAATATCGGATATTGCATTAAAACTTTTCTCGAGCATGCACTAGCAACCCTTGTATCTGGAGCCTAGGCTTTTCCATGCGCATTATTGCCTCATAGTGGAAAAAGTTATTTTACACGAAATGCTACCTCTTTCTTTTCTTTTTGAGAAATTCATTTTGAGATTTTTTATCCTTTATTTGAGATTGCCGCCCTTTTAAGAGGATTCGATTGGTTTAGCAGTTTAATCGATAGGTGAGGATATAATAGTTTCAATTAAGTATTGGGCAAGGCCACTACCCTTTTCTCATATGTTAATTTTTCAATCTTAAGATCTTATTTATGTTTATGTACGTTTATTCAAAAAAAAAACCCTTGGGTATTATTTACGCACGACGAATAAAACTCGTCTGGACCGGCGGTCAACAACATTTTGCGTCTCAGAGAGAAAGTTTTATCTCGTAACTGGGCGAATCCGTGCGGTTTACCCTTGAGCTGCTAGGACGATAGGAAATTCGGAAAGAGGACCCTCGTGAAAGGGGATTACGCCCGGATACGAGATAAGGGTTATCTCAATCGGTCTCACCTTCTAACAGTTATTGCGTGCGGAGATTTTTTTTTCGTCATTCATGGCGTCTTCAACAAGAGACGCCTTGGCTTCGACGATTTTACGACCCCATCCTGGCAGCACTAAAGACTTCCTCGTCGCCATTATACGAATTTATACTCGTAGCTGATTTCGTTTAGGACTTCTTCAATATCGAATTTCAAACTTGCTAACGGAATCAACATCAGACGGTAGATTAGGTCGGTATTGTCGACTGTTTTGAATGCAGGTTAAATCCCTGCTAAACTTTTCGAAAAAATGGAGTGTCCTTTACGCTGTATAGATATAATTAAATTTTCTCCGATTAAAGGGTAATACAGATCCAACGAGTAGGCGTCTACTTACTTTGAAATAACGAAGGAAAGAGGACTCGTTAAAAATCTAGTGACAAACCGTGAGAGCTATTTGCTTAATTCCCTAGTGAATTTTCTAGATATTCAGCAAACTTCACACTGACGCTATTTATAAATCCAATTAGTGAACCACTGAGTAACGGAAGTACCTCGGTAACACATATTCTGAAGTGTAGGTCATCAAGAGTGGGTTACCCAAGTGCAGCAAGGTAAATCATAAGGATGCAGGAGGTACTAGCGTTTATAAATGACGCGCCACAAGTAAAGAAAGGAAACTACTGTAGTTCCAATAGACAGGTTAGGTTATACGTACTGCGTCGGATAGTAACTAGTAAGTTAAGCAACCGCAGAATGTCCCTAGCGGCGAACTTCCTGTAGTTCCAGGTCGAGTCCCGTTTCCCGTAGGAAACTCGCACCCACCCTACGCCGGCGACCCGTTTCTCTGCGAATATTAAACCCGCTTTGGGAACGACGATAATAGCGTCGCGACGACAATCGTCCTCCACTCTTACTAAGGGTTAGGGGAAAACGCGCGACTTGCCTTTCAGGTTACGAGGTGAGGAGACTCAATGGACTAAAGGAATTTTACATTCATCCTCCTAAGAAAAGGAGCGCATTTAACAGAGAGGTAAGTACTCATTCATTCCCTTAGACCATTAGAACTAACCATTTCCAGTTCCGGAGTCACTTAACCTCTGAAGACTGTAACCTGACACACTTGTAAACAGGAAAAACTATTGGGGAGTAAAAAATTCATATTATTCAATGACATCCATTTCTACGTTTAAAGCAGTAGCTCGGTGCATCCTTTAAAGCTATTTTTGTTATGTTCACGAGGTTTCTGGGATGCGACACGGATTTCCTGAAGAGTTTACCGACTAGTTCAGAATTTTCAGGACGTGGCACGCTTTGGCAACGATGGCGGCAGCAATCTGGTAAAACTTTTATGCGAACGTTTGCCAAATTGAAACGATCCCATAGGGCCAGAGTGCGAAGGCGCGGACACCTCGTCTACAGGGAACAAATACGCAATGGTATGTACATATGTATCACGCGTATAACGTAAACTCATTAAATTAGAACAGTTTCGACGAAGACAAATGGTGGTTTTGATGATTCTGGAAATGAACGAAGTACACCACTGTCGCTTGATGAATCCATGATGAGTAGATTAATCGGCTTTGCCTTCCCTATGGTCACAATGTTTAGACAAATTAGTTGTCGGGCATTACTCTGCCTTTTGCTTTCAAACCATAACCTCTGACCCGTAGCTCTATTATTCATGCTGGTCAATCGGGTAATGGTATGCCGACCGCACTGTTCTACAGTCTCGTGGAAACTTCACAGGAATATTTTACGACCTGTCGTTGGCTTTCGCTTATTTTTATAATTGCTAATGGCGAATTATTCTTTATTCATTGCGATCGACGTCCCGTGAAAACATATTGCTTTTTTTATCTTCTATGCATCTTGTCCAATTAATACTTGCCGGTATCGTTTAATTAATCGTTACGATAATTACCTTCTACCTTGCTTTTGGGAGTAAAAGAAAACGCGGATTAATTGAAAATAAAACGTGCCGTCGAACTTGCGCATATTTATTAATTCTCTAGAAATTAATTTGGCTTCGATTCGCGAAGTCGCAGTTCTCTTTTGTTATAACAAAAGCAACAAGGATTCGTTAAACTTCCGTCATTGCTGACTTCAAAGAGAAATTACACGAATTAATATTCATTGTGAAAAAAAGATAGAGTATTTGAATTTATTCAGAATTTTTTTCACTGTTATTTATTAAATCATGTTTCAATCTGGTATAGTATAAGTGCACTTACGTAGCATGTCCGTTGCAGAATACACCAAGATCCTTGCAGCATTCTTCGTCTGTACATTTTTGGGTGGTTAGTAAATTTAACGCTTGCCCTAATTTCGATAAATTTCCACAAATTATTACTAATCCGACGCGCACCACGAATTCCACCATCGCTGCGGCTTAATCGTTTACCATAATTATATTTCGCGTAATTATTAACTGGTGGTACTCGTATAATAGTATAACGCTTCCGTAAGCATCATCGGCCATGTTTTCATCGGACGCGAACGTGAGGTAAAATACACGAAATATATATCTATAGTTTGCTAATTATCGATGTACTACAAACGCGTTTCAACTTTAAACATGATTTTCCGCTGGAAACAGGCATTTACGTAATTACGAACATTTAACAATATTGAAAATTTCGTCCATTGCCAAATGATATTTATTTACGACAGGCTAGAAATTTGTAGAAATCGAACGAACTCGTATTAATATCTATTATAATATCACGCACTTTAACCAGTCGTGATTCATGGCTGATTTTCAATAACTAATAATTACATAATTCCACTAGGTTTCACCGTGAGGTCGATAATGGGCTATCAGGAATTCCAACGTGCAAGAGGCGACCCAGTTTCCATGTGGGATAACGAAATTATCAAATTATTCAAGAGCAGAACAAGAAGCGAGGAAGATACTGAAACGAATACTAGTAGTAGCAGCAATGACTAGATAAGAGAGAGAGTCACGAGAATTGGTACTTTACTTGATAAACGAAGAGAAGAACTAACTGTGGAATTCCGCCATCTTGAGGTATATACACAATAGAAGAAAAGAAGTGTGGTAGCGAATAAAGAAAAGCAAGAAACTGAAGGTCGATATGCTGCTAATGGCAGCAAAGACACGCGATACGGTTTTCTTTTTCTTTTTCTTTGTCTTTTTCTTTTTGGATGATATAAGTGTACAAGACGCGAATAAGTAGAGCAAAGTCATTGGACAAGAGAATCGCAATATTGATTCTAGTAAATATAACAGACTCGTTTATCTTTATAGTAAAATAATATAATGTCTACGTTCGGTGGTTTTTGTTATTTATTTGGATACATACCTATTAGCCCTTTTAATTAGAATAATTAAAGAGTAGCTTGCAAAGATTTCATAAGCTGTTTTGAACCTGGTAAAAATAAGGAACGTCAATCTTTAACAAACTAAATATTTTCTCTTTTCATACAAAAATCCATAAAATTTTATTTGCAACAGCATATCGCGTCGCTATATGCAAAAGGGCGTATAAAACATAGGATTTTCAGTAAAAATACGCTCTTTTACTTTTAGTGACGTGATACGTGACGTTGGGAATGAAAGAGTTAAGCGGATTCGGATATGCTTTTCCAGAACTCCCATTTTTCTTGATCCGGATTGACACCGGTTGTAAGTTCCTCACTGATTTCTAAGTAATTGAATTCTTGGTTAGTTACTGGCAGCCATTTCTTAGTTATCACATCGTCGAGCTTTGGCGTTGGATTTCTGAAAGGAATATTTAGTTACTATTTACTCTTTTGTGCAAGGAACAAGGTTACTTTTCTTTTGTCTCTTGTTCTCAGACGCTTACCCGGTTTTGGCAAAGTTCGTCCACATCCTGGTGATACGCTCCATCGTTACACGATCCTTAGAATCCGGTTCCAACTTGGAACCGAATTCACGGCTGTAGAATAAACAGCCGAGTTCATCTGCATGACTTGCACCTGAGAAGGTCAATTCTAAATTTATTTCTCTGGTTAATTAATATCTAATGGTTGCCAACTGAGCTCACCTTCTGCTTCGACTTTGAACTTGATTCTTAGAACCGAGTTTTTAACTGGTGCAGAGAATACGTAATGATATATCGGTACCCTTTTGTGCGACTGAATTTCTACAAGACGTCGAGTTCCGTAGACAAAGTGCAGGTCACCTGCAATCTGTATGTAATTATCGAGCTGCGCAGCTGTGATTGGCTCGTCACCAAAATAGTATTTTCGGACGCTTTTCACGACGTCATCAGTTTTTGTAATATCTTGATTAAAAATCAGTTCATCGAGAAAGGCATCAAAGTCATTCTCCGCTTTATTGTATATCTCATCCATAGGTCCTGAAGATGCGACGCGAAGAGGAGAATTGAAATAAAATTACAAGGATCGGATACGTCAGTTATCGTTAAATCCTTCAGCTTTAATAAAAATAAGCATAATTACCTGCAAGGAACAGAATTCCTTCGTGGCTATTGTGACCGAATATACTAGGAACCTCAATTCCTTTTTTTGCCATTTCACCTGCTGGCTGAGGTGCAAAGGGTTTTTCACTTTTGTCATCCATTGTTGGTACAAATACAAGACGAAGGCTCTTCATTCCGTACAATGTTATTAAAAAATTCATGATCTGTGCATATTTCGTATCTTAAAGAAAAAATTATTTTGATAATCCTACCGCACCACCTGTAAGCTGAGGCACTCCTTTTGCCAAAGTTTTAGCATCGACTGTCCGTAGAAACTCTACAGCTTCCTTAGCATCTGTAGTTTCGAGTCCTAATATTCCAGCTAAACGTAATCCAGCTTCCTTATTGTCCCTGGTATAGGTCCAAGTGTTGAGAACGCAACCACTCTGGCCAATAGCCTTGTGAAATAATCCTAAGAATAACAAGCTTATGTATATCATTCGCTTTGATTAATGATTGACTTCATATCTAATTCATTTGTAGAGGTAGCTAGCTCATGAAATCTTTATTAGCAACAGAATTCGAAGATTCATTATCCAATTATCATCATATGAATATATCTATTAATAACATGAAATCTCAAGATTAATTACCTTTGGCCAATGGCGAGAGTGTCAAATAATGGACAGAAGCAGAACCGGCACTTTCTCCAAAGATCGTCACGTTCTGCGGATCACCACCAAAAGCTTCTATATTTTCCTGGACCCATTTCAATGCTGCTACTTGATCTTTCAAACCTTGATTGCCTGCAGCCTCCTCGTCGTCCATGTTCAGGAAGCCTAGCATTATTAAAAAATTAACATTCAGTTTCAATTATTAGTTTATTCATTCAAGTATTAATACAGGAGTAACAAGGTGTTCATAAAACAATAAAATAAACAGCAGAACAATGCTGCTCGTCTTGTCCTTTCTTCTGACATCAGGTGCGTTACGAATATTCACTCAAAGCGCTGCGAGTATCATTTTGTCCCTGTTTACTCACTCTTCCGTCTCTTTTTTTCAGATAGTCAAATTTCGTTTCATTTTACTATTGGGACGTAACGAGTTAAACTACGATGTCCTGATGTAATTTCATGTCACGAAATACAAGGGATTCAACGCCAGAATATTCCAGGAGTTAGTACGAATATACCAAAATGGACTAAAATAGAAATTCAAAGACATACGTATCGCTTAGTTACTTTATAGTATATTTTTATAGTTTGAAACTTTTGTTCCCTAGGACAGTACGTTATATTTGATTAACTTTCCATCGTGTAGAATTTGGAAAGGATTAAACAATCATGTGTCAAACAATCAACAGAATGTTTCTTCTCAAATGTTGCACATGATTGGTTGATCCTACTTAAATCCTGCACGATGGAAACGTAGTCATTGAAACATTCTTAATACTCATTCCTTGATGACTTGCAATACACCTAATAGAATTGTATAGCTCTTCACGTGATTCGTTGTTACTAAGTAATGATATGATCATTATCGCAATTCGTAATGAGCTTATCAGTCTCGAGAATAGCGATAACAAGATTATTTCTTCCGTCGATCTACGAGACACTCACTGCAGTCTGGCTCACCGATTTGATTAATGTTCTTATATTATTAAGTTAATCACCTTAAGATACAATCCATCAATTTCAATGACCTTTAAAAGTATTAAAAGGAAACTGTATCTCTCGCACGATACGCATCTTCCTGATAACGACGTTATCGATGCTTGAAAATTGGGTGTGTTCAGAATATGAATGCATAATGCAATACTTACCAAGTACACCAAGTCTGTAATTAATGGAGACGAAAACTATGTCGTGTTTAAGTAGATAGTCCGGACCATACTCCTCAGTACTTCCTGAACCTATCATAAAAGCTCCTCCGTGTATCCATACCATAACAGCCCGTTTACCAGATAGGGAATTAGTAGCAACATTTAGATAGAGACAATCTTCGTCACCACTTATTTTATTACAGTTCAGCATATCTAACTGTAGTGCTGGAGAACCTTCTTTCTGAGCATCCCTGATGCCCGACCATGATTTAGGAGGTTGTGGTTCCTGTCAAATTATTTAATAATTAACACAGCCTGATCCTCTCTGTTAAATCTTAGCATCGTTATTTTTTATTGACACAAAATTACCTTGAATCTAAGTTGGCCAACTGGTGGCTCAGCATAGGGAATACCATTGAAGGCAAAGTACTGTCCCCCTTCCACATTTTGTACAATTGTACCTTTCAAGGCCCCGTACCTCGTTCTCACAATCGGTGCGCTCATATTCACTGTAGCAGAGAAACTGGCCTAATCACAAGCCAAACCACGTAGCAGTCTCTTTTGATCTCTGTCGTAGATATATACTCAAATCTCCCCACTATTCTCATAAATGATATTGGTCCTAAGAATTTTACAGATTGCGAGGGAAGTCTTTACATCATTCACTATAGTACTTGGTCGAATTCATTTTTGTATCCACATTTCGTGCCACATTTTGGTATACATATACTGGTTAAACGTATTGCACTGTGACAATACTTTTGACCAGCACTGTATGTCAGATTTTTCCATAACAGACATTTCTTAAGTTACAGAAAATATTAAAATGTTCTAAAGACCAAAGACTTATGGCTTTAATCAAGTTACAATATGACGCATTTAGTTTTTTACTAAAGTCTCATTTTATGGACACTTTTAAGCTTGTCCTTTTTTTAACAGAACGAAATACTTTTTACAGCTAAAATTTTCGCGGGAAACGAGTCAAGTTCAATAAAATACGATTAACTGTCATTATGGTTATCCTATTGCGAGATATCACTTGTTAAACTTCAGAAACACATGCAAGCATCATAAAGATCACACGCAGCATTTACAGCCAGATAGCAAAGTATCTAGAAATTTTCTAGCAACGCGCCAGCAACCAAGCTGTCAGTAAAATGGTGACAAGGTGCTTTCTCATTTGACTGTTAGATTCCATTCACACCGGTGCAACATGTAACTGCAGTAATAGAGAGGCAAACGGCAGAAAAGTATTGCGGATCTGCAATACTATAAATTTTTGAGGGACAGTAAGTTGCCCAGTTTTTGTCAGCAATATACGAGAAACGCTTTCTTCACATGTTGCTGGCAAACTCAGATTTAAACGTTGCTTGCTATTTGGATGATACAACAGCACTGTTCACAAGTAGTAGACAAGTATACGGCGAATCGCAGAAATTGTTTGCTGTCTCCGGTTTTCTTCGATCACGCTGTGCCGTCCGGGCAGCTGCATAAATGCATGATACAATAGGAGAAAAAGAATGATAGAAGATCCGGAACTCATAAAAGGTTATCACTGTTAGCTTTTATTTATGCAAAACCATAGAAATATTTGTTCAACATTCATTCCATTCAATGATTTCCCAAGAATCTGATGTTGGAAATGAAAGATTCAACCAGATTCTGATATGCTTTTCCAGAACTCCCATTTCTCTTGATCCGGATTGACGCCGGTTGTAAGTTCTTCATTGATTTCTAAGTAATTGACTTCTTGTTTAGATACTGGCAGCCATTTCTTAGTTATCACATCGTCGAGCTTTGGCGTTGGATTTCTGAAAGGAATATTTAGTTACTATTTACTCTCTTGTGCAAGGAATAAAATTACTTTTCTTTTGTCTCTTGTTCTCAGACGCTTACCCGGTTTTGGCAAAGTTCGTCCACATGCTGGTGAAACGCTTCATCGTTACATAATGCTTAGAATCCGGTTCCAACTTGAAACCCAATGCACGGCAGTAGAATATGCAGGTGATTTCATCTGCATGAGTTGTACCTGAGAAGATGAATTTTAAATATATTTCTCTGGTTAATTAATATCTATAGCCGGTCTACGAGAAAAATATATTCTTTTGATAAATCAAAAATAATAAAATTCTTAGCAGGCTTTCCATGAAATCACTCAAACGTTATGCAGCAAGAAAAAAATATAGTTCAGTACAAAATCATGCGCACGCATACTTTGTAACATAAATTTTATGCAGATTTCATTGTCAATTTCAAAAAACACATTTTACTCGTGGACCTCCTATAATGGCCGTCAGATCAACTCACCTTCTGCGTCAATTTTTAACAAAGACGCCATACTGAATTTTCCACACGGGGCAGAGAATACATAGAAATACGTCGGTACTCCTTTTTGTGATTGAATATCTACTAATCGTCGAATTCCATAGACAAAGTGCATGTCCCCTGTAAGCTGTACGTAATTGTCTCGCTGCGCAGCTGTGATTGGC
>JARQST010000645.1:0-78299 GCA_030142225.1 Pachycephus smyrnensis
TAACATTTCAGTTTGCCGTTGTGAATGCTCCATAATCGGCGAAGTCCTCGAAACTGCCCCTGGACAAGTCTATATATATATTTAAGTTAATATATATTGAGTCGCCAAGGAATTCACTGGCGAATTATTACAGTTGTGAGCGACACAAACGTCTTGAAACGTTAACGAGCGGCAATGCATTTTATACAGCACGGTCTGTTGGCGAAACACGCTTTGTTTTTCATCGACGAGAAATTTAATAAACCAGCGCGTCGTAACCCACTCGTTTTGCCTCATTCTCAGGAATAACGAGCCTCTTGGCGCTAACAGGGGAGATACTGTAATTGGTATCACATCGCTTTACAAAGATGTCATTCGCCATTATAACATATAATTCGTTAATGACACTCCCAATCTCCAGATGGTCCCAATACAAATTTTGAATTACTCAGAACAATTTAAAAAATACTAACGGTAATCATACAATTTTTATTTCATTAATTTTTCTTTGTCTATATATACACACCACTCGACTTAGAAAGTAATCATTCAATCATCCAAGCAGGTACTACTTAAGTACGCTTACCAATGTGCTAAGTCATCCACGGGGGTTCCCCGTATTATCAGGAAGAAATTACATGCCGTTAAACCGAAGCCGAGTCGAATAGCGCTGCATCGTTCTGCTAAAGGCTTTGCCGTAGACGTTGATATCACGGACAAGCGTAAAGCACAGAAGGAAGGAGTCTCTCACCTCGTAGGAAGGGTAGCGTGCGTCTGACAGGCGTTAAATCCAAGAGACTCGAGCCGTAGCGAGGGAGAGACCAAGAGAAGAGTATGAGTTCACAGAATCCCCGGTCGATCGGTAATCAGTGCCACGAGGACGAAAGTCGTCGCGGCGCGAAATACAAAATTCAGAAGTAGGATGAAAAGTGGAATGTGAGAATAAGAGATTTTGAATGACCTTGTAACGAGCGATAAATATTCACGTACTGTCACTATGTGGGAAATTAATACGCAAAGAGTCTGCACGAGTCATCACTGTTGTCACGTGTGTAAATAATAAATATTTACAGTAGAAATCGTGGATTTGAGGTTAGAATGAAAGAGACAAGAGAAAAACAAGAAGGATTCGTAGAGAGTACTTTCTTTGTTTTATCTTAGTTATGGGAATATTATAATTATTGGTACGAATGTTTGGTAGTGTATACACGATAATGCGTCGGACGCTTGAACGCGGTGCGAAACGACGCGTCGCTCGAACGGCTGCCGGCTGCCGACTGACTGCCGAGAGTCGCAGGGAGGTTTGCCAACCTACAGTGGAGCTCTCTCGCGTTCTCTGCTCACTCGCTCATACTCCCGCAGCACCACCAGGTTCTATCCTTTCCCCGAAGACGTCCTAGTGCGCTCCACTGATTGCCCGCACGCTTTCTTTCTTCAGTCGAGGAGCATTCATCCGTCCGGGACACTCGGAAAGAGTTCGTGCAAAAGATTTTCCATTGCTGTTAGAATATACTATAGTAATAGAAATGAACCTGATGAAGAGGAGTACCAGGATACGAAACTTCTAGCATACCTATCACCAGCCGAAGGTGTGATTACTTTTCAATAGGGAGAATAATGCTCGTCCTGAGATTTCCCTGGAGGTGGATCGGCATCCTGTAACTGGACCGATAGTCATTCTTTCCCGTCCTAAGGATACTATGAGAATCTACAAGAATGGCTGTACGAACGCCTATATACGGATATTGTAAACGGGACTGTGTGTTTTTGACGTGTCGATATATTCTCGCTAAGAAAAGCTCTGCTGCTGAAGCTGAGAAATAGCCCAGCCTGAACCTCCTCTCCGGGTAACTCTTCGTCCTCTTCCTCGCGATCTCTCCGTCCACTTTTCTAGCACTCTCAGTATCGCGCATATGTAGAAGCTTGCAACCCTCTTGGCCTAACGTTATCACATACCTACAAGGATGACAGTGATAACTCATTAAGGTCACACTGTTTTTATGTTCACCCTCCTTTACCAGGCATCTCCAACAAATAAAATCAATAATTCTTTTTAACAATAAAATCAAAGATCCAAACGATGCATCTATATATAAATTTTCACTATTGACCGTACATAACCTCCATTACGTACGTACTACCTGCGTATATCTCATATATACGGTCAGTCCCAGTTTCTACTATGTACCTGTCATCCTCTTCTTTTTATCCCCCCCCCCAATCCACCACTATATTTTCCCTCCGATTTCGATGCCAGTCCACAGAGGGTGAACACGGATGCATCCCGCGAGCATCTCGGGGGGTGGTTTATGCACACGTACACCTAGTGGGAAAATAGGTGCACGCTCGTCCACGTAGTAAGGTATTAGATGTATTATTAGCACTCCGTCACGTCCCTGTCATCACCACGTACTCTCTGCACACGTCGCGTAGTTCCTATAGTACACACATGATTCGAAATTGAACGTGCAGCCCCATGCGAGCGTGACTTTATGTAAGAGTGCGAGAAAGTGGACGGATACGTGGAACAGGACGGGAATGGATAATAGTGAATGTGTGAGAGAAAGAGAAAGAGAGAGAGAAAGAGACAGAACTATACAGGAGAATGAGGAGAAAGCAATAGAAGAGGAATTTCGAGGAATTTAGGATTAACGATCGATCTTCGCCGAAAATCGATTTGGCATACGCGAACCATCCTGGGCCACCAGACCGGATGCTATCGCTGCTCGGAAACTTCCGCACGCACCCACTCCACCCCGAACAATCGAAGCCGTCGAAAGCCGTTAATTGCTCCTCGGCACTTCGAAACGAATGGACGATGCACGAGCAGCACCCAATGCTTTCCTAGGTGGCAGGGAACTAATTGCAAGTTCGGCAAGTACGAACGTCAATTGCACCGACTCACTCCTACTAGTATGGCTTTGGTATGCCTGCAATTTACAGCTGACTTTGGCAATGGCTTCTAAATTACTCGACGATTATTTCATGGGAATATTATAGGCGATTTTCTGTTTTTCATGTAAGAGGTTATGTTACTGTTAATACATTACGTTTTAAGTTATTAAATAGTATCGTGTATGATTACTCTTTGTATCGTGTGCCATGGACACCGCCATTGTGTTGCTCAAGTCTGTTAAAGAGTCTGAATAAATCTCTACCGGATATCCGGACGTGAAGTAGATGAACAAAGAATTAGTCTAATTTCTTAAAGACTTCCCAAAGGACCCTGTAATCCGGTTCATGTATACTCTCCTTTACATTTTTCACACACGGTTATGTAACACCCACTGTTCTATATGAATAATTTTGTAATTAATTCAAAATTGGTATGACGTTACGCCAAAGTAACACTCTTTGATATTTACCTAAACTAAACCTGCTTAGGATCTTGTTTAGACACGGAAACAGCTACGTCGCAAATGAGTTTACGGAACCAAGCTTTTGTCGCAGCGCGTGTCAACACGTAGAATGTCGACATCATAGAAACTGGAGATACTGACTGTAACAAATGGGTGAACAGGTGAGCTAGAATAAGCTTAAACAGCTGTTTCCGCGTTTTACCAGCTAAACTTCGTTGTTCCCTTAGTGGAAGAGTCTAAGTTGCACATTCAACCTCTTCTTCCTTAGTATAGAACGATGAATATGCATAACAGTATAGACTGCATGTGCATCCCTCTGGAGGAACAGGCAGCCAGGATGTCCTTTCCGTAGGGACGTGTTTACATGCCAGGTTTATTTGCAAGAACGAAGTGAACTATCCTCTCAGTATACCCCTACTGTGAAATTACCATGAAATTGAGTATTACGCAGACGCCATGAAGATTTCTCTCTTACGATTTCCGTAAAGAAGAAATCTTTTAGGCGCGTGGGGAAACGAGGGAGAAAAACATGAGTAAACGAAAAGTATAAGACAAGCCACGTATTTCTTGGATGATATAAGACTTTTCGTACAGTGACGAACGATTTCCGAGTAAACTCTTTGAAATTAACCAGTTGATTGTGCTCCAGTTTCCATGCGTGTAATCAATCACCCTGCGAACGGAAGTCGTACGGTTATTTATATACATATATACGTGTTATACGTTTTCTGAATGCCTATATAGACACGTATGCCATGGACTGTGTAAAAAAGTGGAAAATTGAGAAAGCATTTTTTTTCCACCCTTACAATTTTAATGCTTTAGGTACATATATATATATTTCAGCGAATGTATATTGAAGTGAAAATTACGGTTCCGTATTTCGAGAATATAGAAAGCAATGTTTTTGGTATCTTTGAGAAAAACGAATGCGAAGAAACTTAACGGACAGAAGACAGCTGCGTCGCAGCTGGATTCTGGCATCGCGACGGCTGCCGTCTTCCTCCCCAGGGGCGTCGCACTCTTGGTATGTACACAGCACGTGCTCAAGCATCTCCGCGGGCCTTCTTCATGGCTGTTTTGCCTTGGTAGAAAGCCCCGGAATCTCATCCCAGATGTCGAGCTTTAACTATACTTAGAAAAGCTTCCAAGTCCAACCAAGACGTAACGATTAATATATTCGTTTGGTTTACGTTGAGCTACTGCGTAGATATGTAGTGAAAGTAATATATGAGATTAAATCTACTGATATCTTGACTTTGAAACCTTAATGATCCTCAGTCAATAACACTTTTGTTCTGTTTCGTTAATGACCGACGTATCCTGCTCAACCAGTAATAAAGGGCTGATCGATTTTCGGGGAATCCCCGTATTGCAAGTTGCAATGCACGACGGGACGTCGTCGATAAAGCTTTTTCATGCGCACGAGGACGAGTAAGCTCGTACTTACCGGCGGGAAAGATTAACACTTTTGCCGAGTATAAAGGACTTTATTTGCGTCATTTAATATTCACATGAGTTCGCAGACTCACGGTTTAATACAGAAGATTCAACTGGAATGGCACTTCAATACGCACGGACGCACATCGCTTTATGACCAACCAATTACGTGACGTCATTATCATATCTTTTTTTTTAATAATACATTCATGCTCGCTATTATTGTCGGCTAATGTAGCAAACCTAGATCTTTTAAAGAGCGTACTGGCTGCGTCCCCGTGACAGAAAAGCAAAAGGTATCGGTTTGGTTGAATTTTTCTTGAGAAATTGTTTCTCTTTATATATATATATTTCTCTTTCGTTTTGAATATCTTCTATTCTTTCACACTTTCAACAAGGTGTTATTTTCGTTTTCTCTCTTTTTAACTTTTTAATATTCAATCTCGGTCGGTACTTAACCGGTGTCCGATGTGCAGGAGGACGACTCGGCATTACTATGTTCATTGTTGCTCTCCGTTGATGAACTGTCGTTGCTCTTTATTCGTCGTTTGCGCAGCTTAGCAAATTGAAACTCCTCGACTGGCACTGTACATTAATAATTGAACTTTGTTATTATGGTTCACTCCAAGCCAATGGCGTAATCACACGCCTAACTGATCCAATAAGCCTGGGGCAGTCGCGGAAATTGGGTAAATGAATGGTTTTGCGCCTCAAAAACTAAAACAAAACTTATATATTTTCTGATCCACACAAGAGCCACGAGGTTGCATTGTTCTTCAATTTTTTTTTCTTACAACGCCAATATATATTACAGTCGAAGTGCGAGCTCCTGTAAATTATATAGTACTCGGTGCCAGGCTTATCTTTACTTTTCTTTCTAGATCACCTGCCACATAGATCACGCACTTTGACTTTAACATGTACATTCTAATGTGATAATATGGTACTACGTAGAATTGTCGCGATACTAAGAGCTTTACTTTTTTTCTTGTACCCACTTTATGCTTATGGATACAACAACATAGACATTTGAGTGTTGCTCTAGTTATAGTACCATTGCTAGGGTCGAGGATAGTTAATTGTTTTGACGCTTGGTTTGTTTTCTTTAGACTGGCCTAGCCAGGAATTGTATTTTTCTCTTTTTCTTCAATTCATTTGAGCACCTCCTACAGAGTAATAGCAACCGCGGCCAGAATGAGAGAGTAAATGAGAATTCTCATATCGTGTCGCGCGAACAGGCAATTTTGGTTTTGTTAAAATTGTATAGAGATGAACGTAACGTAAAAGATATTTATGCATCTAGTTGTTGTATTTAAGATACTTGCAGTATTAATTTTCTTGCAAATTCATGCTAACGCGGTTAATATTGATACAGGAGAAACAGGTTTTCTGTTTGGCACGAAAATTATAGAGATAAAATCTCGCGTATTTACAATTGCAAAATTTGTTCAAGAAAAATACTAGGAATATCGAAATTATCTCTATTCGACTTGTAAATTTGTAATAGCTAAGCAAAGCACCACTGTTTTTCTATATCTGTAATAGTCATAACTATTGCGACGAGCATTAAACTCTAAAAATTGTAACAGAACTATTATTCAGGTGAATTGAAAGCCTGAACTTTTTTCTTATGACAAGTCCCCAACAACTGACAAGAAATATCGACTAGTTATAGAACTATTTCAGGTACGGTTGGTTACCATCTGAATCTGGATCGCCATCAGTAACACAGGCTGGGGTTGACGGTAATGGTACAACCTCTGGCTCTAGTGGTTTTGGTCCTTGGTCCATATCTTCCACAATAACCTCCTCAGCCAAACTACTCCTTGCAGCCTCTGCATCCAACGAATACCAATGACTTACTCATACTGCATCTTACATTGTATGCTTTGTATAAAATTTGTATTAACCATTAAAGGCTTGCGGATACTGTTGACTAAGCTTGTTTTTAACTATACGAATCCTCTTAAAAATGTAGTCCAAATCCCTCTTCATCTCTGTCAGTAAAACAGTATGCTTTTTGAATTCAGCACCTGCAGTCTTCAGTCTATTAACTGACAATTGATTACAATTTGTAAGCATTTCATTAGTCTTCTCAAATCTCTGTAACCTGAAGGAAAGCTTATAGTAGTGGTTTACATACAACTAAAGCAAAAGTACAAGTAAGTCGATCTTAAGACTCTTACATTTGTTTTTGTGCCCTGATCATGGACTCGACATCCTGCTGATCAACAATGCCAGCGAGGCCTTGTACAAAAACCTCCGGTGCAGTGTAATTCTGGAAACACTCAAAGCTCCCAGCATCAGACTCCGGAGTCCCTTGAGCTGCTGCCATTCTAATAAAATTCCTATATAATGGATACTTATCAGAAGCAACTTTTAAATGTTTCTTCTCTGCAGACTTAGTGGTCACATTACTCTACAGTAACAGTAGTCTCTTGTCATTTATACTCAGACAATAATGATCCTCTTTTTTTAAACTCATCACTTTTATCATACATGACGTTTACTCGTAAACGTCAAGTCAAAACCAAATAGTTTCTATTGATCCTCGCATATCAGGCTTGACACTGGCAAGTTGTCCGCCATAATAAGCAACAATAAGAGAAACGTGAGGATTGGTAGCCGTTAAACGGTTAGTACACGCACTCGACTAATTTTTAATATTTCGAAGAAATATTTCCACAATTCATGTTGTTTCCTTTTACTAGTACGAAACGAAATACTCAAGGAAGCAGCCTCGTAAATACTCCAAGTAAAACTTAGCAAAGAGTCGCGACGCGCTAGATTTAACAGCTGTTTCTTTGGATAATGTTTTCTGCACAGATAGTTATACGGAGCATTCAAATTTTCAGTGACTGTTGTGCTCGTATCGCCGCTTCTACTGTAGCTTCAGGAATACGTACAGGGGAGAATTCTCGGAAGATTTTGAAGCAGTTTCGATTAGGAATGGCACAGAATATTAATCCGTTCTACTCATCGCAGAGCACACCGAGCAAGGCCAAGGAGGAAAAGCAAAATGTACCGAAGGATAATCATGCAGTGAGCAAACGGTACGTTTTCACTGGCAATGGCATACGTACGATTCGTGGCTTCGTACCGACCATGTACCTTCCATACTATTTTTCCACGAAGAAGAATCCACGTAACTAATAAATTCTTTGGAATTGAATTTCGACTATTCATCCATTAGAGAGTCAATTTTGTTATGTTAACCTTGTGACCCTTATGTATCGAAGGGTCATACATGATTTGGATGTTTTATGGATATTCAAGTAGCCTTGTTAATGGCTATTTATGTTATTTTTTTACCAACTAAACCAGTGAAAAAATTTGAATATAATAACGTTGAAGATCTTGGTTTGTTATGTAGGCTGCAGAAAGAGCTTATGGTACTGATGATGAGTACGGAGAAAGGTGTTTCTGCTTTTCCCGATGGTGAAAATTTATTCAAATGGATTGGAACTATTACTGGACCGCGGGATACGGTAATGGATTTGTATTATTAATACTTACTACACTGCCCTGTTATCTTGAAAAGTAGGTTAATGAATGTTGTTATTATTTTTGTTACAGGTTTATGCCGGTCTGACATATAAATTGACACTGGAGTTTCCACACAGTTATCCGTACAGTGCTCCAATTGTACGCTTTGCTACACCTTGTTTTCATCCAAATGTAGATACGGTTGGAAATATCTGTTTGGATATATTGAAGGACAAGTGGAGTGCCCTGTATGACGTGCGCACTATATTACTATCCATACAGTCTCTTCTTGGGGGTCAGCTTAATAAAATCTTTTTTTAAATTTAGGATACCAGAAATTGTCCTGAAACTAATAAAAGTATTTAACTTCTCTTCCCTAGAGCCAAACAACGAGAGCCCCTTGAATCCCCAAGCAGCAGAGCTTTGGAATGACCAGACAAAGTACAAGAAGCACCTCACTGAGGAATATCACAGGGCCCTCAGTCGTACTCAACAAGACTCATGATAAGTGCATTTCCAAAATTTTATCGGCTCATTTATTGCTATTACTATAACTATTATTATTGCTACTCTTAAGAATAAAAGGAATCGAAAAATATGCGTCCCAGATGCACGTAGATCCTCGCTCAGGCGTCGTTTCTTAGTGAATCACGAGGCAAATCTCGTAACTGAAATAAATTCAGAGAATACAGCAAGACCGATCCATTAAAATTATTGTATTATTCAATCGCATTAACGTGGCTACACTATCGTATTTATTCTCCTCACTGCTACTTTTTGTCTCGCTGTAGACAAGCCGCTGAAAAATCCATGTAGTCACTGATCTCAATGCCGCATATACATTAAATACTTTTATTATTGTGTAGTTCAATTTTTGATGAAAACTATTTATTTTACACGTAGTAATATATGTTGACTTGGAACATCGAGACACTGACGTACGTAACAATTGAATTTGTAATTCGTTTTCGTTCCGTTTATCATTATCGTGTAATTCTGAAATAAATATTTTAAAAATATAACTTTTCCTCTAGAGCAATAACCGAAAGTCAACAAAATCATTTCTAAATAATATTAAATATAATCTACATCGATTCTCTGAAGGGTAAACGACACTCTTTCTTCCCATATTCAATACTACCCAAAATAAAGCAATCCCATTGGCTAGCTCCAATAAAATAAACCAATAAACTGTGGCTTCAGTCGGATAAAACGAAAACAAGTACTGTACCATACAGTGGTAATTTTGCACAATCTCAACAACTCCATCCGGTACGTTTTACCGGTTGGCGGCGCTAGTTTCGCACAGGATTACGTCACTGGTCTTTTATACTTTGAATATGATTATGGACCCGAGTGATGTAACGAAAGCAGATTTATTTAATCGTTCAACACAACAGGCCGCATCCTGTAGAAGACAAGAACACCTTGACGTTGTTTATCCAATCAGTACAACATTATTCATGGTATTCAACAAATTCCTTAATACTAAAAAGCCAGACCAGTCCAGTTTATCTTTCCAGCCACCTGGACAGCTTATGAAAATACTGCGGTTGCTATAAACACGCATCCACCATATCATAGAGCTACAAGCAATGACGGTAAAGTAAGAAAAACGAATTTTCAGGTTGCCACAGACTTTTAAACCCTTCATCATGAATCTTTACCGTCATGGCTTTCTTACAGAGTTTATTATTGCCTCACCAGTTTAACTACCTCATGTGAGACCTGGCCGTATACCGAAAGCTAATGATCGATAATAATGGACAGTACGATCACTGTGATCAAGCGATCATGCTACGATCATATCCAGCCAGGTATACTATATACACCATTCAGACATTGGAAATTCTTCCAAGAACGTCTCAGTGAACGATCAACTAGTTTTCACCAGAATCGACACCGATATTTAATACATCGTCTGGGTGGTGTTGCAGGTCTGCTTACTATTTAAAATTAAAATTGCAAAAAGGATGCAGCATGAACGCATATTCCGACACACCCGTCGCTTCCGGAACGCTCCAGTTCAACGTTCGATGCTGAAGCCAGTTAACCGTACACATCATACCAATTCCTCTTTACGGACTTAAAATACTTGAGAATGATAGATTCAATTTTGCGCTGTATTGAAAAGAAATGGAGGATGATAAAACGCTTTACCTCTGACAATAATTTCCGGTTCCTGGGATTCAATTCCAATGGCACATATCGTGCCTGGACTTGGAGGGCATCTTTGAATCTCAAGCAAAGACCCTCCGAGTGCTTTCAGCAAATAGTTTGTCAATCATAAGGTAATCGTCGCCCTCGTTCCAGAGAAGAGCGAACATTTTTGAAGGACCACTTAAGAGCACTCGATCATCTCAAAATATAAAAAAAAGCATCTACTGAGTTTCTCGAAAATCGAAGGGCGTCGCCTTCATGATATTTCCTTGTAAGTCGTGAATCGACTTGGCGCAGGCGACGGTGTGCGATCAATGAATGACGTGGCATAAGGCCACACGTGGGATAACCGGTCGTGGGATAAAATAAAGAAAGGAGAATCGTGGAGAGTGTAGGTGGTGCAGGATTATCGCACGATTCTTTCCAAAATAGTTTTGGATATATAGCCAAAATTTTAATCAGTACCACCACGTACGAGCCCACCATAACCTGGTCTTCTTTACACACTTACAGATTCTTCACTGAACATTTTAATTCTCTCTATGTCTATATTCTTTACTAGGTAGCCTCATACTTATTTCTTCTATCTAAATCGTCCCAGAGACATGCATTCACGTAGCTATACCTGGTGCACGTAGGTGCATATCTATCAATGATCTATGTGTATAGTGCGTGGTAACGCATGGTCGCGTATGGCCACGCATAAGGAATCCTGCCTTGAATAAGGTATAGAAGTTGATGCGTTACTAAGAATACAGACACGCCCTTACAGTTTCTCTTGTCTGTGCATACTGTAAAGTATACAGATATTCTGTATGATATATAAATGAAAATGAATTGGCAATTTGTCAAAAGACATTGAAATAATGTTCATTACTGTTTCAGTGTCCATCCATGCGTACTTGGCCCACTTATATTACCTCTTACAGAATTCAATTGAGCGTGAATGATGTACGCCAGGAAAATCTACTAAGAAATCAAAGTTACATTTCACAAAAGGTCATTCCGCGTGTCCCCAGGGTCGCCCAGGTCGTCGTACAGTTCTTCGTAAGCATGCGTGACATTACTTTGGATTAATTAATCCCTTTCATGCGAACACGATCACGTGTCACGGCTGATAAAATTTCACCAGTATTATTACAGTTGGTAACAGAATTTTTTGCGCATAATCATAAGTATAGTACGGTCTGTATATGTTGGATGAGTGAACTATACTATACGCAAAATTTCTTATATGGATTCTAACGGTATGTATACACTATACAGGGTTATCAAACTCTTGTGCCTAAGTCTGTTAATTAACAATGATATTGTTTGATATGTATTATTATAAATATTGCAGAATATCCTAAGTGAAAGACACAGTGATCCACAGAGAGACCAGTCGCATATATTATGTGAGCGTAAGAAAAAGTCGCGAAGGCAGTTCGCGGTTTTCGCTTCTCTCGAAGGAGCCAAGATGTCCGCAATGCGCTTCTGCTTGGACAAAATCGATGCCTTCCCTCATCCTATATCTAAGCTATAGGATCCGTTATATCTCGATACGCTAGGGTAAATCGTGCTGCCTCCGGTATAGGCGCGTCTGTAGCTGCCATTACTGCTACACTGTGATATAAACGTGAGTTAAGGGTGCAGCACAGTATTCTATATGGAATAACTATAAATATAAGATGGCTGTCTGGCACGATTTATTAGCATGCTAATTTATGTTTAGGTATTACCATCCGAGTTACGCCTTACTGACGATTTAACAACCGTGGAACTTTAGTCAAGCTGAAAAGTGAAGTCGAATTTAATTTTTTAACTCGGTGACATCCTTTCCCTTTGACAATGCCGCTGTACACGGGTGTCACTACTGGTCGAGAGGATGAGATTTTCGATTTCGCTCGTATTTTTTATTTTGATGTCTCAACGCTGGTATGTACATCGTGAAATCCAGTCTGCACTCTGTAGAAAGTGGAGTGTGCTACATAATTATTTTTCAGTCTGAGCGAGAAGCATCGAATCCACTCTGTACTTTCTTTTTTTACTGTACCCCTTCTCAGAGTGAGATATAATCAATAAGGTGTATGACTCGATGCTGTGGATAGACTATAACAGTGTAATCATACAAAAGAAATCAATGACCCTGCGTATCTTAAGTTCAAAGGTTACCAATGTGATGTGTCGTGGGTAACATAAGAATAAGGAATTAATCGCAGAGGGTGAAAAGGAAAGTAGATAAAAACTGGAGTTGAGAAAGGATGAAAGATGTCAAAACTCGTACAAACAATTATTTTATCCGATCTCAAAGCAATGGATGTATAAAATAATGCTCCTATATGCAAGGACATAGGGCTGGGTTGGTGTGTGGCTATTAAATGGATTAAACCCAGACAGCTCGTTACGGATTACTCCCCTCTAATTGTCTCTATTTATTTACCGTGGCACACCCATCACACACTCGCCAGGAGTCGTGGATAAAAAATAAAAAGGACTCGAGGAGAGAGAAAAATATTTATACAATATCTAAGGGAGGATTACATGCGACATGATACAATTCGCGGACTGCGCACAGGTAGTATCCAAACTGCGCATGGCCTGACTTACGTGAAAATCCCTATAGGTGAATTCTAGGAGAGGAGAGAAAGAGGTAAAAGAGAAAAAAGGTAGAATGTAGAATGATGGCGGGTGTAGCCGAATATGGCCAGTACGTTTCTCGTCTGGATTCAAGTCGAGCTGAGTCGAGACTCTACCTCTCCTCGCAATCTTTTTCTCTCTTTCACTGGCAGTGGAGAGAGGGCGAGCGTGGTCGTGTAAAACACACGTACGTATACGCCATAATTTTTTTTAAAACCTACCTCCCCCTCTCCTCACATTTTTCTCTCCAAGGATCATCGAGAGCATAATTGCGTTTGCTCACTAATGAGACAGCCTCGTTAGGCGTAATGTAATTAAGTGTAACCGTGCCTCAAAACGTTTTGGAACTACCTGTACATTTACCTGTTCACTGTTAAACTAGACTATGTATATCTGTACCGCAGAATCTACTATAGGACGCCATGGATATTGCCATGGATACATTGATCATTGGATTCCATGTCTTTTTTCGTACCAATTCTCAATGTTTATACAGCAAGGACTAACATATAGCTATACAAATAATTTTGAACAACCGGTAATAAAATATTCAAGATAGTCAATAACCAAGAGAGTACTTATGCATATTTATGGATATAATGAAACATAAAAGACATTTATATTGAACGTATTGTTCTATAGTGAGTATCCAAATGTACTTGAACGACAAATCGTTCTTTTCTTCTACAGTCTGTGTCCCCTTATGCGTTCTGTCTTACGTATTACGTCACGCAACCTCCGTTTATATGTCGCAGTTAACGTAGGCGTCGTTATATGCCCCGGGTACTTTAACTCGATTTACTTGATTTACTTTATTGTACCAGGCTATCTTCGACACTTTTTCACCGATGCTTTTAAGTTGCCAAAAATGGCTGGACAGTTCACTGCTCTCTACAGTGCATAATTAACGTCATAAAGTATAAATCGGATTGATCATATCCGAGACAGATATACTCCACTTCGATTGTTACCCCTCGTTTAATCGATATACCAACCTTGAAATGACTAATATCTGCGTCATTCAAATATCGCGCCACCCTTTTAACAATACCTGTCAGTCGTCCAGTTATTTACTCAAAATCGTTTGAACGCAAAAACCGGTTCGTACCATTTTGGTAAAGAGTGATATTTTTATCTCACAACTTCTCACATCAGAGAAGTCGATATCTGTTTGAGTCTTTAAAAAATTCGATAGAGATGCGTTTATAAAAAATTTATAAAATCTCGAGATGATAATTACGATTTGTCGCCATTACTACTTAAGTCGAATAGCGATCCATATATCTATGGTAAACATGTGTCAATCGTTCAAATGGCGTCATCTAAGCGTCGTGCTGCAGTAAACAGCAATTTCCCTTGGTACCTAACAACACAGGAGAGTGCGTGAGTTACACGAGAGTCAGGACGATGACTCAGCCCAGACGAGGAGACCCGACGCCGTGGTTGTCATCGTCGTGGTCGACGTCGACGGCACCAGGGCGGGGGTACGTCGTGGCGAGGAGTGAAGAGGCGAAGACAGGAGTGGCGTCGGGACGAAGAGTCGTGTGAAGAGGAACGAAGAGGACGAGGCCTTGTACGGAAGCTCGAATGCACGCGGCCCTGGCGCTCCTATCGATCGTCTCCGAGAAAGTGGCCGCGTGTCAAAATCTTGGCCTCGATATACGTACAGTATGCCGCTTCTCCTGGACGATCTACTACACTCGTTTCTCATGATACTTTCTGATATGCAATTTTGGTTAATACTTCTTTTATTTTAGCCACATCATGTTTATTGGTAGATAATTTATATATATACCTTGATGGACTAGAAATTTTTATTGGCCTCTTCGGTCGCGGATACCATAGTTAGAATCTTGAAACATCATATTTCTCGTGCGATTGTTATCGTTTATGATCGTGACGCGTTGATTGAATTGAATGATAAATTTTAGGGATTGGTACCTACTTGGTAATCGTGATTGGCTAATTGAATAAGTCGCTCGAGCTTGTTTACAGTTTCTTTCGTTTCGGTGTCGAAACGCCTTTATGCGGCACAGGTGACAGGCGCGGGTTCGGGATATATATTGATGTAAATCAGCACTGTGGGATTTAGTAAGGCGGTTTACGGTGCTTAATTTAAAAAGGCCTTTGGTGTTTTCGACTGGTTATACTTTTGGCGAATTGCGGCTTATCCGAAACGAATGAATGTCGGTGAATTACTTTTTTTATTTATTGCCGAAAGTTACGGTTATCGACGAGGAAAGAAATATCGATCAATGATGACAATTCATACTCGAGTCATTTAGATCGCAACGAACGTGATCGTGAAAAAGACGCTTTTACTCGATAATTTATTCATTTTTTAAAATTCTGATAAGAGTAGCTTCATTAGAATGCGTATTATATTTCTGAGGGTTTAATAAATAAATAAAAATACTTATCCCCCTCTTGAATTTTATCAGATCAATGATAGATCACTTTGAATGATTGATTGCGTATAAAAGAATCTCAAAAATCCATTTACCAGATTAAAACGCCGTCCTTACCCCTTGTCCATACATAATTTATATTTCCAACTATACCCTCGCTAATCTAAGAGCGTCCAGCGGGCTATAACGCCCTCAGAAATATTCCCCAATATCAGGAAATATGTTTGGGGCTTTCGCTCCTGCTAAATAAATTATTTTACCACCGCACGCTCCACTGGCCAGAACTATATAGTGCTTAGACATACACCAGCCATCGATCCTCTTATCTGATTGGCCATTATACCTAAACGACCTAATTTTCCTAGGCCCAACCTCAGAGTCTCTTCCAATGAGATCACACAGTTTTAAAAATTTCCACACAATGAACGAAAAGTAATAAAATCATTCTTCAGTATACTTAGCCACACCTGGCCCTCTCTATTTCATATCTCAAATATCTCAAACTGACATTCGATTTTTTCACTACAGAAATTCTTATCATCCCAGCCTCAATTATACACCCGATGTCGTTCAACCCTCCGGCAGGCATTTCCCACGGCTTTGTTTCTCTTTCCCTCGGCAAGCCGGTAACAGGACACTCTCGTGCGTGTTCGTCGACGTCGGCGTCGTCGACGTCGTGCCGGCGTTGCTAGGGATCGATAAATACGAGGCGAGGTCCGCCGGTTCGAGCCGACTGGGATGAGGTTTGTTTCACTGCCTGCCGTCTGCCCTCTTCATATTCAGGGTGGCTTTACACGATTCCGTAAAACCTTGTACACTAAGTTCAAGGGTGAAGCCTTGATCCGTGTGAATCATCAGGTTCACGTGTGGTACCATTTACGCAGTGAACTTTTTTCTAGTATTTTTTTTTCTTTTCTTTTTTTCAGGTATTTATAATTTGGATCGATAAATTAACGAGTGCCACACAATTCTCATTGAACAATTTTTCTATTAAGTTTCTTTCGCAGCTACTGAATGTTTTTCACGGCAGTCCGTCGGCACTTTAAAACGGGTATGATGTCACTGGTCGCTTATACGTCGCTTAATAGCAAAGCCAATAAAGGACAATGGGCATGGAACGGCTGATCGAGCGTATCCTCGCATGCTTCTATCCCGTACACGTCCTGCTGCTCGTTATGCAATCTTATAAGGGAGTCAATTGAAGATTCCTCTTCAAGAATAAGATGCGGAATAGAAAGGATTTAATTAGATGAGATACACTATTTTTACAGATATCCTCTATCCGACTTGGAGCAGCAAGAAGAAAGGTTTCCTGAGTCTTCCATACAGATTCAATAACCATATATTCTATTTTTAAAGTCAGACTTCTAAAAAAAAATTGTATTTATAAAATATTTCTTAGTTTCTATACGAGTGTTCTCTGTAGCCCAGCTATGGGTACGTACCTGAAAGTATTACCAGTACCTGTAGTAACAGTCTTAAATATTCAAATGATTCCATTTCGAAATTTCCTGTGGAAAATGATAGCCTAACGTGTACCTCATAATCTGTCACTACCAGAATGAAATAAGGTATTATATATCATTTTTCCAATCAATTCCCACGAAGTTTTTTCTTCGCCAGAAATTTCTTGTGCCGAAAGACTTTCTCTGTATCGAAGAAATATTCATTAGGTCCCAAGGGAACGAAGGTATATAGAGTCGTATAATTAAATTATACTATACATTATAGAGTACTTGTCTGGCGTTTAATCAAAGTGTGACATCAAGACCTACTCGACTTGTAGACTTGTATTTCGCGCGTTCTTGCAAGTCCAGGAATGCGTTACCGATGATCTTCCAGTTACCAGTACGGCTTTTACCTTAACTATGTACACAGGAGTATACATACGTAACATACCTGTATACAAGCTCTGAGAACCACCACGAATCATTTTTACTAAGAGGCTCTGATCCATACATGGTAACGACGAGAAGACTGGCGTACTGCAATACGTAATACATTACAGCATGCATACTATATCTTTTTCTCTCTCCCTTAGACGTCTTTCTTGCACTGAAGACAAGGAGACAGCATTATAAGACATTACACGTATCTATGTATATACGTACCATATGAGCCTACAAAGACGTCTATCTTGATTTAGGTACGTGAATGAACAATGACATTGTCATGAAGAGAAGACAGGAATTGAGTCTTCCATAAGAGCGACGTTTCACTATGGTGAAAATAATCCTTCTTCGTTTTTGTAACATAGTATGTTTATGCTTTTCGGTGAAGTCTACCAGAAGGAGCACATGGAAAGTGCGTGAGATTGTTCCTGGGCTGTAACGAAGTGTAGACCTGAAAGAATATGCATTACTGCGAGTTGAGGTATGTATACTTATTAGAAGAGACAGTCTATGTATGTGTATATTTTTATTATATATTTGATTACTTCTGGGAAATTGTAGGAACGAGTGGACTTTATTTGATGCGAGGTATTTTTTCCTGGGATAGTGGAATTGGCGAAATTTATGCTGACTGTAAGTATTTTTTAAGGAACAGACTGTATATCCACGAGTTTGAATAATTCCAACATTTAAGGTATATTATATAAGCCCGTCCCGACATTGATTGTCTAGTCACAAAGGTAGAATTGTCGTTTTCGACGTGTTGTCTACCAGGAGTTGTTATCACACCGAAAAAATATTTTTAGACACGAATAAGCAAATAGTAAAATAATTTTTGTTGTGGGTATATTTAGCTTGATATTGGTATATTGAGTGGGTATATTTAGCTTGATAATGATTTTATTTATTTACTTGCTGATATGCAAAAGCAGTTTTTTATGATTTCAGTTATGACTCTTGGGGTCATTCAGCCAATGACTTTGCACCAGATATGATTTGAGGCCGCATCCTTGCAATTCTATCCTGCAACGATAGGTCACCTTTCCGGATTGATTTGACGTTGACCATTGGCAATTCAAGTACATGGCTGCCGAGATTGGATCAAGTTCAACGGAGGCGTTTTGCGTGGGGGAATGACTTTTCGTCGACGTGTGCCATTTTAGCGAATGAAACGTCAACGTCATTTTTATTCGGGCCCGAATAGTGGTGGGCCAGACATTCGCAGTGATCGGCATCTATAATTGAATGAACGTGTAGGCTGAAACAAAGAGCGAGGATTCTGTAGTGAATTTCAGTGCGAAGATCAAATTCAGGGTTATTCTTTGTTTCTCTTCTGGTTTATATACATAATTATTACAAATCAAACCCACTTGAGTTTCCATTTCCTTTAAAAACAAACCCACTTTTGTCTCAAATACAAAATAAAAGAAGCTTAACACCTACAAAATCTTAGTCCAGTAGACTTTTCCTATTCCTAATTTCTGTTTCCTATCTAAATCCAATCCGCCTACATTACATTGTTTTTGCATAAGATCAATAAAAATAACGCGATACTCGAATCAATGATAAATTATAATTCTACATATTTATAAATATACATGATGTGACGAGTATTGCCGTGTATTTCTTATCTGCCTACACTGTTCGTCGACAGGAAATGTGTCGATATTGCGTCACAAATAATCCGAACAGTCAAATTCCGCATAAAAAAAAGAGAATTAACAATATAAAGAAACAGTATGATAAAATAAAAAAGAAATAAACTCTCAGACAGGATGTCTAGGAGTAAGGCACCACCTTCCCTACAGAATCCCTATAGCATTAATTATAGTTTTACAACATCCCAAGGGTTCTTGTCGCGGTGAGTCACGTATCGACCTTTCATGCACCATAGGTTAGGGTCGAGAACGTAGTGAATAGTGAGTAAGGGTGGAAATAAATGCATTGAACTTGTCACCTCATATGGTAGTAATAACATTCACATTTATCGGCAGAGCGGAATTTCCGTCAATAACAATACCAAAACGCACAATCATCTTCAACTTCAATCTAAATGAGATTAAGAAAAAGAGTCCAAAAGTTTTGAAATTTATCATTTATCACCAGGCGATTATAACTATAAGCACGCTCGTTACTCTGCATAGTAAAATATTCAAAACGATCTGTCCTTGTCGTTAAGCATACGTCACCGCTAATATATCCAAAAGACTATAACGTTCTGCATGGGAATGATGAAGAATAGCGCAGAGTATCTGAACGTTTTGAAGGAGGAGAATGCCTAATGGAGTCAATCTCTGACCAGACTCTGTCATACGTGTAGAGATAAATATTGCACGTATTACGTATACAGTCAACAGTTCTCTTAATTCCGTGTATGCCCACGCGTATGTACAGCGATTACTTCACTGCAAGCCTAGAAGGAAGTAGTCGGGAATATTGTAAAGCAGTTAGATCAAAAAAATAATTTTTTTATATATAACTATACAGGTGGAACAATAAATTTGGATTGTAATAGTTCATGAAAAGTCTTACCACTCTTCATCAAATTTGGAGGATTTTCAAGCATGACTCGTATCTTCGTCATATTTTTTTACGTGGGTAAAAGGCCTGTGCGCTATATGACCATGTACACATATATAAAAATATATAGGTATACCGGCCAGTTCAGTATTCGTGTCAGCTAACTTTTCGTAGGCGTCGATTTCGGCTTACGGCAATGCAGCTTGCATGACCAACAGAAATAATGTCCCTAGACGCTATCTCTGCCGTGTAGAATATCAATTTTTATCTGTATCCTCGAGTATGCGAATAAAATAATGAATCTAGGATTATCCGCCTAGCGATAGCCTTTCACCGAACAACATGGACGTAAGAGTTTCTAAGATGCGTTAATGGTTATAATAGAAAATTTCAAATTTCTATCTCATAACACAGATACGTCAGACGCTATTATTTTCCCGCCTATTTTCTATTCCCGCGGGAATCCGGAAGTCTCCAAAAGAGATACTTTAATCAAATTCAATTATTTTTACATAACATTTTCAAATATAACAGGAATTATTGAATTTTATCGTCAGACTGGTTTAGATTATCACTTCAGGTGAAGCAATTTAGCTGGGAAACTCTTCGAATCAATAGTAACTCTGCGTATTCCGCTGCGACAATACAAAAAAAAAACAAAGAAAAAACAGAACCATTTTCCTTGCAGATATTAAATTACAAACATATCCTCTGCCAAATCATTGTGTTTCATATGCTTGTTAAGGCGAAAAAGGACAAAATTACAGCAGACTACGAATTTTCTTGAGGATTTTTGGAGATGGCAACAGCAATCTAATCTAGGTAGATGTTGGTAATGTTGGCAGCGCTGACGACGCTTTGCCCGCGACGTCGCGAGTAACCGTGGTGGGGAAATGCAGGACCAATCAGAGCATCGCCAGCGACCAACCTCCTGCTCCCCACCACAGCCAGTCTGGGGCTTGAAAATCTGTAACGGACGCCGCTGCTAGCGCATATTCGTTTCTTGGCTCTCGCGAGGTGTTAGGTCTCGTCAGTTAGACTTCTACTTTGATCGTACGAGAGAGTTATCCAGTCAACGCATAAAACATGAGGGAAATCGTGCACATCCAGGCCGGCCAGTGCGGAAACCAAATTGGCGCTAAGGTAAGTCGAAATACGGGATTTCTTTGTTTTATTCGAATCACTGGATACTTTGTGTGAACTCTTGGGAACCGGTAGGACATTTCTTTGTTTCTAATGGACTATAAGCTTCACTCGTATTGTCTTTTTACACGTTTCCGATTAAATTCACGTCTCTTACTCACCTTGAAAACATTTCCGGTTCATCATTCGCGAATAATCAGACCATATAGTATATTCATCTTTCCAAGTGCACCTCGTTCTGTACACACATTCCATAAGCATATCGATTTTACTCATTGTAAGAATCCTAAACATTTTCTCATTGACCACAATAGTCTCAATCAAATTCCCTTTAAGAAATTTATTCGACGCCGTCAATAAGATCCAATCATTATTAATACAGTGGAGAAAAATTGTGTAGCATCTTTTTTTCGTGGAGTGCAGATCTGTCATGGCGACAGGACGCGCCGGCCGGCGAACGATCGGTGTAACGGTTTTTCTTTATGTTCCCGAATGTGGCGTTCTTTATCCACGTTGCCATCTCTTTCTCTCTCGTTCTCTTTTTCATTAAGGATCCTCGTTGTTACTGTACTAATTGAAATTGTACACGAGGCACTTGTTCACTCGTGGAATCTCGCGATCTGACTTTAAAAACTGAAAAAAAAAATAAGTATAAAAAATACAAACTTGTAGGTCGTGAACACTATATGGCTGGGTGTGGCTTATCTTGGCGTCCTGTATAGAAGCTCAGTAATACCCGAGTGTAGATGCGGCAGCGGCATCGAGCTGCTGCGCACGCACCTCTTCTCTCTCGCCTCCTTGTTCAAGCATATTTCTCCTTAGAGATTTGAAACTTATCTCTATCTTTATAATTTCTAACCCTCTGTATATTCGGAGGGTCACAATCGGACTGTGTTCCGATTTGACACTTCCCTAAGGCTCTTATTGATGACGGGTTAATTATTCTATGTATAGTGTATCTTATGCGAAAATGAATCTAACCGATGGAGGTCAAATTTTTTTTAACAACATTGCAAGATCTTTTTAATCAATGAAAGAAGCAATTTTAAGGCTGTATAAAATGAATCAAGGATGTGGTACTTTAAGGAATTCATATAATTGGTTATCAGTGAATATTCGTATTTTATATATGGCAGCTTATTTATTCTTTCTGTATACTTTATCTTAGACAGGTCGTAACATGTTAAAATAAAATATCGTTAGGCACGGGGAATTAAGGAATGGCGTATCTTCATGGTTGGTAGTTTTCAAGGATACTTTTAAGTCATTGTCCGTTGTCTCGACTTTCCATCCTTTCGTGTTGGACCTAACATCATTTTTTAGTTATGTCGTGTGTCACGCTGTTACCCCTGAATGAAATTTATGAAGAATTTCACGTTTATACGATTACGAACCATGCAGGGATAATATATTTGAGACCAAGGACAGCAACTCTCACGTGGCTCTCCTGAGTCGCAGCCAAATAAAGTAAAATACATCTTCGCCATTTTCCTGCGGCCTATAGGTACAGTATAGTATATCTACCTGTAGTCAGTCGTCCAGGTGTATTGATCGTTTCGTCCAGGGTTACTGCCCAGGTTCGTGCCCAGGGACTCGTCTGTTATATTGCATATATATTTAGCATAACAGACTTTTCATCCAGGCTACCAGAGACCCTATTCAAAGTCGGTTCTACGACCATAGGAAGGAAAATTTCTTTTCGTACGAAGCCTTCCGCTTACTCACTCCATAACTGAGGGTTCAGGAAAAGCAATTTCTGAACAGCTGCTTCTTTGCTCACAAAGGAAACGAGACAGATGTGTACCCAGTGGTTGCCATCTCGCTGGATGACGTTCTGACAGCTTCAAAAAACAATAATTCCTGTTTATTGTAAGAATTATGGATGGATTGTGTTATAGAACCGATATCAGTACTAATCAGGCACTCTTTATCAATAATTATCTAATGCAATTTAAAGCTTAGCTGTTTGGGAAGTCAAAAATAATCATTGAGTTAAAGCACTATAGTATCTTTCAATATACTTACTATTGGTACTGTACCTCTGTACCTATAGTACAATGCACTATAGTCTATGGTATAAACGGATGGGAGTAACGGTAAAATCTGTAACGTTCTTCCGGCACCGTAATAATCTCTTGAAAAAGGTAATGATTTTCATACATTATTTTAAGTTGGTGCGTACCTTGCACTTAGGGTAGGTAATATATTGGTGGTAGAACCAGGATTATGGTAATTATCAAACCGTGTCAGTTTACGGTCATCTCTATATATAGCGGTGACATTGGTGACTCATATCTTGCAGTAATGTATTACACTGGGAATGGATTGAACCAGAGTGGGGACCAGTCAACGAGGTAGCTTCCCACTACCAATGGATGCTCTTATATGGTCAACAGTTAATATCTAGTGTTTCCATATACGATGCATGGCGTAGAACCGACACTTTGCGTTTCGTTATCTAGGCTGACTTGTGAGCCATAGCCTTAGGGTAGTACATTGCATGGGTAAACAACATGATCTTTTATTACTGACCCTTTAAAACACCCTAGTAGATATCTAGTGTTATGGAGTTCGATTTCTAGAAATATCTATTCGTCCGAGGTCCTTGAACTATGGCTAGGAGACAGAGCCATAGTTAGGTAGACAGGCAAGCAGGTTGCTGGGTAGGTTGGTAGCTCATTCTGGCATGGAATGGCGAGCCAGGTTTATGCGCGCTCGAGTGTAGCTGACCGGGAGCCGACTTAGTCGACGACTACCTCTACATCGCTAATTAGTCTCGATTGGCACTCAAGCGATTCGTTAAGTCTAGGTGGTGAAAAGGAAATGGGTAGTAGTCGATGATCGGATTGGGAGCTTTGAGGATGATGAGAAAGGGGATGGGGGTGATGAATAAAGGTTGGAGGAAAAGGGAATAATTGTTAGAGGATGATGTTTGATTTATGGGGTTGAGATATGATTGATTACTAATGAATCATATTTTTGCTGTTTGCAGTTTTGGGAAATCATCAGCGACGAGCATGGCATTGACCCGACTGGTGCCTACCACGGAGATTCCGATCTCCAACTGGAGAGGATCAACGTGTACTACAATGAGGCATCTGGTGGCAAATACGTGCCCAGGGCCATTCTCGTCGATCTGGAGCCCGGCACTATGGATTCCGTACGATCGGGACCCTTCGGACAGATTTTCCGCCCTGACAACTTCGTCTTCGGTCAGAGCGGCGCTGGAAACAACTGGGCTAAGGGTCATTATACCGAGGGCGCCGAGCTGGTCGACTCTGTCCTCGACGTCGTGAGGAAGGAAGCTGAGAGCTGTGACTGCCTTCAGGGATTCCAGCTCACTCACTCTCTTGGTGGTGGTACCGGATCCGGTATGGGCACTCTTCTCATCTCCAAGATCCGTGAGGAATACCCCGACAGAATTATGAACACCTACTCCGTCGTACCATCGCCCAAGGTCTCCGACACTGTTGTCGAGCCATACAACGCCACCTTATCCGTTCACCAGCTCGTGGAGAATACCGACGAGACCTACTGCATCGATAACGAAGCCCTTTACGACATATGCTTCCGCACCCTTAAACTTTCCACCCCCACCTACGGTGACCTGAACCATCTGGTCTCCCTCACTATGTCCGGTGTCACTACCTGCCTCAGGTTCCCTGGTCAGCTCAACGCTGATCTCAGAAAACTCGCCGTAAACATGGTACCTTTCCCTCGTCTCCACTTTTTCATGCCTGGATTCGCACCTCTTACCTCCCGTGGCAGCCAGCAATACAGAGCACTTTCTGTACCCGAACTTACCCAGCAGATGTTCGATGCCAAGAACATGATGGCTGCCTGCGATCCTCGTCACGGAAGGTACCTCACCGTTGCCGCCATCTTCCGTGGTAGAATGTCCATGAAGGAAGTCGATGAGCAAATGCTCAACATTCAAAACAAGAACAGCTCCTACTTCGTTGAATGGATTCCCAACAACGTAAAGACCGCCGTGTGCGACATCCCACCCCGTGGACTTAAGATGTCCGCCACCTTCATTGGAAACTCCACCGCCATTCAGGAGCTCTTCAAGCGTATCTCTGAGCAGTTTACTGCCATGTTCAGGAGAAAGGCTTTCCTTCATTGGTACACTGGCGAGGGTATGGATGAGATGGAATTCACTGAGGCTGAATCCAACATGAACGACTTGGTCTCCGAATACCAACAGTACCAGGAGGCTACAGCTGATGAGGATGCAGAGTTCGACGAGGAACAGGAAGCCGAGGTCGACGAAACTAACTAAGAACTAAGTATAATCTAAACAGCGTGAAGGATTGACGAGATGAGAAGGTGATTGTGGTAAGGATGAACCCCATCCTTACTGCACTAATCTTCTCAGTTCGTTACACTGTTTACATTATATATGTGTAACGGATATATCAATTCTATAACGATATTAATTAGTGCCCTAAATAATAAAGCCTCTATACGATAATTGATCTTTTCTTTGAGCATAATTTCCATCAGCTTTCTTTTATATTCTCACGTACCACGTGCTTGTTTAAATTTTCGTTCTGAATTTTCTTGGTTTTTATGATTAGTTTCTTCAACTATGATCCTCATCGCGTACGCGACTATGAAAAAAAACCCATGACATTCATAGTTGTAAAAAATGAATCCATAAAAAAGCATTAACGAGAGCGCTTGAAAAGGGCCAAAGGATGAGTTACGGCTTCAATGATATATCGTTACTGGGTTGATATATTCAGTATTCGTATAAACTAGCAACATCCCGAATATATCAATAATCAATAACGATATTCACTCCAGTGTAAAACCGCTTAAGCGGCTGCCGATCGTCATTCTTTTAATAAATTATTATCGAATAAAATTACATTTTGTTAATGCGTATATCCTGATCACTCAGTACGCATCATATAATCACTTTCTAAGTCTCACCACGTTAATGTTGCTAAAATATCGTCACGTGTTTTAGATTGAGTCTGATGATGTTTGCATTATCAATTGTGTCACGTTAACATTGCATGTTGCGCGAGTGGCAACAAAATTCATATTATCACTTGGATCGTCAAACTATTTTCGGATATCGCGCTTTCGTACTCGTATAACCGGTTCGTTAACGTCTTCTACTAAGACTTTATATTTGCATTTTGAACGGTACATTAGAAAATCTTAATATTTTATGTTCTCTACGGTATTACAAGAACGAAAAAATGAGTTATGTATTCTGGAGCGTATTAATGTCAATATTGAATCACATGCGCTAAAATTGCTATAAATTAGAGTTTTCCCTAACAGTTTCAATTGCGTGCATTCATCAGCGATTTCAGGTTTTTTTTTATCGCTAATAAAAGCTATTCAGATAATGAATACTCCAGTTGCAACTTCAACAGCAGTGACTCAAAGACTGATGTAAATAAGATTCAGTTCTCAAAATTGCACGGTAAGTGTTATCTGCATTTTATGGTTACCAGTTGTCGAGCATTTAACAGATGCATATATATGTTTTTCCTTTATCATGGAACTTCTGGCATTATCTCATTGGTAATGTTAATTGATTATTATAGTTTACGTAATGTGCGCCTTTAATGATTCTACTTATGGCGCTCTGAAATAGACAGACTAAGCACCAGATTTTTTAAGAGGATAAAGTACAGGAGGTAAAAGGTGTACAGTAAAAAGAATGGAATGATTAACAATTTTTTTAATTATTAGGTATCAAAAAATATTTAGAGATATATATTTATTTACCATGCTTCGCACTGTAATATTTAATTCCATTAACTTTTGAACATCTCGCGTATTTCGTTAGAAGAGCATTGACATTTAATTTGTCTGTTGTTAGACCTCTGAAAATGAAATCAAATTTTTGTATCGGGAGGAACGAATCATGTACTTTTTTCAATACTTACAATACATAAGGTGTTATTTCATCAATAGTCCACTTGTCTTTTACTTTGAAGAGCTCGCTAAATCTTGTGTTTATGTTATCTGATAGATTTATAGAGGGGAATGATATCACCTCTTTTCTTGTTTTTGAACTATTGTAGATAATCAGTGCTACCCCACTGAGGTATGACTCCTTTGGTTCCATGTCTTAAGGAATATTACAAAAAAATATACTAAGCTTATAGAAACTATATATTCTTTGAACTTACTTTCAGGCGTTCCTATGCGCCACGCTTCCATAAATTCTTTGTAATCATTCTTTGGACAGGCGGCCAGTAATACTTTGGCTAGAAACTTGCATGTTTTTTCTTCATTGTATCTGCACAGTTTTTAAGTATTTTAATAAAGTTGTTGCAATTAGATTGCACCTGGTAAAGTGATACAGTAATAGCAAGACTTAATTTATAATATTTAATACCTGTATAAGGATGTTCCATCGCTTTTAGTTTTCCCACTTAACTCTGCATAGGCGTTGAATAACCCTTCAAAAACAGGCAAAGGAATAAGTTCTTTTAAAGATTCGTAAGTAACGTCCTTGTCAATATTATCGAGTTCCCAAGAATTTTCATCTATGAGATCCAACATTAATGTCAGAGCTCTGGCTTCATATTCGAAAGATATTAGACGGAAATAGCCTGGTTAGTTTGAAAATAATATATGTAGTCATTATTATTTACAACTGCAAAATGTTGTGCACTCTTGAAATAGATATATAACATACCGTCGATATTAATGACCATGTAATCAGTCAGTGCCCTTTTTAGCTCCTCTTCACTGGCTTGTATTTCACTCTGAAGTCTCTGCCAATCGTACAGAGTGCCTTGGTCCAGATTTTGCTCATACTCCATTCCCTTGAATGATGAAGGTTCAAGTACCACTAGTAGCTTGCTCACTTTAGGTTTGCAACTGTGAATCTAAAATTATGATATTTACCAGTAGAATTACTTTCTATATTTCAAGGCATTTCTAAAGAGTATTGGTAATAATAATTACTTCAAAATATGTGTTGTAGATTCCTTTCACGTCACATCTCTCTATGATTCTATCACTGCTTTGTGTTTCTTCTGCAAATTTAAAGTTTGATACCAACACCCAGGAATTTGATGTTTCTGCTTCCTTTATATCGTAAGTTTTGTCTTTGGTGCACAGTACTGCAGGTTCATGTTTTTCACCACGAAATGATAAGCTACAATATTAATTGATTATTCTGCAATGTTATATTTGTCAAATTATGGATTCTTAATTAAAATTGCCACTTAATCTATTCTCTGTAAAGTATCTAGAAAAATACTATTCAAGGTGATTAATAGAAATGATATAAATAATTTACCAGTTTCCTTCATTCAGTGCATTCAATAGATGAGCATCCAGTTCCAGTAATTTAATATCAGAATTCTCATTACTATTTGGAGTAAATTGTAGAATTTGTGTTATGCCATTTAAATCTGCTTCATCAATATTAGCCAGTTGCAAAGTATCCAGGACATCTTCTGTTGTTCGTACACATCTGAAGCAAAAGTTACACAAAGATTTATAATTTTTAAACATAATATAATGATTTAATCTTAACCTTAATGAAAATTGAACATTGGTTCAGCAATTTAGAAACGTACAAAAATAGATCATCTATATATATCCTTAACTAACTTGGCTTACAAGAAATGTAACATTGAAATGATATAATTTATGAGAAATAATATTGTTTACTACTAACGTGTCACTGACAGATTCCATAGTGCAGAGAATCAAGTTCGGGTTGTACTAGGTACCGGATGTACATTTTTGCGCACTTTTTTCCATCCAATAAGAGTCCTAGAATTTTCGAACTCGATATTTGTCCTAATATTCCAGACGCCTTGCAGCCATATTCGTTTACCTTCTCGGGTAGCTTTAACAGTTTTCAGCTCGTGCACTTCGAGTTTCGCTTCACTTTCTCGTAAGTATTATTTTCCCTTATCAGTATTTATAAACAAATCGTTCTGTTTTCTCTGATTTACCTAGCTAAGATTATCAGTTTGATTTTCAAGCATTAAAGCAAACCAATACTATTTCAAGAGCAACGATAAACGGTTGTAACCTATGTTTGTTCAAAATTTGATGACTAATAATACTAGTTTTCTTTGCAAGTGACTTGTTTATAGATAAATAGATCCTGGGCGTACAGGAATATTATATATTATATATTTACGATATATATAAATATCAAAGGAAATTAAAATGCATTTTAAAAAACAAGCAACATTAGCCTTTAGGAAAAGTGTTTTATAATGCTCCATTATATACATATAGGTTCTTCTGACAATAAATTTTACATTGTTAGCACTATCAACATGCTTAAATTGCCACTTTAGTTAAAATAATCGTGGAAATAAGTATGTAATTTTTATTTGGAGTAAGCAATTAATGGACTTTGTTATTTGGCTCTAAAACAGCTCGTCGGTCTGCACAGAAGTCATGTCTGGTGATATGAGTATGCACGCCGAGAAGGTACGTATTTTATTATAACTTTAAATACACATCCTTTTTTGTATGTAAAGCATAAGATTTTGTTGCACCTAGTAATAAATAGCAGCATAGTTACGATGGCTTGCTATTCAACAAAGTTTCCTTATTACAATGATTACTAATATTCCTTTTTATTCATAATATGAAGCCCGATTATGAGGAAGATGTTGACGATAAGGGAGAAGAAGAAGGGGGAAAATCAACTATTGACTTGCATGCGGTACCTATCACACAGCCTATTCAATTATTTCTGCTTGGAACAACTGTTAATTTACCATTGCATATTTGCCTCCTTTTCACTCCTATCCCTAACAATTCTATAAAGCAGTTATACTTGACTTCTTCGCTTTTATTGTACCAAGCATAGTTATGTCAAACTATAATATAATTTCCAGCAAGAGTCAGGTCCAGTGTATGGCGGATGCGAAGGTCCTGATGCTATGTACGTGAAGCTTGTAAGCAGCGATGGTCATGAATTCATAGTCAAGCGTGAGCATGCTCTGACCAGCGGTACAATCAAAGCCATGCTTAGTGGTCCTGGACAGTTTGCAGAAAACGAAGCAAATGAAGTTAACTTCCGTGAAATTCCGTAAGTACCATAATAGTATCCAGCATTTCTTGCTACACTCTCAATACCATAGATAAAGACATACAAGATGGACACTTTTCCTTCCAGCTCCCATGTACTACAGAAGGTCTGTATGTATTTCACATACAAGGTGCGTTACACGAACAGCAGCACGGAAATACCTGAATTCCCAATAGCACCGGAAATCGCCCTGGAACTATTGATGGCTGGAAATTTCCTTGACTGCTAGATTGATTCTTTAAACGGCTGGAGGCACGCTGATGAAGCCAGTTAAGAAAATGCGTTCAGGATTCAGAAACACCCCGGTCATACAGACGGTGTTTCAGAACTGTGTGATCTTATTGTGAGACGAGCTAAATGCAGGCTAGATTGTCCTACCTCTCGGTATCATAACCGAATCGTGAATAGAGTTCTCGTGCGATAAAGTTGCGTGCCGAAAACAAAGTTTACGATCTGGCCTAACAACGTCGAGTGGAATCCTGGGCTGATATACGATTACAAAGACGACCACGTCGTTTAGTGCTGGACATTTAACGAACATATTGTATCAATTAATAAATGATTTAAATGAACTCGCAACGTAAGCAGCAGTAACCTTTGATCGTTAATATAAATTCATTTTTTTTTAGTAACTCAAGTGACTTTCGATTCTTTATTAAATAATTTTAAAACTGTTGTTCCAACTTTGTGTACGATGGCGATAGGCGGGGATTGTTAATTTTTACACTAGAAATAATGTGCAATACTCGTAAGCTGCACTAATCAGAATACGAAAGTCCTTGCTTGAACTTGTCAAATTTTAGGAAAATTTAACAGTTAACTTTTCACAAGTAATGTACAAAAAAATGTCCATTTACGTTAGTTTTTCCATATGATAGATTCATACAGATATGTTTTTCTCTTCTTGAAATCACGAGTAAGTTGTGGTACATAATAATATATAAATATTCGAATTATTTTTGTTTCCTTCTGTTTAATATGGAATTTGTGACATCATAATGGAAGCTATCACAATTGTATACATAATTTTTAACATAATAAAGACTCAATTTTGAATTATAATACTCGGCCAATTGAATTGTGGTTTCTAGTAGATACAATTAATTTGATAACGAGATATACCAAAACTTTATTTATTATCTGCCTTAGATAATATATATATTAAATAAATTCAATCTCTGATTGCTGGCCAATAATGGTATAAGGACAGTAGATACAATAGTAACATATTATTATTAAACAATTGAATACAGATTTTGCATATCTGCCGGCTATGTATAAATTATATTACGCGTGTACATCAATAATAAAAGTTTTACTCTAGACTAGCATTTATTTTATTCTAATTACAAATTCTTGATTCTAGAAAATCTATTGGTACTTCTAACTATTGAATTTTTTCTTTTTTAAACAGTTGATATTCCTATGACCATATATTGCACCAAGGGAGGCGATTGTGTATTAAAAATAAGATTTTAGTACTCCACGAATATCGATGAAGCAAATCCTTTTAATAACGTATCACACAACTTAGATCTTTATATGATAATAATTACCCATGGGGTACAGTGGCGATTAAAATATTTCAAAACAGAAAATGAGGTCTCACTTGTTTCTGTTTTCTTTCTCGATTTCCTTAAATTTAGCTTCTAGTCTTTTGGAATACGCAGCCAATTTATATGCAGCCTGTTCTAATTTTGTAACACTATCGTCTATTTGATTAATGTTATCAAGTACTGGTTGAAGTTTCTTGTACTTTTGATTTAACGAATCCAATGATTGTGCTACGTTTGTCGATATGGTTTTTAACTCTGCATATTTCTCAATGGCTTCCTTATTTAAGCGTTCTAACAATCGGTAATCAGCATGAGTTGCAGTGAGTTCTTCTTGGAGATATTCTCCAGTCTTTTGAAACATTGTATTTGCCAGACGGCTAAGGTTGGGATCATGTGGATCTAAAGCTTCGAAGCTACTTGTACTTGTCGACAGAGTAGTTCCACGTTTCGGAGATTCACATCGTGGATTTCCATCCAATTCCGGATTATCCACTGATACATTATCACTTTGTGTTTCCTCCTTTCCAATATCTTTGATGGAGCTCATGTTGAAGATTCTACTATGTTTTCTATATACAAAACATGAAGAATTTGTTAGAAAATACATTTTTCTAAGGTACTACCATATATGACAATTAAGAATTGTTACATTTAATCTTTTATTTTTTAAAGGACAAAAATGTCTGGAAAGTTAAGTTTTTACAATGTTATAGACAACATTGTGTTAAATATGAAATATACATTTTGTATGCTTACAAATTAACAAATGTCAAAGATGTGTTTTATGTTGATGAATATTTACTAAGATGGATATTTTTTTATAATTTTAGGTGCATGTTGTACTAACCTTCCTTCTAAATACAAATGTCAACCAGTCAACTGGTTAATACTGACAGTCAGCTGTGAATCTGTAGGTAACTCAGTATACGAACTTAGCGATAACGGAGTTTTCTCCTGAAATACTAAAAACGTTGGGAACTACATCAGTCGCACCATTTTTATAGTGCCGGCACAATAAAACAAACTGATATTGGCAATTATTTGATAATTCACTATGACTGCATTCGAAGGTATGTATATTAGAAAATTATGTAGTACTTTATGTTACTGTTTCGGAATTAAACTAACAGTATGGTACAATATCTCCTTACATGGCATAGGTGTGAGGTTAATAAAAGATGAAACAATATTTTAAGAAAACATTCAAAGTATTTGGTGATTATTTATGCAATGAGTATTTCTGAATTCCTCTTTTTAAATTACAGAAATGGGCGTTTTGCCTGAGATAGCTAAGGCAGTTGAGGAAATGGATTGGACGTAAGCTTCATAACTCTGATATCAAATGCAGTATAAAACACACTGGTTAAATCTTAATATGCATTAGAAATATAATATTATCTTTAGGTTACCAACAGATGTCCAAGCTGAGGCTATTCCATTAATTCTGGGTGGTGGCGATGTTCTTATGGCAGCAGAAACTGGTAGTGGTAAAACTGGTGCCTTTTGTCTACCTATCTTGCAAATTGTGTGGGAAACACTGAAAGATTTAGAGTCTGGGAAAGGAATGGGCAAAGGAAAGAGTGTACAAACATGTATGTAGTTTAAAAATGTTATTGTATAAGCCCAAAGAATTGTTAACAACTTGTTGTCTCTTCAGCTCCTCACTGGGGCCTCAGCCTTTTTGATAGAGGTAGAGCTCTAGCTGTAACTCCTGATGGTTTAAGATGCCAGAGTCGAGAACAAAAAGAATGGCATGGGTGCCGTGCTAACAAAGGAATTCAAGGAGAGGGGAAATATTACTATGAGGCAACTGTTACCGATGAAGGACTATGTCGTGTTGGCTGGTCCACCAGTCAGGCCAACCTGGACTTAGGAACTGATAAGTATGGTTGGGGTTTTGGTGGTACAGGAAAAAAGTCTAATGCCAAACAATTCGATGATTACGGCGAGGCTTTTGGAATGCACGACGTCATAGGCTGCCTTTTGGATCTGAAAAACGGCGAAATAAAATTTACTAAGAATGGCGTTGATCTCGGTGTGGCATTCACCCTAAATGTCCAACAAAAGTCTCAAACCTTTTATCCTGCAGTTGTTCTGAAGAATGCAGAAATGTCTTTTAATTTTGGAGCACAGCCTTTCAAATACGGACCACCTAACGATTATGTGGCTCTTGCTTCCGTAGCAAAGGATCACATTCGACATAATCCTATCAACAGCAGTCACGACTCAGCGTCTAGTGGTAAACCAATGAGCAATGCTCCTCAAGCGATCGTGATCGAACCATCCAGGGAGCTTGCGGAGCAGACTTACAATCAGATACAAAAGGTAGATAACACATGGCATTATCTTTATAGTAGTTTATACATAAATAATCGTTAGTTCAAGGTATACCTGAAGGATCCAAAAGTTCGAGAATTATTGGTGATCGGTGGAGTCAATGTAAAGGATCAAATTTCTCTTTTGAATTCTGGAGTAGATATAGTTGTAGGTACTCCGGGTCGTTTAGAGGATCTCATTCATGGTGGATACTTATCTTTAACTCATTGCAGGTAAGTTCCCAATAATTATTAAAACGATATAAATAATGATAATGATCTTTTGAAAATAGATTTTTCGTATTGGATGAGGCAGATGGTCTATTAAAGCAAGGATACACAGAATTGATCGATAAACTGCATAGACAAATTCCAAAAATCACTAGTGATGGCAAAAGGTTGCAAATGATTGTCTGCTCAGCAACCCTTCACGCTTTTGAAGTGAAGAAAATGGCGGTAAATACTGTCAAACCTAAAATAAAAACTATTTAATAATAATTAATACTAAACAAGACTTCGTTTCAGGAGCGACTAATGTATTTTCCCACGTGGGTAGATCTGAAGGGCGAGGATGCCGTACCGGAAACCGTTCACCACGTTGTGGTTAATGTAGATCCGCAAAATGACAAATCCTGGCAAAATTTAAAACACCACATAGAAACCGACGGAGTTCATTATAGAGATAACGTAAAGCCAGGAAACAACACTGCTGGTAAATATCTCAGCTCTACCCTTGCTATCCAAATCCGATTTTAAACTTCAATTAAACAAAAACCCATATTCTTTAGAGACCCTTTCGGAAGCTGTGAAGATCCTAAAAGGCGAGTACTGCGTGCGCGCAATAAGAGAGCACAAAATGGATCGCGCGATCATTTTCTGTCGCACTAAGCTCGACTGCGACAACCTGGAGCGTTACTTGAAGAAAATAGACAGTCGTGAATTCAGCTGCGTTTGTCTTCACGGAGACCGGAAGCCCCAGGAACGCAAAGCAAATCTGGAGAAGTTTAAGAAGCAGGAAGTGAAGTTCCTAATCTGCACCGACGTAGCAGCCAGAGGATTGGACATTAGTGGCTTGCCATTCAGTACGTACAAATATATAATCACACAAAACAATACAAGAAAACAATAAAAAAAACCATCTGTATTCCAGTGATCAACATGACATTGCCTGATGAGAAATCAAACTACGTTCATCGCATAGGCAGAGTGGGAAGAGCCGAGCGTATGGGATTGGCTATATCATTAGTGAGTACAGTCCCAGAAAAAGTATGGTACCACGGCGAATGGTGTTCGTCGCGTGGTCGCAACTGTAACAATACAAATCTAACTGATCAGGGAGGCTGTTGCATCTGGTACAACGAGCTAAGAGTAAGGCAGCCATTATAGCAGTCGCAATATAAAATTTTAAAAATTGCACAATTCGCTACAACATATTGGTACGTTTTAGTATTTGGCAGAGATCGAAGATCATCTGAACGTGACAATCCAGCAGGTGGGTCCGGATATGAAGGTACCAATGAATGAATTCGACGGCAAAGTAATTTACGGAGAGAAAAGATTAAATATGGGTAAGCGCGATATTCTTTACGCATTTCTCTTTCTTCGTCCCTATGAAATATCATTATCTTTCGCAGGATCTAATTATGAGAATCACGTATCGCAAATGGCGCCGACTGTCTCGGACCTTGCAGCCCTGGAGTCCAGGGCGCAATTGATGTACCTGAAGAGGCACATTACGGTCCGTTAAATAGTTGGGATAAAACTTGGACGCGAGATACACAGCCGTATGATCGCCGATTAAAAAAATATTTAATATTGATCGGACATTAACGTTAATATTTATTTACCAAAAGTTTATAAGAGCCCAAAAGGCTCCTTAGCTTGTATATGAGGTCTGCCATATGTAATTGATTAATTGTCTGTACTAATTAAATAAATAAATTGACACAGCGCTCAAAAAGTCTCGGAATTAATTTATCACGGCAATTAAAATTTTATCGGTTAACATCGCGGAACAAGCATTAGCAATTTATATAAGACATACGGTAAGTATTTATTGTATCGTTATAATTTTTTATAATCGTATCATTACTATTTTAGTTACACAAACGTATGATACAGTGGCTTCGCAGCGTTTGCTTCTTTTTCCTTTCTCTTCTTTTTTTTTTGTAATCATTTCATAATTATAATATATTTATATATATATATGTGTGTGTTTCTGTGTATGTATATATATATATATATATAATATATTATATATATATTTATTTATATATATACGCTTAAAATGTACTAAATGACTCTGTTTTTGTTTTTAAAGTTACACATAATAATTTATACACATAACTCTTATATCCTCGAAAGCAATGATAAACGACTAAACTTATATATGGTGTAGAAATCATACTGCGTTATTTTTCTTTTACTCTCTCTATCTCTCTCTCGCTCTCACTCTCGTTCTCTCACAAAGGGAATTCTCATTCCGCATCTTTCCATTTATATATAATAATAGTGACTCTCGACAGTGTCGGCTCTCTTCTCGTTAATGTTATTTTGTGTGTCCAATGTTTTCTACCTCCCCCTCCCCTTCCCCTCCGCTTGCCCTTATGCACTACTTCTCATTGCCGTCTACACGCGTGTCGCCCTTATATATTCTCTTTTTTCTCACTTCCTTAGCATCTAAGATTTTTTTATTTCATGATTTCTCGTATTCTCTCTCTGTCACTCTACCACGCTCTCTCGCTCTCTCTCTCTCTCTCTGTGCGCGCAATTAGTACGACTGTTAATTAACCATTATCCTCTAATTCGATTAATCGTTAGCTTAAGTTCATGTAAACATTTTTTTATATTCAGACAGTCATCACAGAATGAGAATGAAATATATTTTTGTATTTTTTTGTTATTTACCCATTATACTCGTTAAACGCTAGAACACCGTCGGAAAGTTCCATCCCTCGCGAGCAACACCGGCGCAAGTCGCTACGGTAAAAATTACATATACATATATGTATAATAAATGCACACATACACACATATATATATAATAAAACCGTGCAGACGGGCGCCACCCCCTCGCGTCTCCCCTGCAAAAAAATTTATAACGTATAAGCTAGCGGCACGATCCGCCCCGCGACAGTTCGCGCGTCAGTACGACTCACCCCCCGCGAGTCCAGAGATCTAACAAGAGAAGGTTGGGGTGAGAGTTAGGTGCCCGTATCATTAATTCTTTATTCATTTATCTATTTATTTATCTCTTTCGAGGGACGAAGAAGCGTCGCGTTTAACGCGCATACGCCACGGGCGAGTACACAGTATAAGAAGAAGACGACGACGACGAACGTGTACAGTTTTTGCCGTTGCTCTTGTATCCACGTAGTGGTATCACGAGATAGTTAAAAATAAAAAAGAAAGAGGCGCTTCTGTCGCATTAAAGTTTAATGGTCGCGCATTCACTTCCGGGACTTGCTGTTGTCCCATTACAATTACCAGTTACGTTATTTTGGTCTCTGTATCTCCTTCCTTCTTCGCAATTCTCTCTCTCTCTCTCTCTCTCTCGCTCTTCCACATTTTTTTTCATTACACAGGACAATATCGCGGTTCGGATCGCATACCGATTTCACATTCCCTACAAAATTTTCATCCCTAAAACTTGACGCGCCATCGCGTCCACTTTCAGTCTGGCAGACAAACACGCGCATCTTTCACCCTAAGAGACAGTCTCTATACCAATAGTGTTATTCGTTCCTAGGATAGCGTTTATTAATCTTTAATCTTTTAGTAGCTGTGTTGTATATGTGTGAGTAGGTCGTACGGTTATATAACTGCACTATATTTGTAAAATTTCTCTCGTGCATATGCACGTATCGCGGACTGTATGTGTGTACGTGTGAAACTGTATGTGTGTAAAATCTTGTTCTCTTTTGTTAACTTTAATTCATTTAATTCATCATCTAGACACCATTTTTTCATTTCTAAGAGACACGCAACAATGAATTATAAGGGACGTATCTTAACGGGCGACTCTCATTGGCTCTCCTCTCGTTTCTCGCTCGTTACCATCGTCCACGATCGTTTCCCGAAGATCAATCTGTCGATTCTCGAAGGCGACACGTCCTTATACGTGAAAAGACGAAGAGAAGAGATACCCGATCGCTTCAAGATAAATAGCATAATTAATGTACATTGAAATAATGCCTATAACAGTGAGAACAAGAATCAGTATGAAAAGTCTGTGGTTGGAAACGACGAGGAAAATGGATAATTATAATCGAGCGAGTGAAGTTACTCTGAAAAAGGCTGTACTTTGTTCTTGGCATACATACGCACTCGTTTTCTCTTCTATCTCTCATTGACAACTTTCACGCACTCGATCATTCGATATATTTCATTATAGTTTCATTCATCGCACCATCGTTCTCTCTCTATGTCTCTCTCTCCCTCTCTTTCATCTTTTCCTCATCTTTCTCAGTACACGCTAAATTAAATAACTTACGACTATTACGATCGACATACGACAGACAGATACAGAGCGTCAGAACGTAAATATCTCGTTCGAAAGTTTTAATTTTGATTTGAATCACAGATTTTCACGGCCGTGGCGTGCAGCTAATACAGACGGCTATATAAGACCGAGCCACGGACGAGAGATCGGCCTGATCTATATAATAATATTGTATACAGTTGTATAATAAGTAAACCGTCGCGACAAGCGATCAGGCTAATTCTCATCCAGAGGATGACCTTAATATTGGGGCTGGCGGAAAGTCGCTCGAATTAAAATTTTTTTCGTTATTGGATCTGTATTCATGTTGGCCCGACAGGTGGCCATGTTGAAATACGTCTTGAGCGACGGTGGCGCCCTCAGCCACAGTCCGCTGGTTTGACTACGCAAAACTTTGGATGCGACGCATGACTGTCACTCGAGAACGTGTTCCTTTATTATGGAAAAGAAGTACCATGAAGCAAGCCCCCTTCACGAAATCCGAGCGCACTTATTAATACAGCTACACAAACACATTAATACGTTTCTCCAATCGCGTAGGACTTAAGTATAGCTTGGATCGACATCGTTATAGTTGCATCCTGCGAGATTGTTAATCCGATACTACCAATTATCGATGAAATTAGTGAGATTGTTTGGGGAAATATCAGGATGCAGCTGTATCGAGTACCATCCGCGCTTTACTCGTTAGATTTATTAATCGGAGAAGTCGAGTGGCACGAGTGACGGTCGGCCATCTTTCTTTTGAGACGTTCACGTGACGCAAGGTCGCTCGCTGCTTCCATCGAATTTCCAAGAGACTCGATTGAATTATTTAGCAACAAGATCGTAGAGTCACTCGTGCTACTACTTCAAAACGATGTCATATATCTATCTATATTTATATATTTTTGCCTCATATATATTTCAATGCTCGTCTTACGTCGAACGTAAGAGATCACTCAACTCGTCCCTCACAGTATATAGGGGCTGAAGATGACGAGAATGACTCGAGGGTTTATTGATTTCGTAAAATTTCTCTCATACAATTTTCAACGAGACGATTCGTCTAGTGATCCAAAAATTATAATTGGTGATAGTGAGGAGTTTCAGAGAAATATATCGATTGCGCCATGAAGCACGACTGCTGATAATTAAGGTTAGCAATCTTGCGATAAATGACATACATTTTGTAAATACAATTAACGCCTAGAGTCACTTTCGAATCACGCTGTACATTCGTCAAAAAAAGAAAAATATATGTATATATAATGCATATACAATGAAACCTCGCGCATGCGCAATATCATCGGTCGCCAAGCGACCAATTGAATGACGAAAAAATATAATAGCGACAATGGCGGCTAATAATAAATGGAGATGATTCCGCGACTCTTTGACTACGACGCTATAACTTAACAACGATATAAATTACAACGATTAACGAGGTGCTCTGGCATTCTCGATCGAAGGTAGTAGTAGCAAACGCGAGAAGATAAAGAAAGAAAAGAAAATGAACGAAGGAGAAATGATAATTGTAAAAAAAATCAACAGACACTGAAAGGTGAAAAACAGACGCTTAATTAATGACGCAGGTACGGCGATGGGCTTGGAACATGGTCGCAGAATATTCAAATACTTCTCGAGTGTGTGGTGTGTGTACTTTGATTGCGCAAGATTCTGCCAACCCCCGTTCCATTATTATTGGCCCGGATTACAGTAGCTGGATTAGAGATCTTTAAACAAGCTCCAAATCCCAAGCACAAAGTGGTAGAGGGAATTAACTATCCCGACAGTAAGAAGAAATTTACATAACGATTTTTCACAATCGTTTACCATGTCTTCTTTTTCTTTATTCTCTCCTTTTATATTCCTTTCCCATACCTGAAACCGGTAACGTTACGTCATTTTTCCGGAAAACTAATTGGAATCGTGCACAATTCGTCTCACAGCTAATTTGGGAAACGTTGTGCGATAAACGTCTCGACTTAAGAAATTTATTAAGTCTAAACGACGAGCACACAGCTACGCTTTGGCGATTCTTTTTCTCTGTTCAACATTTTTTTTTCATCCTGTCAACATGTCAGGCCGGCGGCCGTAAAATTGTTGAAATTTCGTGTTTCGACATTTTGGTTGTTCGTGCGCCACAATTCTTACAACAAAACGCTAAAGTCTGTCCAAACGCGGTAACAAAAATTCAGTGTCATTTGCTAGTCCACGCGAGATAATGCATTGAACGAATTTCATTTTTTTCAACAAATTTTGCGCGTTAGTGTCTCAAGGTCTTTCTCTACAGAAAACTAAAGAAAAGATATAATTAACCAGTACCGCGCGATCGTCGTGCGTTTGTAAATTAAGTTTTCATTTTGGTCTGTCGGTCTAGAGACAAAAAAACTCATTAACCATAACTATAACTTGTAATATGGCATTATCAATGACTTATGCGACCGATGGCCCGTTTTCTCCCGAATATATTATATTTTGTTTGTGCATTTAGCGAACATCGACGTTATCCCTCGCAGTCATTTTTGTATAATTACATCTCGAAATAATAACTGCAATTCTCTCTTTCTTTTCCTTCTTCTCTCTTTCATCACGGAAGTTTCTTCTCACGTGTCTCTCACGACTTTACGGTAAAAAGTAAATGTTCGTAAGTAATATAAATATATACATATACTATATATGTATATATATAAATAAGGTTACAAACTATAGCTTGTCTTGTTAAATATATTAGTATCGCGTTATATATATATATATATATATATACACACATACATAAATACATATATTCGTATATATGTATACATATATGCATGAATAAAAAATACGCGCGTGAACGCACGTCCGCGCAATATATCTCTTTCGTATATGTAATAATACACACGTGTGACGTATCCGCGCGCATGCGCAGTAATCAATATTGTGCGTGAACGTGCGTAGATGCCCGTGCGCATACGCCGGCGCGCACGTACGTCCACACCCGCATCTCTCGTTCTCATACGAAGTTCAGAGCATGGCAATGTTAATTAATTTACTTCTTTTTTTGTTTACTCTTACTCGTACTCGTACTCGTACTCTTAATCTTATACTCTTACACCGTACTTCTCTTATCCAATTTTTACTTTATTATACGTTTACTTTACTTCCTTTTATACTTCGACTCGCTTTCCCTCGTCAAACGCGTTTTTCCTTCCTATTCCTTTTATATTCCTTTTTAATTTGATGGTAAACTCTCGTTACCTATATAAAAGTAGATATTACATAGTTTAGTTAATCCGCACTCCTTCGTGCAGCCCGTGCATCATGCACGAATGCACGCGATATCTCTTCTCTCGGTATTGTTAAACAAAAGGTATAGTTTTTTCTCTTCACATCTTTTAAAGATACAAGGAAAATGACGGAGGGGGGGGGGGCTTACCATATACAGGGTGTCCATGGGGTGTCGAAGTGTGAACTATGTATATGAAAGGTCATTCTTTCAGATACAAGAGAACGGAGTACAAGGGGCGATGGGGAGGAAGGGCACCGTTAACTATGTCGGATGTACTTTTTCGGAATTCAATTGAGATTCTTTGTGATTAATTAGACTACTGATCGCGTTTACCCTTTGCCGTGGACTTTTCATTCGTGACTCGAAAGAGCTTATGACTGGAGCAAAGCAAATCCTTTCTTTGGATTTTTGTGCTTTCGCTTCTTCTTTTTCGCTTTCGGCTTTAAAGTTAAATGTACCGTCACGACGAACGTCGTAAACGTCTAGGAGGCTCGTTTCATAAGCTTGGGACGATACGATAGAAAACTGAGTGATCGTGAATACGCCGGAAACGGAAAGGGAGGCGCGGCCATGGTGATGAATGAAAGATTATTACAAATGAAAGGAAACGAACGGAAAATAATGAACGAACGTATTGAGAATACGATGCTGAGAAGACCCGAGTCGGTGGACGGTCACCCTGTACATATTCGATACATAGTTATACAATTAAAATGATCTTCGAAATACTGTAAAATCTCACAAAATACTCTTCTCGTAAAAAGGTGCAGCTGAGACTCCTACGGATCGGGTCATTTTGGTAAAAGTCATACGAGATTCGGGAGTTGGGGGAATTAAGTGGAGATAAAGGAGAAGGACTTGACAAAAGAAAGAGGGACAGGGAAGGTAATAAATTTGCTTGAGACGTTTAGGGATAACAGGATATAAGAAATGACATATGGAATACGACTGGCACAGAAATAAGGATAGAGGAAAAGGAACAAAAGGTAAACAGGGCAATACATTAAAAACGAAGGAAACATAATAGAAAGGAGATTCTACACCCGGACGACTGTTGCGAAATTAAGGATACAAACGAGATTCGAAAGAAAAAAAAAATAATCAGGTCGAACGAAGATCCGACGACGTGAGGTTCCCACCGAATGGTTTTTTTTACGTACTTCCTAATGTAAATTTTCGTGACGATATTACTCTAAACGACGATCGTGCGCCGGGCGTGCCGTGGATTTGAAAAATCGCTTCGATCAGGATTCTACCCGTCCAACCGGGAGGATGTTAACGCGGATGCCCCCGTGAATGAGAGTCAGCGACGATGTTCCAATACCTTCGCGAATAGTCGACGTGTAACAAAAATAAAACGTCCCGTATGGACCGACCGGAAGTATTGGGTCGTCAAGGATGAAATTTGTAAAAAAAAAGGCAAAGTAAACCTGTAAACTACAAGTTTTATCCTTGACGACCTAATACATCACGGGCGATTCTCCTGAAAACTGATAATAAGATACATCCGGGCACGCCCGTTCGCCACTAAAGCTAAAGCCGATCGACCGATCGAAGCGTGCCTGAAACATTTTGGTGTTAACCGATCAGAGAGGAGTCAACGAGGGCAAAAGTGTTGCTTGTACGTCGACAACTTAAATTGTTTCTGTGCGAGAAGAAGGCTTCCATCCCCACCAGCAAGTGGGAACACGTAGGGAGAACAGAAGAAGAGGATCTCTGGACCATTTCGCGGCCACGTTCACACTCCTCTCCAGGTTCGGAGAGCCTCCTTCGAGGACATTCGCGGGAAAACCTTCGGGAACACGTTAACGATCGTGCTCTTATCGGCATCACGCCCGGTTTCCAGGAACCAGTGGGCTCCCCCAACAAATCGCTTTAACCCACGCAAGGAGTCTCAAGGATGATCCCCGCCGCCCTTGAACTTCCGTTTATCTTCACGTGCCGCGAGCTACGATGTCGCGCGACGTTTCCCATAAGAAGGTAACTTCTTGTCGAGATATGGCGGCAGGAACGAAGTCACAAGAGCTCGTACTGACGCAGGTGCATTCGCTGGATGATGTCTCGGCAATCGTTGAATACTCTCTTGATATTCTCCGTGTCGACTGCACATGTGAAGTGTGGATAGCAGTAGTGCTTGCCGTCGCCGCTTGCTGTGCTTATGCGCTGCAACAATATCAAATTTCTCAGACATATATTCTCATGAAAAATCCGTCGTTAAGGTGGCACTTTCATAATGGCGATACGCCAGTTCCGAGGGACGTTTCGATAGTAAGCACTTACGAGAAACTCGTCTCTGATGAAGTACTTGGCCCGTATAACTTCTGGAGGCTCCGAGGGATCCGCCACAACGCCTGGCTCGATTGGCGTCTGATACCGGGAGAACTCTGGGAAGTAATCCTCCAATTTGTGCTTACCCGCCTTGATCTTCTCCGCGAGCAAATCCTGCTTGTTTAGGAACAAGATCACGGATATTGTGCGGAGCCATCTGAGAATAGAATAAACAGAAGTTAGAAAGGTACGGTATAAAGTGGTACAATAATTACCTAATCACACTAAGAATTTATTGTAATATATGACTACCAGAATTAATGACTCGTTTATTTAACCGTACCAATAAAAATAAAAGTTATATACATAACGGTTCGATTGTAGGACGAATCAATAATTTCGAATTGTACTTCAAGATACGAGCAATGTCTTACCGATTATTCCAAATACTTTTGAACAGATCAAGACTTTCCCTGAGTCTTAACTTGGTTGGGTCTTCCCTGAGCACCATGTTGTAACTACTACAGGCTGTTACGAATATGATGGCCGTCACATCGTTAAAGCACTGTATCCATTTTCTCCTTTCATCTCGCTGACCTCCCACGTCGAACATGCTGCAAATAAAATGGATAGAGATAAAATAGAGAAGGGTTCTATTCTTCCCTATGATAGAACGTGAAACCGGTACAGTATATAGAAGGTGTTTAATGGACTGTCAAAATACAATGATTAGGGACTTACTGAAAGTTTACTTTGTCGACTTGAAACCGCGTTTCAAAGATACCGGAAGTGAGGACTCGACACCTTAGGATATCCTGAAACAGGCATTGACATTAGAACACATGTGATTAAAACATTTTAAAGAAGAACGTACATCTTAATCATCCAGATGTCATCCTTACCTGTTCTGTGGGCGTGTAGTCAGGTTGTTTAACGATTTCTACTTTGTCTAGGAAACTGTAACAGAAAACAAGCGTACGATGAGAAATTAATCTACGCCAAAGAAATTCCACTCCATTAAATAAAATAGTGAGATCACGGTAGATATATACTAAAGAAACATAAGTCAGAGACATATTGGTTACAGCATTTCTTACGTATCGTTATCCCTCGCCTCTCCCAAAACAAATACTCAGAAATTTCAGAAAATACTGTTCTGCTATCTTTTAGCTGGATGACAGTACAAGGAAGCAGTTGCAGAGCAGCATATCCTTCCTGCTAAGATACCAGGACAACCAAGTATTTATACGTTATCTCACAAGGGATAAGACGAGGAAAACAGCTTCGTCGAAAATTGCCAGGAACGAAATCGAAATGAGGTTATGTCTAGTGAAATCGTTGTCAAAAAATACTGGTGACCCAAGCAAGTTCATAGATTGAATATAATTCTAGAGCAATAATTCCAATAAAACGTGTATACAAATAAGTAAGATCTAAACGAGAGATCATTCAGCGCATAAATTATCTAGATGAAATGAGAGGAATCCCCAACCAAATTCAAATACCATAGAGAAGTTTTAATCTCAGCAGGTAAAGTAGATGCCATTAGACAGTATTACGTCTAGGTAACCCATCTCGTTAGTCTAACCTGTCTAGACTCACAAGTAATAGTAGAAGTGCAGAGTCAATCCAGGAGAATAGCCGACGCGAGTACGATGGTCCGCAAAGTTCCCGGAAGGAAGTAGGAATCAAGAACAAGGCTTTGTTAGCCGGCGGAAATAGCGTTAATAGCGTATACGAAGTAAAGTAGCCGTAAAGAATGAGAAAGGAGAGAGAAATAGAAAAGCAAAAGAGCCGTACATAAGGTTAGACATATCGCGATGGCGAGACTGTGTGGAGTAAAATCGATTGCGGAGGTGTCCTACCCTAACCCCAACTCAACTCCCATCCCCTTAGCCGTGTTCCACCGTCTTCTCCCGGTTCTAATCCGGGTCATGGGTCACTGCCACCGTTGGGAAACGCGTGTCACGGGTATACGCATTTCGCGATTGCCCCTTTCGGACGTCTTAACGAATCCTTGTCAAAGGTCAACTTGCACCCCCTAATTCCAAAATTGAGCTACATGATCGTTACAACTATTCTGTGTAATTAAAATATTTTCATTAAACACTCATAACAGGCTATTCCTCAGAACTCAAATTTTTTTGTACCCATATACATTCACACAGAGACAAATGGAGACGATTCGTCTCTCTACTAGCCTAAGGACTCTAACAAGAAATCTGGTCTACGGTTGAACGGAAATTAATTTAGATTTAACGTACGGTTCCGACTGGACCTGGAAAATAATTAAACTGCAAGAGAGAGCTCCCGAGCCTCCTTAATTGCATTTGTTACAGCATTCCGCGGAGATGTCATCCCTGGGAGCGTCTTAGTCTGGACGACAGGACAGCAGTCAAATATACATATATAACGGCGCCTCCCGTTTCTACGAGAAAGAAATGAGTTGAGGTGGAACATAAAAGAGCATCCCTGTCCGTCGATTATGGCAACCTATACTTAGTGCAAGAAAGAAAGAATATCCACAACCGTCCTGGTACACGGGATAAACGAAGGAAGACTGTTGCTCGTGCGATTCCGACGTTTCTCTGCGTCAGAAGGGGGACTGTCTCTGGGAAACTTCAAAAGCGTCAAAAAGAGAGGTCGTGAAATTGGCACTCGAATGAGAACGATGTTAACGACCCCGCGATCCTGGTGCTACTGGAGGATTGGAATGGGTAGGAGGTCGTGACCCAGTGTGGCTCTTCTCTACTGTGATTCCGGCTATCCCGTTTGGACACCACCGACCTTGAGGGGTACTGGCGGCCATGTTTGTTTAGCCTGATGCTGCCATTTTTAGGCGGCTTCGCTATATTTAAAGTGAAACGCTTTGCTCTTGCGTGTGCCTGCGTATCTCATCGAGTGCGTGCGAGAGTATCTCTATCAACTGTGCTCCCCTTATAACTTGGTTCTCACGTTATTCTTATTCGGTTGTTCCCCCCATTGGTGCATGGGTACGTTACGTCACGAATTTTGCGTACGGATAAACAGAGGGCAACCCTGATTCAAAAAGATAATATAATTGATTAGATTAATTGTGAAAGTAAAATTTCACGTAGACTTTAATGCTACGTGAAATATGTATTATAAATTGTAAATACTCATACAAATAGAAGTACATATATTTCTAGGTCTCGTGTCATTATGTCATTGAGAGAGGGGCTTACGGCTTGTGCGAGAAATACCGATTTTCCGATATATCATAAAGTCCATCTCTGTGCTGATACAAATTTATTGGTTATTAAATTCGTACAGCCAACCGTTTGGGTCAAGTAGGTTAAGTTTAACTAGGGATGAAATTTGTATGCGTCTGCCTTTCAAAATGACCCGCTAGCTATTTCCGAGGTTCGCATAAATATTAACGTTGGGAGCGCTGCTAACTTTAGCCAGGGACCTCTCTCCGAATTGTGCCGAGGTGCTAAAGAAAAAGGTACTCGAACCGGAAATTACGCGAAGAATAGCACGCAACTTCCGGCACGAGGTAATACCAACGTATAGGTAGATAAAAAGGAGACGAGAAGCATATAGTTGGTACAAGTGACGTTCATCGACGATAGCCACCACTGAGTCACTTTTATTAAATAAAATCACGAAAGGGAAAAAAAAGAAAAACATACAATCCAATTCACATCCGTTCACCGACCACTTTCCACCTCGTCATCCAAAGTCCCGTCCAATCATTCAGATCCAATTAACATGCGCGTCTTAAGTGAAACATTCGATAACCCCTCTTACCGGGGGGCGGCCAGGACGATTCATCCTAACCGATTTAATTAAATCCTTTCCAAGAATTAATTTGCCTTTGCCAGCCCAAGAAGGAAAAAAAATCGACCGCCAAAATTCTCCAACGAACACGTTGAACCAGAACGAGACGACAGTCGGCGACGTATCTAATGGTTATCGAGTTATCAAAAATGTCTATGTCCCTACGGTGAACGAACGACGAGCGTTGTTTCCATCGAGTCAAACGAGTTCGCAATGCACGAAAATAAATCAGGTTGCCATATCCATACAGCGGTGCGATGTCGAAGGTGGCTGTATGGTAGCGTCGACGTTGCCGCCTAGATTAACATCCTCTACGTGTAAACGCTATGTAAACGCTGTGTAAACCCGTTGGACCCATAGAGCCGTGACGTATACGTAATTACGGCGAAGCTGGTGTACGCGGCTGATGTTTTCATGTGCGCGAGCGACGAAGAATAGACCGCGCCACCACGCCGGCAAATGGTAATCGATTTTGCGGAGGGAATCGAGTTACCTACATCGCGGCATTCGAGATGACGACGAACGCTTATATTGCTGACTGTGCAACAGGATTCGCGCCTTAAGCCGCTATTTTCAACGATACTATCTATATGCGTCTCCAGTCTCCAGCCACCCTGGCTATAGTACCAACCGAAGGGGCAACCCTTTGCATTCGGGGAATCCCCAACGTGAGCGAGCAGTCACGTTTCCTGGAATGAGAGACGGACTCCCGATACCGTATCGCCAACATAGAAACTAGCGAATCCTTCGCGATTGACGCTTAACGAGCTTTTTTATTTTTAAAGTTTTTCGCTACCGTTCTCTCTCTCGTTGCGTCCATAGATACGCGTCTGAAAATACGTCAAAGTTCCTTCAAGTCGAGTCGTTCAAAATGTATCGTTCATTCATAATCGTCGGCACCGACTCATCGTCGTCGCTCGGTTTTCAATCACGCGATTTTTTAGGTATAGATCGTATCGAATAGTCGTCGAACCGGATCGATGGATCAATAAATTTTTGTCGAGTAGAAGATAAAGAAAGCAACAGGAGAAGTGAGGAGATGGAATGAAGGAGAGAAAAGGAGAGATACGTGACGGGGAGGGTGGAAAAAAAACGTTGTACCGAAATAGCCCGTGGTTACATACATAGCCGCCCAAAGGTGTAATCTAAATACACGAGTACACACTGCACGAGATATAGCGTAATACGTGTGTGTATACCCACACCGTGTCTCGCAGCATCGAAATACTTGTGTTTATGTACCTATGTATGTATTGTTCGCGTATGTACATTACATAAAGTATGGCTGTACCAGGGTAGGCACTACCGCCGGGGCCCAGTATCTCATGTCCAGAGTCCGTGATGCCTCCGTATCACATCGCTTTCTAAAAATATAGTTAGCTATTTATAACGCGACGTTTTCGCGATGCCAAAGGAAACCTCAAAAAGGAGGTAAAAGGACCTCGTGAATTCTGACCAAAAGTCGGTACCCATGGCTACCCCCAAATAATCCCCAAATAAATTTCCCGGTAAATCTAAATTACTTAAAAATATTAAAAGAAAAAGATATTTAATAAATAAGATATTTAATATCAAAAATAAGATAATAATATGTACACTGCTTCCACCCGATACACAATTTCTGTCCATTAACAACATGATAACAGAGTAACACCAGTGAGCGATTCTAAACAAGTCATGAGAAGGAGGAGGAGGGGTAGGGAGAAAGAAGAAGTGGAAGGAGGGGAACGAAAGACTGATGCGCGGATAAACCAATTATAAATGGAGGACACGAACAGCACTCATAGCGTCCTGTCTAAATATAAAGCGGCAACAATAATTAAAGTGTTTGACGATTTGACGGGTGCGAAACGAAGTCACATGCGACGACTGTTGCCCGAACGGATTATCATCTGTTTACACGTGAGATTTGCGCCTCTTGGCCTCTTGTCTCTGCCACCCTTTTTTGTGCGAACCGCGCGACATGTCAGCTTCCTTCGAATGCCGCGTAGCGCACTGCATGCCCGTACGGTTATGCGCTCTAACCGAGTATACAATTTCGTTTTGCCATTTCCCCGACACTCATGGGACAGGGGCGCCAGCGTCGCCCCGATGCACGCGAACGCCTCTCTAGAGTTCCCATACTTCTTGCTCCATTTAGGATCCGCCGTAGCGGACGGTGGCTCCCGAGAGGAATCTTGAGAGAGTAGTATTTCCTATTTCCGGATTTCGGTAGAAACGCGCCCAAGGGTTCCCCGATGGCCGATTCCCGACGTGCAAACGTTAACATTCCGCGTGCCGGATAGAAAGAGAAGACTAAGGTAGATAAAGGAAAGGAAAAAAAATTAATATACCAAAAGCAACGCAGGTACCTCAAAATAACACCGTACGTTGTGAATTGCGTGTTTCGCGCGCAAAAGGATACGATATCGTTTTCGTTCGATGTCAGCTGCCTACGCGGTCATGAGTCAAATTCCGCGAATAGGCGTGAGAATTAATTAAAATTGTATAGTTTCGTAGGAGAGTGAGATTTCTTGGGAACGATTAATGTCGCTTTACGAATACAGTTGAAAATGATACGAAAGGACATTACAACGTTGTAGTACGTTGATATGGGCTATTCTATTAAAAAAAAATTCAATTTGCCGACTTGCGCTCTACAATAATCGACAGGAACTATCCAAAGTACGACGTTTACCTTATCAGTTTCTTTTTATTTAACAAATCATTAACTGTTCAGCTACGAATGATTCGACAAGTTCGAGGTTACGTTCGGCCACCCCTGAACAGACAAGCGGGTTTTATTAAAGCGATTACCTCGTTAACTCTCTATTGGCATTAAGCCTCCACTACGCCGACATATGTATATCGTTCGTTTATCTAATAGCTCTACAGATATATAGACACGGTAATATATTAAACGTTAAAGAAAATGCACGTGATATATCATCGACAGTATTGTTTCGCTCGACAAAAAAAAACAATACATATTTTTAAAAACTCGCCTATATTGATTCGCACTGAGAGAAGACACCTGTTATATCGATACCCGACTACCTACGTACAATCTGTCCGTGGCGTGTCTAGTGTATCTTGGCCGAAAAAAAATCCAATAAAAATAGAATAAAATTGGACGACTCCTCTGCCATTGACAAAATGATATCGTCGCGGAATACGAATGTTTCATTATAATCAGATTATGGCTCTAATGGCTCGTAATCGCTCGATCACGCTCAGAGCTTGCAGTACATTCCACTTCACGAAGTGCCGGTGATCACCACGTTTCCTTTTGACATGTCCAATTGCACTTCGATGAGGCGAAAAGTGCCATCGAGACTTTTTCGTATCAGGAAATCGTAATCATCGTCATCAATGACCTCGTCGTACCTTTCGATCGTCAAAACTTAAGAATATTCGATCCTCGATCAGCCATGGGTGGGGGGGGTCAAGCGTGTCGTCATCCAATGCATAAATCAAGTAAGCTTTCAAGAAGAAAAATATCATTGACGTCCTCTTCCTCCTCATTACCCCCTCCCCCATCCATACGGCCTCCTCTAAAAAAAAATGAACGAATGAGTAATGGAAAAATAAAAAAGAAAAAAAAGAGAGGAGAGAAAAGCGTACACGAGGATCCTTCGCGGATACTCGAAATACGTGGCAAAAATTCGGAACAAGGTGGATTGCCAGCTATCTATCTTTGAGGTTCGTATACGCACAGCTTCGTCGGCCTCGTGTTATCATCGTGGTACGTTATCAGGCCGCTTTATCGCGATCGCGATATCGCAGTATTGTGCCGTACAGTACCGAAGAGTAACTATGCTGTCACCGTGCCGACCATCGTAACGATTTTGAACGAATATTCTCGGTGTTTTCTGGATGGATAAGAGGCCTGAGAAAGAGAAAAGAGACAGAGAGAGAGAAATAAACGAGAATAACAAAACCTCAAAGAGCTGACCAGCGATAGCTGGAACGATGATATCATGGGAAAATTGGTTGGTACTTTCCCTGAAAATATTTCGCGGTAACCGAAAAGACAAAAGAAGAGAGAAAAGAAGGGGGAGAGAAAGCACAGCGAGAATGAATGGACTATAGGTAGTACTTTCCCTGAGAAATTTTCCTTGGGGAAATTCTACGCGATTCCTAGGCTACAGAGAAGAGCCAAAAATGAAAATACCAGAAAGATGCGGAGAACCCACTTAGAAAGAAATCTTTGCCGTTTGAGATCGAATAGAGAAAAAACATATCGTCAAGAGGGATGACGAATGGATGCCGACATTTCTTTTTTGTCTTCTGTATTCCCTTGGAAATAACGAACGTAGAAAATTCGTGATTGTGACTCACTATTTGGCGCAATCAATGAGTTGGTACTCGTTACTCCTCTCGAAGCTTTGCTGAACGCCCCGATCCTTCCACAGGGTTTCCACGATTTCGTAAAACTCCTGTGAACAGAAAAGAAAAAATATTTAGTTAAAAAATGCAAATACTCATTATAAGCCTAATTATAAGAGTACAATAAAAAAAACTGCACGTCAATACGACCTAGGGATATTTACGAGACAATATCATCAAGTCCTTCAAAACGTACTATGCGATACATGATAAAGATGCCCAGGGAACTTTTTTGTTTATTCCTAAAATTTAACTATCACGTCATAATCGTCAAAGTGAACCTAACGTCACGATCTGACCGTGATGTCGCGACACTTGGAGACATTCTCGATCAACTGTTAAAGATCGACCTCGATCCAGATCGCGATAGTGTCCCTGCCCACTGCACTCGAGATCATTTTTCATTTTAATCAAGCACAAAGCAAGCCTAAGCTTGCGCCGTTGGCAGTACTGCTGTTTATTAATGAGTTCATCTGCCCGTGGCATTTCGACGTTCGCCACCCAATCAATAGATCGAAGGCTCACCCCATCGAAACTGAACTTCGGTAATTAGCGTTAAACTTTCAAGTGGAATTCTTTCGTCGTGCAGTCAAATAAATATAAATAAAAATATAGTGCAAAGAAGGACACCTAGGTAAACGTGCATCGATCACACGCCTTTCCAAAGCGTCACAACGTTTTACGTAATAATAAAAAAAAATCAAAACCTAATAATATCCCCCGAAATTCCCAATAAACTCCAAGTCAAGGACCAACTGACAGTTGGGATAGTCACTGGCAAAACATGTCGCATTATTTTTGACAGTTAGACGGCAAAGCCAATTGACCGGTCGACGTTAAACTCGAAGTCAAATACTGAATGACAGTTAATTCAATATGGCGACGAAGCAGAGACAGACGACAGAAGCGTGTATTATTTTCAAGTCGTTGTTCGCGTGTTAACACGAATCCATAATTTCCTACTGTACGCATGATAGAAACACGTGATAATTAAACCTATTATTTTTCATAAGAAATTCAATCGACAACGCGTTATTAATTAAGCATTAATCGACGAAGCCAGGTTAAGTTCCAGCTCTCTCAGACTTCGTGCGAATAGTCTCCAATGGTCTCCGTCCCGTTTACCAGGATTTTCTCAGTGCAATGAGAACGCGTTTGACATTCTATTTTGAGGCCATAAAGTATACCCGGCCCGAAATATATCTACGTGCACTAGACGAGTCGCTGACGATGTCGCTAGGATATAAGCCACTTATGTAGGTGGGACGTACAGTTGTTATATCTACAGTGCGTATCTATAGGGCGATCCAGCCGAAGCGAAACGTATTTTTTTTTACGACTGTCGCGCGATCGCATTTCCTTCGAATGGTTCAGCATAGTACGAGAGATAAAAGTTATCAAATGTCTGTGACGTCATTAATTGACAATACATCGATGACAAAGTACTAAAGCTGTATCCCTAGTACGAAGAGTTCGATAAAGTCTCTATTTATTCAGAATTTAGGAAACTGATATGTCTGTCTCGCTCTTACGCTGCTGAATGGCCATACGTCTCTCTTCAGGGACGAAGCTTTTGCCCGTGTTGATAAATATAACGAGTTGTTACTGTCTGGTTCAATTTTCTAGGTTATGACCGCATGATTTTGTTTATAGAGACTTTGTTCAAGGTATTGCATGACGGGTGTCAAACTTTTCGAATGACTCGATACAACAGCCCTGGCATTAGCTACGCGACATATAAGTACGGAAAAATACGTGAAAGTTTAAAACGACGCGCGACGTTAACACTAGAATTTCCGACGGGTACATTTTGTACCCAAGCGCATGTTTGCGTTTGTGTATCTTCCGTTGTTAAGAAGACAGAAAGCTGCAATTTTGTGACTTCTATTTAATCGTAGAATCTAAATTATACACGAAACTTCAGCCTTTCGAACCTTTAGGCCTTCAAAATACAAAGTTATGCACTCGGATACAAAATTTACTCGTCAGGAGTTCTAGTGTTAAAGTACATGGCGAGAGTCACTATCACGTTTTCGTGGTCGTTACCGCCATTGGCGTTCGACCGAAATAAACGTTTGCTGGCACAGAATCCCTGGAAATGCAGTAATTTTGTAAAGCGCTTGAACGATTTTCGGATAGTTAAAAATCCTCAGCCCCATAGTTCTCTACGTAAGATCAAACGAATTATCAAGCCAGACACCATTCGCTTTCAGGAAATCTCGCAATCGCGAATGTATGAATTTTTCGTTAATGCATTACGCTTATCATTATTCAGAATGCGAAGAATTTCAAGTCTCCGATAATTTCAGGAATTTACAATGTACCTTTGCGTTATTACTCCTATGTGGCACAGTGATGTATCGGGCATGGTCAATATCGTGACTATAAATTATGCAATGTCTATTTTCGTATATATATACACACACATATATATATTAACTGAATTACACGTCGGCACCACAAGGAAGTAACAGACTCTATAGCGTGACGATACCATAACAACATATTCCGGTGTTTCCGTAATACATTTTTTCCCATTTCTCTCTCTCTCCTCTCTCTTCTCTCCTCTCACCTCTCTCCCTCTCCCTCTCCCTCTCCCCCGTCTCTCTCTCTCACTCTCTCATTCTCTCACTTTCTCTTTTGTCTCTCTCCTGCATCGCCTTGCAGGCGATTCTCGCGAGGGCAAAGTGGGCGGAAATTAGGTGGGCGAAGGTTAAGGTCAGAAGCGCGTTTTAACTTCGTCGAATCTCTGGCAATTCTTTTGTCTTCACGGATCTCGTCTCTCCTTCGCTCTGTTTCTCGGCAAGACATCCCGGCATATCTTCCGTCGTAGCGTCAATTTTTATTTTCTCCGCCACCCGCGTCTGCCTCCTCTTCGCGTCGCGTTCGTACCGACACAATAAAAATCCAGGATGCCACGACCAACTGATGCAGCAGGAATCGCGTAGCCAGATAATCCCATGTCACCCATCGACACAACCGTGACCCCCTTAAGCAACATCCTCAGAGAAATTTCTGTCACGCACATTTTCTCGTGGACTCTTATTTTTCCCCGCAACGAAAACGCGGACGGTTAATGTGCCGCGGCTTAAATATTTCGTAAGCCGTGCCAGAAGACACGGACCCATCTACACCGAATATTATTGCCAACCGCGAGAAACTCACTCGCAGTCATTTCCACGAGGAATAAGCGTAACACGCGCCGTGTACCCATGACTATACAAATTGGGAGAGTTTCCAAAATTCTTCACGGCGTGCCGACAATCTCTGAGAAAATTTGAACGACCTCAAACTAAAGTATCACTAGTCGTTCAACAAAAGCATACCTTAGCGTCTCGTAAGAAAATGCACGATGAAAAAAAAATATTCTATAGAAACCCGCCTTCATGATCTACTTTCAATAAAGCCTATATATACGACTCTCGTGGAAATTTTAGGACCCTGTCCAAGGTTCGTAGATCCGGGATCGACCCACGTGACGATGCTGGCGCCAGCATCGAGCATCCCCCCGGCTTAGGGTATCCACGTCAACGTCACGCCTAACCTATCGAAAAGTCGTAGGATGCAACTGGCCAGGCAAATACAGTGCGTAACAGAATAAAGAGTGCGAGCACATATAGGCTTGTGCGAGTCACTCGTGAACCGAGAATATAAAGGTAGATAGGTAGGTAGGTAGGCAAAGGCGTCGAGAAGAATCTCGAGCAAAACGACGAACGTATCCGATGTGAATGACGCAAAGCCACGCGTATTATTTTCTCTCGACAACTTTATTTCAGGATGCGCCTACGAGTCGCGAAAAATTTTGCGTTCACTGTACACGCGTGGTCCATTGGGAATTCATCAAACTCGCTCGCGCCAAAATTACCTTGCAATACAGAATACGCGCATGTGCAACAGAGAAAGAAAGAGATTTCTGTCACCAATCAGTACGGATGTCGGACCTCCGATTGCTCCGGAATCGTTTATTTATTCGAGCAATAAAAGCGACTCGTGGGAATGGTAAAATGAAGAAGAAAAAAAAAAGAAGAATCATCATTCGCCATGTGTAAAAACGTGACGGCATATGGAATTAACGTTCAAATTAGAATTGCGCCAGAACTGCATGCACTACGTTTCTGCGAGAAGTTAGTTACCTATACACGATGCCGTGAACTCTGTGTAATGTGCGCGCGTTATGTGATGCAGGACGGAAAATAGGTACAAGCTAATTGGTTATAACCTAGAAAAGGATTGTGAAACGTGCTTTACAAGTGACCGTACGAAACTGTAATAGTGCCAAACGATTTCTACGGATCTCTGTAAATACACGTGAGTTGTATGAATGCGTATATGCGACTGACTACTCTAAGTGTGTGTATATATATGCATTACCACCATCAACATCGACTCTATATGTACAGATAGGGTACTGTATATAAAACGTATGAGTTCGTAACTATTATTTACAAGTAAACAAGTACGCTGAGTATATACATATGCACGTAGAGTAAGCAACTGTCTCAAGCGCACACGTGTGCACGCTTATACGTGAGCACCTGCAAAGCTCTACATATGGACGTGTCTAATTGAGAATTGGCGAGAGGAAGGTACGAAAAATTTTTACACAGCTGAAAATCCTTCAGAGACTACTTATTTCGCAATTGGGTAAAATCGAACTGTCGGGTAAATCCGTAAAAACTTCAAACAACGTACTTATACACAATCTTGTAAACGGGTAAAAATTTAGCTAAATTTAATTTAAAAAACGTCTACTAATTTTTTACACCGGTACTTAGCATGTATATATACTCGAAGGGTCATCCGAAGCGAAAGGTCAATTTCTTTAGATTACATCCCGAAGAATCCAGAAAAAATACATAACCGTCATTTTCCGCGAATTTTCTCGTCGTTTGTTTACGACATCGACGACGATCAGCAAAGGGATTTCGCGAGAAGCAAAAAAATTTGCGATACACATATATATGTATACATATACATGCACACGGTATACGGTGTATCCACAATACTCGCATTTTTGATCGGATATTTTTTTTATTAAAACTGTTAGAAAGGGATACAAAAAACTAAAAGTAAAAAAGAGGTAAAAAGAGATGCTGACCAGCAAGAGGTTCACGGTAGACCGAGAATTGCCGAGATGCTTTCGAAAATTCGCACATGACCACTGACATCTCTGTCGATATATCGTGACGGAGCCAATCGTGAGTTGCGATTTCTTCACGATGGGTACCCGCCTTTTCCTTGCCAAGCTACATAGCGATATTTTTTTTAAAGATTCCTTTAAACCTTTTATTATCACTCTATTAATGCCCTGGCCCAATAATCCTCCATTCTCGATTACGGTTTACGCTGCAACGGTTAGACGCTGAGAAACGTAGGTACCGGAGTCGAAGCCAAGAAATTTTGCACGATTCAACCACGATTCGCACCAGTGCAGAGAAGGTATATTTTCGCTTGCGTAACCAATTCGAATTATTCGTTTGCGTGAAGCCATAACCGAACCTTCTAGTATTTTTTTTATATATAATACATGTTCAAGTAAACGGTTCTTTAATGTTCCATATTCGCGATATACAAAAAGTTTGCCAATAAGACAATTAAAACTCACTTAAAAAGTGAAATATCGATGTCGTAAACTCTATAAAAATAACTAGAAAAATAATTAAAAAAATCTAGTAAAATAATCCCTTTCCAAAAAATCACTAGGAATCAGGTATAACACGAGATTTTTATGTAAAAGTTAAATATTCCAACTTACCGCTAATTACCGAGCTAATTAGCGTTATACAGCCACTTATCGACGTTTACGACGACAACCGCCGTCAACGTTTCGATTTTTTTTTCTACCAAACTAAGTGACAACGTTTACACGCTACCCTGGGCTAATTATAAACAGTAGGAAATACTGATGGCATTCGATCTGTTATTGATTTCCTGCGTATACTTTATATATACACACACACACGTAACACACACACAAATTAGCCGTAACGTATAACGAAGGGTACAAAAGGCATCGCTTAAATTGGCAAGTGTTATACACTAAAGCGTTTTATTGTCAGCGTAGATTTTAAAGGTCCTCGTCGGCTTCCAACTTGGGAAGTAATAATGGACGGCGTGGGCGTCGTTGAAGAATTCTGCGTGCGTCGACGTTAGGTACGTGTATACACATATTTACGTACGCGTATACATCGAGCGATCGGAAAAAGCGTAAAAAATTCTCAATGAAAGGATACTACGTCGTTATAAGAGTTAACGAACGACAAAAGTTTTCAGACTTTTCAATATGGCGTCTCCCAACTACGGCATCCCGAGGAATCGGAAATAATTGATGACGCCATCCGTAGTCCATTCCCGTTTTCCCTCGAGATCCACTACGAAGTTTCATTTGAAAACTAGGCTAGATGCAAGACCTCTATACCGACTATGGCTCGAGTCGTCGACGAAATTTCGGTAAACTTTGAATTTTACGGAAACAGACGGATGCATAGTGTAAATACATGAATTATGAGATATGAATATTGAAATTATTATAATTATTGCACGGCACTTTTAATGCCGTTGAAAATAATAGATATATCGAATATGATTCGATAATGGGATATATTATTGATTTTTAAAATTAAAGAGGAAAAGGACCAGACTGGAGGAATATGTCTAAATATCTAATAGCTACGTATATATATGGCTACGAATATCGTGGCATGGCCACGGCACAGTAAGCTACGAAATATCGCGGTATAGCACGGTATACCTACTACATATGCGTTGGCTGTGTAAACACTGTAAACACTGATCATGCCACGCAGGGGTTCTCAGTCATTTACGCATAATCCTTATACTCTGTTGATTGGTGGTTCGACAGGAAAAAAAAATCATTAATATTATCGGTATACCGCGAGAAGAAAAGAAAGTATATACAAGTCACTCGAGCAATAATGATCTGTATGAAATTATTGGGGTGAGAAGAATTTTGTTCTAAAGGGATGTTTTTGTATTTCGTGAACAATTGTGATACAGCATACGTTACGTCGTATAATTTTGTTGGTTGAGATTGATAAGTTTTTTCCTTTTTTTTTTACAGGCGATACCTGCCGTAACGGTGATGAGTGTAAACGTAAAAGATAAATAAAGAACAGCTCAAAGGACTCTGGTATAAATGTCCATCATTGTCGCTCGTGTGCAGGCACCGGCTACGTAATACGTATAGATGGCTGACTCACCGAGGGATAATCGAAGTCCGGGGAAGACGAGACGTCCAGAATATAGTCGACTCTGCTCTGGTTCGCCGGATCCTCTAGCGTCACGGGCGGCGTTAGTGTACTCATTGCACTGGTTATCGTCTGAAATCGATGCGTCAGTGGTATCACACATAGCAGAGAAGAAGATAGCAAAAGGAACTAAAGTAGCCATGACTTGAAAGATTCAAGTGGAATTATACTTGGACGTGAAGCAGGAATACGGGAGAAAGGATGCTGTGCCGGAGCGCGAACTTTAATGTCAGGATGTATCAGGCATGGAGTCACTTGTCAAACTAAAAAAAAATCCTGCAACTGCTTTAAAATGTCCCTCGACCAGAAAGAGTTCATCCCGAAACGCGAAATTAATTACAAAAAATATTATTAATAACTATATTAAGTAGCATAATCAAAACTTCGTGATCTAAGTAAAAATGTTCATTTCAAGTATATCGTAAAAATTCGATTCATCGCAAGCACGTACCTTGATTGATCAACGATCTAATTAGTGCCGGTATAGATGTATGTATCGCCCAAAAGAAATCGGCAGATCGAAAATATCGCGAGCAGATCTCGACGAATACGTGTAGAGCGGATAACCGTATATCGAGGATGAGCGATAATGAAAGAATTTTTTTATTCCTCGCTCATAGGATAGCTCGAGTGTAGCCAGCAGTATTTATTGCGGGTACATGCCTATTTATATCTATCCAGTATAGAGTGTACGGCTACGTTCAAGGTGCCGCATAACCTCTCCGATCTAAACTCTAAACTCGGACTTAACCTCCGGCTTAACCTCCACTTTTCCAGCGTGCATCGTCGGGGGAAGCTGTCTAAAGTATGTAAGCGCGGCGAACAAGTAAGCAACCGAGAAAGCAGAGCAAAGGAAGCTACAGAGAGGAGGACGAGAGGGGAATGGGGTGGTACTCGGAAGGCAGGCTAAGAGAGCATTACGTAGGAGAGGAAGGCGGACCCGAGAGTGGCACGTGTCCAAAAGTTTCCTCAATGAAATTAACAGTGAACGGGGCATTTAATATTCGTGGTGAATACGTTTTTTCTTTCGCTGTTATTTATTACCTGCGAGAAGCTTCTCCATTTATAAAAATAAATATGATCACGAGGATACCAGGATACCCCTACGCAAGACTTGAGATTTTTGTCAATGAATTAAAAAAATATATATACAGTGCCCTTCCACCATTCATCTAAAAAAAAACAATAATATACGTGGGAACGGTTAGTCGCACTGGACGTACAATATTGTAATACTCTAACCCGTTGTATATCACCTGCAAAACTTCTATTTATATCGACGCTCGTCGTGGCTGCGTCTCGACACCGCCTAATCTCTCTGATCTAAACACGGACATCACCTCCAGCGTTTTCCAGCAGTCAAAATGACGAAACGTGAGCGTATTGCGAAAGGCGTCGCGAAACATAGCAGTAGGCGAGAGATTATACCGTATCGATATGTCATCCTCGTGGTGACCACGTGGGTAAGGACAAGTCCCTAAGGTTAGGTATTAATCCCAGCATTAAATATCGAGAAACTAACAAATACACGAAGACTTGCGACTTTCAATAGAAATCCAAAGTACATGAAACAGTACGAAGTAAAAGAAGCAGATATTCGAACGTGACGATAAAATTAATTAGAATTTCCCGCTTCGAGACTTGGCGATCTTTCCAACGGAAGGTTTGACTCGCAATTGGTTACGTATCGAGCGATTGCGCGAATCAACCCCATAAAACGGCACGTGCTGTAGGAGTGAAAGAGATTTTACAGGAAAAGGGGCTGAAGGGTGTTGGGAAATTGGCGATTCCAGAAATATCTGCTCTCGATTTCTTACCAGGATCGCGTCTCGGATATTCTTTTTGATGTCCTCAATTTTTTGCCGCTTTTCCCTGCAACAGAAAAACGTCGGCAAGAGGTTAGATTTTTTTTTCTATCGTCTCCCCCTTTTTTTCGCCCTCTCTTTCTCTTTATATAATAGGTATGTATATATATATATATAGTATATGTGTTAGGTTGTGTGTGTGTGTGTGTGTGTGTGTGTGTTGTGACGTTGCAAAATGCACGTCACTACTTGAAGATCCAGTTTTCGTATTTTCCGTATTTACCGCTCCTGGTCAGCTGCTCACGGACACAGCAAAGCACTCCAAGGGTTATCTTTTCATTTGTTTCCGAGCATTAGCCTAATTTCTATTATTTCGATATATTTATGTAAACCAACTACGCCAAGGAAAATTCCGACAATGACGGACCCAGCTCTCGGCTTCACATCATCCAACCAGCCAGACCAGAGACGCCAGGGAACGTGGGCGATCGCTGTCGACACCCAGCGACGTCCACCTCAGGGACGACCATCAGAAGCAGCCCTATCGTACCTCATCGGCAGCAGGGAGGCAACAAATTTCTACGTACCGCCGTGTCGAGTCAATGACACTGACGCGTTACCGACGCACTCCTTTGCCCACAGCGCCTCTTAACCCTTTCGCTTCGGGCGCCGCTTATAAGCGGCGCGCACAAAATGACCTGTGGGTACGAGCGCCGCTTTTAGGCGGCGCCCTCTCTACAAATCTTTGGACGTTGTCTCGTATATCTGGCATCCAAATGGTGGATATACAAACGTCATCTGTAGTTAATAATTCACTTTTTCGCTATCACAAAACATTTTCTGTTGATTTTATTGACAAATTGGATTATTAATGCTTTCGATTTGGCAGCAAAATCCATCAAAGTAATATCACTGTACGTACTTATGGTGTGCGTTTTTGTACAGTTATAGTACTTAGACGGACTGGACTGCCGAAGCGAAAGGGTTAAACTCTGAAAGAGTCGTCAGCCAAGCCAGGAACGGAGGAGCTGACCAGCCAGGAGATGCCGATTCCCGAATCGCCGACGATAGGAGGGGAAGGAAGTCTCAGCCACCCGTAAGCTTCGGCCACGAGGAGAACGCTTTCGAGGAAGCCCGCTACCGAAGAGACCGGCCTGGTTGCCGCCTTCGAAGAGACACGGGAAGGATCCACCTTTCTGAAGGGTTCCTTGTCAGCCCGACTACGTCGTGTTATTTACGATTCTCGAAACGAATTGTTGTATCGCGTAAGAAGTAGCTGCTGTGCCAAAGTGCACTCGTCTCAGCTTAAATTTTGGCGCGTCACCGAGCGAGCTGATTGGCTATCTGGACTACGGATCGTAGCGAATGGAATATTGGGATGGACTATGGGACGAAGGAACCGTACCTTACGATATGAGCTAACGTTACGGGAATATTTATTCAACGTGGAGTCTCCGTTGGTAGCTGGCGGAGGGGGTCTTCCAAATAACTATTTCTCGGTGACTTCTTTGGCTCATGTAAACTTATGGAGTCTCTCTAACTTTTATCTTCGTTCTCGTATAACGATCAAAAGGTCCAAATTAGTGTTTCACGATCGCGTTCAAGAGCGACAGCTCCGAGACGCGAATCCGTGCCGAAAGGTACACCGGAAGAGATTCCGTGGTTATGCCTTTCTAACTTTGATATTTCTTTGATTCTGTAATATTTGATAAATTGTATGGTTCATCTAAAAAACTCAAAAACTCTTTAAGTGTGGTCCCCGTGGAATCCGTATTGCTCCTGTTTCACGGTTCCGATACGTATTTGCTTATGATAATAATGATGTAATCGATCTTTCCGTATTGTATTTCCTTGCGTTAATTTTGTCTAATTATTTCCCGATCAAAAGTCACTAGATTGTTAATATGAGTCGTCGCCGACATATCTGTTGTTGCCGTGAGTCCGCTGAAGGACAAGCCTCAGGGCTGTACAAGGCGCGTGCGAAATGAGTTTCTCGATGTGAGAATTTTCTCGTGAATGTAATAATCGTTTCACCGGTAGAATGGTATTGAAATTGTTTATTAGGTATTTCGCTTGAAATTCTCTGTCGAACGAGAATTATATATATTTTTTTAATTGCTATCGTACTGCGCAGGGTATATTTCAACTCCTATTTCAATCTGTGTCTAAATTTCTATCTCAACCTTCTTTTCAAATAACTGTCTAATAATTTGCTGTACTATCTTTCGCTCTTGTTAACCATTTTATTTATTGCTCTCGATTGAGATAGTCCTTAATAAAAAGACCTTGTTAATCTTTTGTTAATTCTGTGTCTCGCTTTTGGGCCCTTCTCTCTCCTTAAGATACCAGCCTCTCTACCTTTTCCTTTAACATAAGGGCTGAGCTGTCGAGCAAACAGCAGATTTTGGAACCCGTATTTTGTAAAGTAACTTTTTGAGTATCAAGAAACTTCGACGTCTCTTCGGGGCGTGTGGTGCCCAAGGAACATATCATTGTCGTTAAGAGGGATTCCAAAATTTGTTGCTACCGACTTGTGACTAATTTCTAATTTCTGAGTTGCCTGCTTTCTATCTCTAACGTCACAATATATATATATATATATATATATATATTGCAAGAAGCGCACGCGTGCTCGAAATTCTTTCTGGTGTGACTTCACCGTACTGGAATTCTACGTTTACTGCTCGAAATTTCGGTAACGAGCTTCATTGCGGCGTGGCCGTTTCTTTTTTTAGTTCCCGCAGACGCCTCAGGTGAATCCTCCAGAGGAGCCAAGTCCATTTCGACCGAACGTCCATCACGTATCCATGTCATGCGTAAGCACCGCGTATATTAACTCGGTTACGATAAGAATCATCGTGACTGTTTATTGGAAAGGAAGACTCCATTGTAATAACAAAATAACACCGTGTAATAACTGTCCACGAGATAATACACTCCTCGAGTAATTGGTACAAATGATTAGGCACTTATCCTTCCTTTCTTCCTCTTGCTCTTCTGCTTCTTCTCTGCATTCTTGCCAAGCGACCTTTTATACGTATTGCCGATAAATCCGCTGGCGCTCGTTATTAACAATTAATAATAATCGCGTCTATACCAATTTTTTGTCTTATCCCATCGTTATTCGCTACACCGAGCAACCCTGAAATTGACGGTTAATCACGTTGTATTCGTTGTATCGTTAAATATAAAAAAAGAAAATAATATTAAAAAAAATAAAAGATTCAAAATTCCGTCAAATTTCCTCATCAACGATAAAACACGCTTTGACCGCAGTGACGTACGGTATCACAATTATCTGGCAGTGTTCACTGGCAAGGTGACAATGATCATCATTTTGCGGTGGTAAACACGGTTACACATAGCGTGACATTGACTGAGTGAAAACTTTTCCTAGCAAAATACCATCGAAAAGTAACAAAATTGAAAACAGCGATAAGAAAGAAAAAAAAGAAAAGCATCCAAGGTGTTGTGTCATCGAACAAGTCATCGTGTTAGACAGTGTCAATAACTCTAAGATCCAGTAACATAACATAGTGAAATATCTTTAGAGACTATTTCACCCCGTAGCACCCGAGTGCCAAGATATAATGGAGGCACAACAAAATATCAAGAAAACCAAACAATGCCGGACCATCGCTACAAGAAATACGAGCGAGCGACTAATCCTGGCTCGTCGCATGTATACAAGCCGGGTGGTTTCTTGTTGGAAAACAGCGCCAATGGATAGCAGCCCTTACTTCTTCTCTTCCCCACCGCTCCTTGCAGAAAAATTCATCGGGGGCAAATAGAAGGAACACCTGATCGACGATATCGACATGGCTAGGTATGTGCGACAGTAACGTTATATTAGCATTAAGGTGGAAGACCGTAGCGAAATTGCGCGAGAGCCGTCCTTTGCTTCAACTACTTTTACTCTACTTTTCTGTTTCTTTGCCTCTCCGTTGCTCTTCCTACTTCTTTGCTTCTCCCTTTCACCGCTCCTCTGCGTTCCTGTCTCTCAGTATCTTTGCTACGATATTTGTCTGCTTCTTTGCTGGAGTGCTTGTTGCGTTACTTGGCTAGATGCTGGTTGTCACCTCGATCTGCTCGTTATAGAGATTCGCCCAGGAAAGATTCGCGGTTCTGTAGTCGATGCCACCGATAAGTGACTTAAGTAACTTACGTACGCTCCGACGAAATATCTACGCGCACTCTATTGATTTTGCTGATTGCGTTTTCCTTATCATTTTCTATTTTTTTGTTCTTTCTTTTCTGTCTGCTGGTCATACTTTAAACTCCCTTGTAGCATTCGTCAACTTGCTTTGAGCGTCTCTTTGTGAAAGTGGAGGTATAGGGAGGATCCTAGGAAACTTTTTGTCATTTTTATTCTATATATATTTTTTTTATTTCTTTTTTGACATCCCTTCGAATACCATGAATATTCTTAAGAAATATACTGGTCATTAGATTTCGTAAAACATCAAGATTTCGACTAGGCAACTTTCCTTCTGTTCAGAAGCAACTGATGCATGCATGCGAACATGTAATGAGCGTTTGATCGATCAGCAAGCGGATCGTTCGATTGATCGGATTTCAATAATACAGAAAAGAGAAGTGATCAATGTGAGATCAAGATTATTGCGGCGGCTAAAGAGGCTGGTAATAATTCAAGAGATTATCGCGAAGCCAAAAAGACTAAAAGGCTAAGAGAAGACAGACGAGGAGGAAAACGCGAAGACGCGAACAACGAGAAAGACGAGGAGGAAAAGCGTTGGTGGGTTGAAAAAAAAGAGAGAAGAGGAAATAATTCAAAAGATCTTCGTGAAATGTAGTAAGGCGTGTTTAGGTTTCTTATCAGCGTCTCACCACTGCAAAATTTATGGCATAGGCGGCCATTTGTTTACACACTGTTTTCATACTATCTAGTCACTCCCGTTAATTTTCCACATCGCGAGAGTATAGAGCGCCTCGTCGAGGACCTCTCTGATTCTCTCTCTTTCTCGTTCCCGTCACTCTTGACTCTAGCTGTCTCTCCACTCCTTCTACCATCGACCACATCGTTTTTTTGGCGGCTAATAAAAAAAAGAACCAAGAAGAAGAACCATCCAATTCGCCTGGACAACACGTGTTGATATCATGGAATGATATACCAAGCAAGCAGACGAGTTCACGATGAATCATACAAAACTTGCAGTTTTAGAGTCGAAGAAACTCGTTGGAAAATTCGTGGCATTCCTCGAGATTCGGTAGAGACAAGGACGTTTAGAGACAAGGACGCAATGACCGATTACGTCATGACGAAGATCATTTGTTAAGGATGCCGCTGTCTATGACGGGAGGTGGCTTTTGAATTTAAATCCCGATCAGGTGGCAATTAGCGATTTCTGTAACGAGAACGGAAGCGACAGAGGGCGGAAGGGTAGTTGGCTAATTCTGGAGAGGGTCTTGACGTCCTCGAAGCTTCGCCGACATTACCCAAAATAATTTTTATACTTCCCCGAATGCCTCAGGGCCACGCCAAAGCCAACGAATTTATGGTTTTTCCTTTCGCGATGATTTATATATTTTAGATTTAATTTGCCGTCTGCTTCCGATTTGCCATCGCTGCGTTTTTTCTCGTCTTCCTGTTTTCTTTTTTCCTGCTTCTATTTGCCGCTTTTTTAGTTTACTCGGTTTTTAGCTTCCTCCTTTTTTTTTTTAATAGTACACGTGCTCTGTATAATCATTTGTTATTATATAATTAATAATGATGGTTAACTTACGCCTCGCTGAAGCCATTTACGTGCAATATCCTCATCTGTTTGACGATTGTGCTCTTCCCGGACTCTCCTGCGCCTAAAAATGAAATAAGAAAATACGACGGATGAGTTACCATTATAAACGTATTCATCGTTATCTGATTCAACTGAATTATAGGTTTCCGTAAAATATTCCATATCAAGGGATGAGCTATACAGTTGGCAGAATAACAGTATTCTTTGTGGGAATAACATTCGATGATTAATTTTTCAGAATAATTTTAAAGCCGGGTGAAAAAAAAAACATTCGACTGATGCAACAAGGCAGCACTTTTACTCCCTTTATCAATGGGAGTCTCATTAAGTGTAAAACAGGCCTGGCTTTATGGCTGAAGCGAAATAATGCAGGTTAAAATAAGTAAATTGTCACTTGAGTGACATTGCCTTTAGTTTTCAATATAATGCAGGTGCATGAATGAGTTAATCGATGAATCATAAATTAAAAAATATTCTACGTAAACAAGGTTTAATCATATCGGTAACTATAAGGATATGTAAAAATATCAGGCAATTTATGATAAATAAATATGATCTTGATATCAGTACAATTTCAGTAACAGAAACCTTTCATTGACCTCTCTTAATAACAAACACAACAATGTCACAGTGAGAGGATAAAAATGCTTAGAAATTTCCATGAGTCAAGTGGTCCATAATAAATTAATTATTGCTTTGCTGGATGTATTTTCTATTAGGCAGAGCGATCTAACGAATGATCTAAAAGATACCTCAAAGCGATGATCTCAAGCTGGTAAGAGTTATCACATTGAAGACTATTTAAAATGTGGTAGTGAAGGATCCACAGACGTACAAAGGATAGAACAAAAATTGGAACATCTGTAAAGGCAGTATCGTGTATACCATTTACAATGCAACGTTAGAACTGGTGCTACTGCGAAAATACATGACACAGCAGCATCAAAGCCAAAGTTATTTATAGCTCTCATCTTTGGTTAATGTGCTAGTTAAACAAGCGAGGCTAAAGAAATTAAGAAATAACACTGCCTTTGATAATTACAGAGTACTCGTCAAATGTTCTTTGTAATTAACATAACTACCAAACTATTTGAAACTCTTACAAAGCTAGTGTCTAGTTGTATGGTTAACATTAAGCAAATAGTCAAATACACAATACATTAATGGTATTCTGTGCCCCTGAGCCTTAGTTAATCAAGGGTGGAAATATACCACAGATCACCATCAGAATTTCTCAAGCATACAAGCTGAATTACCTTGCGAAATAATGTCATTAGCAGCTGTTGCTTGGTAGCCAGACTTTGATGCATAATCGCATTTGTCTTGAATTGGATCACAGTGCCATATCTGACTGTTATAACTAAAATTTGTGCCGCAGATACAATTTCATACCAAGTATAGTTCACACAGTGACAGTTAAAATTTAATAAATTTCACACAACTTAAACAAAATCTAGCATACAGAATCACTTCAGAATCTTACGAAGCATTAAAATTTTACCCAAAGTTCCAAGAGAGTAAAAAAAGAAGCACAAGGAAAAATTGTCTTACCGAGTAGCAGGAGCCTGTGGGTGGCCCTATAGACCTGCTTATCCTTTTGTAGCTGCCTGGTGATAGCGTCGGATCGCCGCTTCTGGTTTTTGCTGTCATCCTGGCTGGCCTTGCTGCTCTGGCTGCCGAAACACCCCATGACACAGGAGACTTCACCCGCGACTTCCCTTTCCACCTTGATAATCGCGAGGAGGTAGAGAAGCACCCCCGACCTTTGAAAAGAGCCAGCCTCCCTCTCCTAGCCACTAGGCACCAGGCTCACCGCGCGAGAGCATAGCCGCACCGTGCTGCACCAGAAGCTGCGTTCAGATGTAGTATCCCGTGCGTAACACTCGATTTCACAAGTGAAAAAAATATCGCCCGCAATGACGAGCAACGTCGATGACGATGGGGACACGATCACGTAAACGAAACACGAGATCCGCCACGAATTGATCTGTCAAGTAGGGTTTCAGACACAGAGTTGGTAACGATCGTTACGATCGTCTTTCCGAGCCGAGTTCCTCGGGTGTGTTAAGTTTGTTGTGGAAAACGAGCGACCGGCCCGCAGGCTGGCGCGCGTTTCGACGGTGTAACGCGGAAGCTTGTCCTGAGAGAACTATCCTCCGGGTGTTCTCTGGGAAGAGGCGTCGGGTGGGTGCTAGCGATAGTGGCTGATCAGAGCTTGAGCTAGGGTAAGCAGGTATAGCTTCTAAAATCCGAAGGTTCAAACGATGCACTAGGTGGTGAAACGTACTCGAGAGAAACGAGGACGACTAGCTGCTCGGGTGGTTGATTACCAGTGCTCCTACCCCTCGTGGCCGAGGATGTACAAGAAGTTAAAATAGATCGGTGAGCCGCTCGACTTGACAGGCGAAAAACGGGACGTACGGGAGGACGAGTCCTCTTCCTCGTCCGTACGATTTCCGAGCTCCACCGACGTCCTCGAACTCTGCGACGAAGCACACGAAGACTTAACGATACGTGCCCCCCGGTTATCCTAAGAGGCTCGTCCTGGCCTCCTGGTATTCTTCTGACTTCGGAAATTCACTACGAGAAACTGAACGACACCACACCAGGAGCGTAGTACCGGCTCTCCACTTGTCTTCACTCTCTCTCTCTCTCTCTCCCCCTATTGCTCCTTCTCTCTTTTTCTCTCGACACTAATCTATCTATCTTTATCTCTCTCCTTCGTACTCTTCCTCACTCTCTCGTTTCCTACGACGCCTCCTCTTTCACGCACTCTACCTTGATCTCTATCGCGCTCTCTCGCTCTCACGTTCAACCGCGATCTCCGTCACTCCTCACTCAAGAATCCCCGAGGAAACTCGCGGCCGTAACGTCCGAGACGAGCTGCTCTCTCCAGCCAACATGTCGTCTGCTAGGGCCACCAGCGCGACGGCCCAACGCGCTACGAGGAACGACAGACTCGTAGTGACTTTACCTGGCGCCCCTGGTTTACGTGATTTCTTGTAACTTTGCCTTCTTTAAACTCCTGCTGCCGGGAGTGTTCTGCCTCTACTGCTGTATGATTGGCTGTGAGCAACTGAGACAGACTAACACCATTGGCTGTTATGCTTTTGCTCACTAGTGCCATCTAGGAATCTAGATATATATAGATACAATACGTCTGTAACTGGCATTTAAACAAATTTAAAATCTTGTATTTTTGAGACAATATCGTGATATTTTAGAAAATTGCAAGGAAATAATTTTCATGTCAATTAAATGCTTTTCTAGTTATGTATTATATTTCACTGGGTTTGAATATTGAGAATGATCATTTGGATCTACTATAGAAGTGTAAATGATAACCAAGGCCCTGGGATGCTTTTATCACGTTCCTGGTCTTCACGAATGCAGACCGAGGATCGATCGGGTCTTTTCGTCGGTGAACGCCGAAAGCCTACAGGTGCCGCCGGTGATTTTCCGGGCAAGTCTGATTCGCGCTGGATTTTAAATGGACATTTTCCAGTCCGCTGATATTTCTAGTTAAAGACTAAATAACCGTAGCGTGACTAAGAAGACGCATATTAGTATTTCTCTACGTGAACGAGTTTTGCGAAATATATAGAATCAATTTCCCTAAATTCTCAATGGGAATTCTTTTCAAAATTCAGTTCGAATTATGAATTATGTATTCAGATGTTCAGTACAAAGATTTCTTTTTTGCTACTACACGTGACATTTCAAATCTTCACGTGACAATATCACCAGACCTAATTAACGCATCGTAGAATACTTATCGGTTGAAAACTGTAATACATGAATCAGGCTCGAGTCAAATATAAATAAACTCAATCAATTTCTTCGAATTCATATTTCACTGAACATTCTTATAGTAAACAGGATAACCATTAATAGAACGATCAATAGTGTCAATTTCTTAGTAACGAATCGATTTAAGTTATGAAAGAAAAACCGAAGAGTCGTCGACCACTGTTTTTTCCCTATGTCGTAAACGAGAAAAAAAATAATTATACATCCTCACTTTCGACAGAGTTCCTTTACCCGTATTAAAACTCCAACACTATACTATAACGGTTTTTTAAACATTTTTATTCAACCAGTTCTGGTTCCACGAAAATCACTGGTAAAGGTATAACGTAAAGCGTTGCTAAGGTGATGTAAAAACGTCGATGTGTAATTAAAATAATATACATACACGCTTAGTTGGCTGGTTATATCCGTGCAGTTATGTGCGTGTACCATAATCTATACCTACAAACATAAGTGGGCTGATCAGTCGTCTTATCTTATCTTGGACGCTCAGCCAGTTTCATTGTGAAGACTAAAGTTACCATTTTGCCTAAAGTCTTTGCTCAAACCTAATGTCAGATTCTATGCTTTATACTGGGATGCTGAGATTTTGCTTTCTATGCAAATAACACATATGGATGTAATGTGATTAAATTTCTTGACAACTTCTATGAGAAAGCTGTAGAACATGTCAAGTATATTGATGGCTTTCTTAATTACTCTGTTTATTACTACATGACATTCGTGGCTGGAGAATCATCACGAATGGCAAGTAGTCATCGATAAGTTTATAGTAGATTAATATATACTAAGTATAAATGCAAAACGGGTTTTCACGCTGGCGAATAATATTCGCTGATTGCTGTATCACAATATAATTTACAATGATATACAATGAAAGTTTAATGGAAACTGATTACAGTCACTTGCATAATTAAATGTCAAGGGAAATGTATTACTTGGAACGGAAATGCTGGTGCTGATTGTTTATGGGCACGTAATGCTTGGTGTTGTAATATTAAATGTTTATGTAGCAAGAGTGAATTCGACCAACTATGATAAATGTACATTACAAATTAAAGATAGGATAAATGCATTTAACCTAATCCATATGATAAATCTGTCAGCTAAACGCGACTATAGATGAGTCAACTTTTGAACAAGACTGCACAATAGCGAGACGAAGAAACCGCGGAGGTTACTTTCGGAAATTTCATTTTTAGCATCGGCTGAATGACTCAGTATTAAAGAATAATTTTAATTCGAGCGAATTAATTTAAGAGATTGTTAAAAGACGGAAAGAGGTTAGAAAAATAAATGAAAAGGATAATCTTTTACCGTTTAAGGGAAACTGTGTATTCAGGAAATTTCTGAACGAAGAGCGAGTTAACCGCGAAAACCTTCTTAACGCGAGATCAAAATTTCTTGACGAATTTAGCTCGCGTTATCCGAGTGTCCACGTAATGGTTGCTACCGCAAAATCCGAATGACTGCGAAGTCCCATTTCACGCTTCACGGTCGAAAGGTGGACACGAAGTTGGCATCTTTCCAAGATGCCCGACCCGCAGCTGGAATTAAGGAGGTAAAACTACAGTTCTCTTGTTTCCTTGAAGTTCGATCATGCCCACGTCATTTCCTTCACGTGGTGTCGCTACGAACTACAGTTTTGAGCCTTTCAAATCTCCAGGCTTCGTATCATCAGCCAGTAGAGCATTTAAATCAAGGTCTTGTAGATTTATTGGATGTTGATTTGAACCTTAAAATATTAAACAATTAAGATAATTAGAAGTCTTGAATAATAGCACAAAGAGGGATCCATGATTTTTATTTTCCTAATAAAACTGAATCTACTTACCAGCATGCGCAAGAAATAAATCTTTCAAAAACCCTAATTCTTTCGTAAGCATCTTAATTTTCTCCTCCAATAATTCATTTTCCGTTTTTAGCTGATTTACACGTTCTAAGGTCTGCTGAGTACGTAGCTTACTTTTAACTCTGGAACGCTTAACAGCCTGTGAAAGAGGCAAAATGAACATATATCGTCAAGAGAAAAATATGAATGAAATAAAAAATAAGATTTCAAGAAACAATCACATATTAACATACCTGGTTATTCCTGTCACGACGTCTTCTATAATCTTCGTCGTCTTCCTCCTCTGAAACTGGTCTCTTCTTATTTGCCATCGCAGAATTCTCTTTGTTCCTTGGTGCCATCTAAAATATAAAAAAAAGACAAATGTATATGCCTATAATGATTATATTTGTTTGTAGATCGCATTATTCCAACGAGAAACACTTTTTACTCTATCATTAAAAACAAGTCTACAATTTTTACGAGTGTTAAAATTTCTTTAAACCCGCAACAGATTTGACCGCTTGAACTTTGACCCACTCCTCACTACATATCCACTAAAAAAAATGGAAAATTATGTGACCAGCAAGACTGTTTACCAAGAACCAATGACTACTATGTCTCTTTCTGAATAACAGTGACTACTATACTTTCGACAGCCATAGTTAATGATAGACGCATATACGAACCGACCACCGAGTTGCAATCGCACAATGCCAATGGTGTATTTACCCAATAAGGCCTTGAAACAGTTAAGAAATCGGCCCTGACATCTTCACACTGCTATACCTTGTTCGACACAGTTAAATACCGCGAATTACTCGTAATAGTTCTAGGTGAATTGTTCGAATTGCGAGACAACAAAATTTTTATCGATAAGGAATACGTTTTTATAACTACCACATATTTTCCATGCGACTCTATTACTGCACTGAACACATGTCAATTGATTGTTTACAAAATTCGCAAAAATATAAAATCTAATGATATACTTTTATGAATATCGGAAATATTCATATTTTAGAATGAGGTTCTGCTACACACCATATGATTTCCTTGAGCAATTTCTATTTACTTGAGATAAACAGAAACTACGTGCTACAAATTGTATAACAGCATTGAAAATTACAATAATTTATCAAGAAATAAATAGTATTCATTTAATCGAATTGGAATAAAAAGTTACAAGAAAATAAAAAACGTTTATCGTTACAAGACTAGCGTTAGTTCGCCATAAATGTGCGAATTGCGTAACTTTCTTAAAAACAATTACAATTTCTTACGCAATATGTAATAATCTCATTGGCTGTCAAAAAGAAAAGTAAATAGACTGCATATATATATGTTCAGGTATTTGCGAAATAAAATCGTAAACCGCACCGCCAAAAGCGAGACGAGATTAAAGATGAAATACAAGGAGAGACGACGATGATGAAATCCATGAATCATGCGTCTGCGAAAACGTGCGTAATTAAATATAATCGATGCCGTCCACACTAGTGCATTACCAATCTACTCCACAACAATTTACCAAAGAGACGAGACAATAATAAATGCCCCAAAAAGAGAATAACAAATTACGAGTTAAGACAAAAATTGTAAATCTACAAAAACAAAAAGTATTGTCAGACGTCAATGATTTACGGACTAACCTTCCTGCGCCGTTTCTTCCCAGTGGGCATTTTCGACTTCGAATAAAGCCTCGTTTTTATTCTTACGAAATTTACGGCAAATTTTTTAGCGTTATGTTCAATGCGGCTGTTTTGATTTTCTGTAAAAGACTTTGACACGAGCCTTTCTTCAGCACTGAAAACGCGTTCTACCTGCGCGAGATTGATGTTTTTGGAAAAGACGATAAACGTAACAGTTGTGCCACACAGGTAGAATATTTGAGAATGAAAAATAGAAATGTTGACGCATTATTTGCACATACCTTTGTATCCTTTTGTTTATTTAGGATGATATTCTTCTGGAATTATTGACGTTTGACACTACTATTCAGTAATCCAACGGTACCATGTGCACTGCGCCACAATACGGACCCAGTTGGATAGTGTACGGATGACGCAACTGTACACGAGAAGTTCTCATCCAGCGACGTCAGGCACGTGAAAATTATTGTCGTAGGCGGGAAATTTAAACTGTCTTCTAATGATGTTTCACTTATCATCAGGTTTGTTGTTTACACTATCTTTAATGTGCTTTTTTTACCATGGCTTTATCCCTATTGGACAAATGTCAGTAATTTGTTTCTTTTTGTTTAGCACATTGATAATATTTCTATTATCAAGGCGCGAACCTACGACCATCACAATTCTTTTTCTTTCTAGATTCGGCCTTATCTTCGCTAGGGAGCAATTACCAGAAAACTCTTCGGCAAACCATCACAACTCTGAGTCCGCGAACCTATCCTTTGAACTACACAGCCGTCTTATTCATTTGTGGACTCGAGACCTCTCGGCCAACTTAAACCCGTTCGAAGCACCTCTAGCGGACACTTAGCAAAGTTCATAGATTTCTAGATGGTAACTACTAATGCTAAAAACTAAAGTACCTACAATGTCGGTAACGCATAGGCGTAGAACGGGAGCACCCCAACTCTACAAGACAACTCTACACGATACTTAGGGTGTGTTCCGATATTCGCTTAAAGCGCTGCGGTCATGGTTGTGTTTCATTCTATTGCATGTAAGTAAACAGGGACACAACGATACTCGCAGCGCTTTGAGTGAATATCGGAAGGCACCCTTAATAGTAATATAATAAGTCTACATGATTAACTCTACATGGTTAACTACAGGGGGGAGGGGGGGGGGGGCGACCGTAGCCCAGTGGTTAAGGTAGTGGATTCACGACCGAAAGGTTCGGAGTTCGCGCCCAGCTCCCAGTGGCATTCACCAATGGGTTTTCATAAGAAAATCTAAGTGAGTAATAATACGGATTTCGCCCAACACTGTTCGGATTCGGTGTATAAACTCTGTAGGTCCCCTCACACTCGAATAATAAGGCCCGTCTCGCGAGGTACACCGTCATCTAGGGTTAGAACTTCCAATCTTGATTATATAGGACTAGTTACTGGCACATGTCCCCCATTTGGGGATACAGCCATAAGGAAAGGAAGGAAGGGGGATGTAGACTACAGGGGAATTCTAAACGTTCTATAGCAATAGCTCTACACCACGGTCCTACATACAGGTCTGAAAGCTTGGCCAATTTTTTGTGGTGGGGGTGACTCCACTAACGATACCCGATTTCGTAGTTCCTACTGCGACCGAGAGAGTCGTTGCGATCTAGAAGTCTATTGGAGACGCATGCGCGCTCAATTTGTGAGGTACTTTGAACATTGATCATTTCAACCTTATTTTGCTTATTACAAGCGGGGAACGCGCAAACTTTCCCCATTTTTATTCACAGTTCATTTATAATAGATCACAATTTTTTCGAATACAGATGCTGTATGAAGTGACTGGTTAGAGTTAAGGTTATATCCTCTGAAATATATAAACAAGTTCCATTCAAAAAATACCCCTAGATCGTTCCGCTCCACACGGCAAGAAAGCGAAATACAAAAACGGGTACCGCTAGTAAATCCTTCCCCCACCACTAGAGCTTGCAGACCTGTATGTACGACCGTGCTCTACACGGATAACTCTACACGGATAATTTTATACGAATAACTCTAACTGTCAGGAGCTTAGCGCTAAAAGGTAAAAATTTATTAATTAAAATCAAAAAATCTTTTTTATAGTAATTCCAAAAAATAAAAGGAGTTCTTAAAAACATACAGTAACAGATATTTGTCTATATTATTACTGATCGCCATGGTGTTTTAGTTATAAAAATATCGTCGACACAATAATGTAATGCTGTGATGGGTTTGTATATGGCTAGGTAATGTTAGGTAAGGTTAGGATAGCTTGGAACTCTAATTAATATTTGGAATTATCGTAAAAAAATATTTTTGGTTTAATTAATAAATTTTTACTTTTTAGCGCGAACTTCCCGACGGTTGGAGTTATTCGTGTAGAGTTGGATCCCACTCGCATAGAACGATTGAAATTCATGCAGAGGAATAACTGATATTAGTGAGACCAGGCCTAAAGGAGAGAATATCTATAGCTAGCAGACTAAAGCTGACAGACTTTGACATTCAAAAGCAAGCATAAGTTAGGAAAATCAGGGAATTCAGATACAGTCGACTGTCTTTATGAGGCCACCGATGGGGGTGTAGGGAAATAGAATTCCAAGAATCTCAATGCTCCCACTCTTACATACGTCAATCTACCTGAGTCCCGCATCGATCTGCGTCCCGCATGCGTGCCGATGTGTAAGTTGTATGTATTAGGTAATCCTCGTACTTACGGAAGGTAAGGTTTTGGAAATTTCCGCCGTAACTTCGTACAACTGCCATATGCGTGAGGTAACGTAACGTAACAAATTGTTTGTCGTATGTAAATGCGAAACGACATAATTCGAAACGACATATCTCGAGGACTGCCTGTATCGAAAAATTGTAGATTCCGGCTGTGGCCTCATTAAGAGAGTCTGAACCAATTTCCCCTTTTGGCTTTTGGTAGGGGTAGGCTTGGAAAGCTATCAACCGAAACGGCTTCTTAAAGAGTGGCCTTATAAAGAGTGTCGACTGTATATTGGGTCTAGATAAGAGTATCGGAGGATACTCTACTATATGTCATCTAGATTGTCTGTTACAAAGTCCAGGAAATGTATGGCGTAATTTTTCCTCGAGTTCTCCATATTTTATGTACAATTCTTACACAAAGTATTGAAATTGACGAGGTTCTTTATCTATAGCTACTTCTTGAAACGCCTTGTCTTTTTCTTCCCGAATTACAAGTCTCGATATCAAGTTTCGAGTAATTTTCTTTAAAAAACCATTATCGTGGTGTGCCTTCAAAATTAGCTTGCCGCCAGTACTTTCCAATAAGAGTTGATGACTTGGCTGTAGTGACGAAGAACCAACATTTTGGTTATTAATGATTATCATTTGTTCAATCCTAACGTGTAATGCCAAAAAATATATAGATTTTTAACACTTGGCTGTCTTTGCGATACCTTAAATAACATTTTAAAAAATTTTAGAATACATTCAATGACACTATTTTACACGAAGAAAAATGAATGGTAAAATAAATGCTATACTTCCAGTGAAAATCACTAAGAGTAATTGTAATAAGGAACAGGAGAGTCCTGATTATTAAATTGAATGAGTATACTGAAAGATTGTTACAATGATCTATCTATAGAATTCTACCAGCACAAGATTAAACTACTACATTATGTTATTCTTGAAGTTGTTTCTCTTACCAGTGGTTGATTATTTCTACTATCCGTATTAACTGCAAAATACATCAATTTTTATGAGATTAGGTAACGATAAGATAGACTAGACTGTTGTAGATTCATAGGAAACTCATTATTTTTATTCACTACGTTGTCTTTAAAATATTACGTTGGCGCCCATATAAAGTATACTCTATTGGGATAAAATAATACTCTTGCGTTCATTTTAAGGGCTAATAATTATTGGCTGTCAGTAAGGGGTATCAGTATGTCATTCAAATTTATGATAGTCATGATTATTATTTTATATACCATATGATTATGACCATTATTTTTGAATAGAAAAGAATTGAGAAGGAAAGGAATGATGAAAAAATTTCTGTTCGTGCTATTGCCTGACACGGTCGTAAAAAC
>JARQST010000646.1:36660-50045 GCA_030142225.1 Pachycephus smyrnensis
TCTCATCTCTATACTATATGCGATAACTCCGCTAATATTCAATATTTCGGGTTTTCCTTTGGTCAGTATATTCTTTGAGTATTATACTTTCAAAATATGCGATTATAAAAAATGGACTTTTTTGAAAATTCTAAAGGGATTTCTGGCCTTAAGCTTAAGCTTGTTTTGAAATCTTCGAGGAATTCGTCTGCTGCTTTGCGTGATTTCTGTCCGGCCTGTCAAAACAAGGATAATAGCAGGAAGGATGAGCATTTAAATTTTCTCAGATCTACCAATGATAGACTAGGTGTCTTGCAGGCCTCTGCTTCCAAAGTTGATTCGCTAGTTGCCGATATTGATAGCCTGCATACTAAGTTCGATGTGTTAACTTCAGACAATGCCATATTTAAGAAGGAGTTGTCAAAAGTTAAAGGTACTGTCACTGCTGTCAAAAACGATGTTGATGCTATTATCGAGGAAGCTTCAGAGCACAAGAAACGGTTGAAGGTAGTGGACGACAAGTTGGCTGTTGGATGTTCTGGTGTAATGTTCCGGTGCCGATGAAGCTGTTTTACTCCGTGCAGCGTGCCGGGAGATATCCAATCATATTATTGTCTGGGGCGTCCCTGAGAGTACTGAAGATGAAGATCTTGACGCTTTTGTGCCAAAGCTGGTGGCCGCCCTGAATCTCGACTTGTATTCCACTGATGTTATTACGGTTGAACGCATGAGAAAAAAGAAAATTAGGAAGAGGACTTCGGGAAGAACATCTACTCCAGTCGGTGGTCGTGTTATTCTACTCGTGCTTAATTCCGTGAGTAGTTGTGACCAGTTTCTGTCAGAAAAAAACTTAAACCAGACCTCATGGCCTATGACATACTTATCCTATCCAGAGAGTAAGGTCTACGTCAATCGTAAACAACCAGTGCAGCTTCGGCAACTGCGAGAACGAGTGTTAAAACGCTTCCAGTCTCTGGCACCAAAAGGAGTATGGATCGCCGATGCTGCTGTGTTCATTAGGAGCAGCGCTAAATCACAGCCTTTTAAGGTGCTGCCGTCTACTGATCTGACTAAACTGTCCTTCTGACTAGGGGGCATCTCCGCTGTGCCAGCATCGCCTGCAACATCCACCCCTACTATATTAAATGCCTGCTGCCTCAACGCACAATCTTTACCAGCTCACTTGGATGAATTCCAAGAATACTTTCGACTCAATCCTTACAGTGTTATACCTATTACGGAGACCTGGCTTAATAAGCTCATATTTGATTAGCAGATCGCACTACCATATTACTTTCTTCTTCGAGTGGATCGCAGGGGACGCCATGGTGGGGGTATGGCCCTCTATTACTGGCAACAGCTCTCTGCGCGTGTTGTGGCGCCATCTTCCGTGATTGCTGCTGATGAAGTGCCTGAATTTCTCATCGCTGAAGTCCGGGGCACATCACGGCTAAAGATCCGAGTCGCCGTCGTATATAGGCCACCAAAAGTGGGACATTGGAACTTCCTGTTGGACGAACTCGTAGCATTGGTACCGAGGTACAATATCATCTGTATTTTCGGCGACTTCAACTCAGACCTGCTGACTTCGTCTTATGACTCAATACATTTTCGAGATTTGCTCGCATCAATGGGTTTTCACATAGTCCCTCTGCAGCCAACTCATCATACCTCAACGTCTCACACCCGGCTCGACGTTTGCGCTATGAGTGACCTGGCCCGCCTTGACTCCTAGGTTAATCTGCTCAGCCGTTTCTCGCTAAACACAATCTTGTCTTTACCCGTATCAAATACACTCTTACACGTTATTCAACTGGTGTGATTTGCTATCGCCCTTGAATTTCTGTAAATCTTCGTAGAGAAGTAAAAAATAAATTGGCTGCTGCAGAATCTGCCTATCTCAACTCCAGGTTTGACTCGGCAGGTAACACGCGGCAATTCTGGCATCAATTGGACAGACTAGGCTTTACCATAAGCATGTCACATACTCCCGGCTGACTTATCACTGGACCAATTGAACAACTACTTTACCTCTGTCTCTGCAGGGACACCACTCCTGGACTTTAACGACATAATTCCAAAAGATTGTATAGGCTCTGACGTCGAACTGTTCACATTCTCTCCCGTCGACGACAAGTGTGTGAGTGACGCGATGACAATAGTGGTAACGCGTGCGCAAAGACCCGACCATTTTCCTATCTAAGCCTATAAGGCATTTAAATCTTTATTGTTCCCTGTCGTCACGCTTCTTTTTAAAACCTTTCTAACTGCCGGAGTTTTTCCTGCTCTATGGAAATCTTCCTTTGTGACACCAATACCTAAAGTGCGCAGACCGACAGTATCATCTGACTATCGACCTATCTCACTGCTATGTGCTCTTTCTAAGGTACTAGATTGTTTAGTCTACAATCAGGTCATGAATTTTCTTACAGCCACCAATTCTCTTCACCCTTATCAGACTGGTTTCCGAGTAGGGATGGGGATCCAGACAGCCATCCTGCGGCTAGTTGACGTTCGCCGTCAGGCGATTGATGATCGGATGGTTACGATCGATGTTTTCCTCGACTTCTCTAAAGCTTTTGACTTGGTCGACCACAGGATACTGCTGCACAAGCTTAAGTCCTTTGGCTTTTCTGAGGTGGTCCTCAGATGGTTTCACTCCTACCTAAGCAATGAATGGTTTATCCTGAATTCCGGTGTGCCCCAGGGTAGTGTTCTGGGCCCTCTTCTCTTCTCTCTATTTATAAATGATCTGTCTCGGTGTGTCCTTTACTGTTCGTACCTGCTGTACGCGTATGATTTTGCCATCTATCTAAGATGTCTCTCGGAGAATATTCCTAATGCGATAGAACAGCTAAATGGGAACCTTGGCAATATTGAGTTTTGGTGTCAGGTTAATCTTTTACGACTGAATATTGGTAAGAGCAAGGCAATGATTATCGTTAGCTTAAGGTACATCAATGCCTTACAACTGCCGCAGATACCCTAACCTGTTTTGCTGCAAAGAACCAATTGAATTTGTAAGTACATTCAATTATCTTGGTGTGTTTCTCGATAGCTCTTTATTCCGGACTAATCATGTCTCACATGTTTGCAGGAAGTCTGCAGGGGCGCTATATCGCCATCGCATGACAACTTCCAATCTAAATTCTGCACTCAAACTTCGCTTGATTACTGCCTTGATCTTTCCAATTTTTGACTACTGTGCCACTGTCTTCACTAACCTGACAGTAACTGTGGAAAATAAACTAGCCGTATCTTTAAATAATTGCGTTCGCTTCCTGCTGCGTCTTCCATGACATGTCCACATATCGCATCACAGGCGGCATCTTGGATGGCTCACACTGTCCAATCGTCGGAGACTTCTGATTGCCTGTCTATTCTATAGGGCGCTACACCTCGGGGTTACCAGCCTATTCGCTGACAAACTGAGCCTAAACCCTAACATCATCAGGCGTCGGAACACCTCTAGGACGGATACGCTTTATCGCCCCCCAGCCCGTACTTTTGCGTATGATAGGTCCTTTTTGATCTCGGGAATACAATTTTGGAATTTCCTGCCGCCTGAGATCACCACGGCTACAACTCTAGTAGTCTTTGGGAGGCAATGTCTTCAATTTTTGCCTGTCGAGGAGGTGCGAGATGCTGGTTGATCCCCCGATTAGACACTCCTGCTTGTGCGTGCGTGTGTAGGTGCCTCACCTAGTCACGCATATCGAAAGTGCGCGTAACTTATAACTTACACTTATATCTCACATAGTATTCTGAGTCTTAACAGAATGATTGAATTTTTCTTTTCTTTCATTTCTCTGTATTGCATACTGTACCCACTGAGTAACATATAAATAATGTATATTTTTTGTCTGTGGTCGCTAAGAAGCTTGCTCCGCGATCAAATAAATCGATCTATCTATCTATCTATCTATCTCTTACCAAATTTACTATTAGCAATGGTATTTTTACAAAGAAAATCAAAGATAACTTATGCTAAGTGAATGAAAATCCACTGGTTACCATTGATTACCATTAGCAAAATGCCATCGTTAATGGTAAATTTCGCTAAGCAATCTCTGTTGATCTTTAGATTATCAACACACTGAATCACTTTTGAAGTTGGTGGCAGGGATCGCACTCTAGGAAGAGTTCCAGAATGAAGGTGACAGGTTTCGCGTTCGGTGACGGACCCGAGGATGGAAAAGGTGGCGTGCACTCTCTCCAGATCGATTGTACTCGAGGGAATCGAAAGAGAGGAGCGACGGTTTTGGGTCTTCGTAGCTTTACAGCTCGTATTCGTCATCGTATATGAGAACTCCTTTTCCGGGAAATAAGGTACTTTCACTGATTTTCTCGAAGACGGATTCGAAAGATTAGTTCAAGATTCTCTTTTTTCTACAGCAAAGCTTGGGACTACTGCAGGATTGAAACGAGCTTTAGGGACAAGTCATCAGTCGGCCAGTCGGGGTGAGACTGACAGGTTTGGTGGCGATGAGTCGACTTTTTATACCCTTTAGGTTGAAGTTAACGCACGAATAAAAATACTTTTAGAAAACGAAGGAAAATTCAAGGCAAACTGCACCAATATGTTAAAAAACTGAAACCAATCCGCGTCCACGTTTAACGAGAGAGACAATGATCTTGAAAAACAGCGTATAACAACTTTCATTACGAACAATATAATATCAATATTGAAATTCGTATTCATAATATCAAATAAAATTTAAATAATCTAAATTTACATCTTAGACATCACGTAAAATTAAATAAAAGTAATCATTAACCGGATCTTTGCAGCTTCAATTATAATCCCAATCTTAAACTAAAACTGAATCCAATAATCGTAAGTACCGGGTGACCAATAGGATATATTGGAAATTATATCGCTGTGACGTCATTGTGTGGCACTAGAGACACTAAATTAGGGCAGTAATTGGTAGTAAACAAGTGGCACTTCCTGCTCACATTGGCATTAGTTTCGTTCTCCGCTGTGGAAATAAATGAATTAACGAATGAACAAAAGCTTCTTTTTGTGAAGGCATACTTCCAGAAAGGAAAATCGAAAACAGCAGCTGTTAGGGCATTTCACACTACTTATGGGACTCATACTGGCGTCTCTGATAAAATTCTAGAGAGGTAAATATTATCGAAATATAAACATAATTTTAAAATATGTGTCACGCCCTCGTGCTAATGAGGGCTTCTTAGAGGCTTCATAGTGTTTTCAAGTGCGAATTTTGTTGTCTTTTTCAGAACATTAACAAGTTCATCGCACACTGCACTTTTGAGGTTAGGCGGCACGAATTACCTGGTCCTTCAAGAACATTAACTACCGAGGAAAATACTAAGAAAGTGCGAGTGCACCTCGAGCAAAATCGAAATGATTCCATCAGAAGAGCAGCGCAAGTGCTGAATATCAAGCGAGAATCACTGCGTGTAATTCTGAAATATTTTTTAAATTTCCATTCCTACAAAATTTAGGTACACCAGAAACTATCTGACAAAATAATGGAAACGTGAGTTGAAATTGCAAAAAAAACTATTGCAAATGTTTGAGAACAAAGAATTGACTCCTGACGAGATCATTTTCGGTGATCAAGCCCACTTCATGATGGATGAATCTGTCGACAAGCAAAATTACCGGATCTGGGGAAGCGAGGATCCTTATGGATGTGAATCTACGTCTCAGCACCTGATATGAGTTACAGTGTAGGCAGCAGTCACTTCTAATGGAATTTCAATTGAATTCATCAACGAAAACATCACTTGTGAAACTTACTGCAATCTTTTGGAAAAATACATTTTTTTCGTGGGCTAAGAAGAAGCATGTGATGAAGGATTTCTTTTTTATGCAAGACGTAGCTACGCCGCACAGAACACGCGAAGACTTCAAAGCACTTTTTGAGTCTTTGGAACTCGAGTAATTGGCCTTGGATATCCGAAATTCGCCAATGGAGGTTTGGAATGGCCACCTTACAGCCCTGACCTAAGCACTGTCGATTGTTCTCTGTGGCTATATCAAGGATCGTTGTTACGCGATACATCCCAAAACGAAAGAAGGCCTGAAGAAAGCCATCCTGGAAGTCGTCAGAGGCATCGATGAGGACATGCTGCAACGAACATTCCTCAGTTTTTAAAATAGGATCGGATATTGCGCTCAAAGCAATGGCAGTCATTTAGAAAACATAGTGATATAAAAGTGCAGAATTTTCTGTATAAAAATGGGCAAGTAATATTAAAATTTAGTTGTCCTGAAAAAATATTGTGTCTTACTTTCCGGCATATCCCATTGGTCATCCGGTATTTTGTGGAGAGATTTATTTTATATTAAATTTATTTTATATTAAATTAAATAAAGAATCATGCTAATATTCAATAAACTTATCAAACTAAATCCATATTATGTAGTTAAGTTGAGAAAGTGCAAATAGAATACAGAATATTTCGAATTTTGCACATGCGCTCTATCAAATATGGAAGTGGTAGACACCTTCAAATGTTGCTGTTCCATCTACATCCGGAAATTGATATTTTGTGTGAATTTCAAGCCGATTGGTTTAGCCGTTTGTTTAGAATTTTTTCCACAAAATTTTGCGTCCACACACCTACACACACATCACTTTTTGGCACGACCGCATGGAACATGTGTAAGTGTCTTATGCATTCGCCATTCACAAAAGGGGTTATACATGTTCGCACGCGCGTTTGTGTATATGAGCGCAAAATCTTGTTTTGGATGGTAGATGCATAAAACACTCCCACTTGTTTCGTTCGGTCGTGCTTAAAAATCCCTTCAAGAAGATGACGAATAAGACTTTATTATACAATTTAATGTTCTACCACACCATTTGCAAACGGTAAAAATGAATGTTAATACTACAACAAGCAATTACACACATAATGCTTACCTCTTCCCAGACCAGTTGCTTGCTTACTCCAGGACGTAGATTCATTATTTTCAACTCAGCAGCCTTCAGAACTCCATCTTGTGTGAACTCGACATTAGGTTTCCCCTGATCCCCTTCCACGGACACATTCTTCAAATATCTGTACATACAGTACATAAATAAAAAGTATTCGTATAATTCATATACCATAGCGAACATAATAGGCCATATCAATCAATAAATGTGGTCAAAAACACTGATTTTCTAGAGATTTAAATATAATATTATATAGAGTAACGATCAGAAGCAATTTCCAGATTTTTTCTTATATTTTATGAATGTCGTAGAGGTTATAGTATGGATTTGTATGAGGATGTGATGGGATAAAGGTGAGCGCGAAGCGCACCGTGGCTTGTTTTTTGTATGTATAATAAAAGCGGCTGTGTTCACAATCATCGCTGCGATACTTTGCCTATCATCAAATTCAAGAAATTTGTCGTAAGAAAATTAATCAATGGAATAAAAGAAAGTAGATGCCGAGGACCACAGTCAACATGCAATAGAAGAATTACGCATTTGAGAATCGAAATCCAGTAATGAATTAATGTAAATTCTATATGTATGTATTTATGGGAATGTAACATTGACAGCTAGTCATTCTATTTACATATTTTCTATTTATTTCCAACCTATAATCAAAATGTACCTTAGACATTGGAATTTTTCATTAAAATATTCAATTTTAGTATATAATAAATTATTTTCTCTTCAATATACGTTTAACCCTTCTTTCATATACATGTTTATATTTTATACACAGGTTAAATATAGATTATAAATGTCCATTTTTGCACATAAAGCACTATATATAATTTATATATAACCTATGCATAATTTTTTCATGTAGGAAATATCAATATTTCAAATTCTCTGCGTGGCAAGCTGATGTTTTGCTATTTTTCGTTAAGAATAACTGCAATGGTAATATTTAAACGTAGTCTTTGAAGTTTTTTACAACTTAAACGATTTTCATTCAGGCATTTTAAATGCAACGTCAGAGAAACTAGTTTCGAACAATTTTTTTATTTCGAGAACAAATCAATCACATTTCTTGTATAAGGATTACAAAAGAAGGAAATAATTTTTGACAATAATTTGTGTCTTCAGGAAAGGTCGGGATATTTTCATTTTATATATAGCATCGTCTCCTTCAAACTGCTTTCTTTTACTTCACTTTTCCTTACGTAAGCATTAATATTTCAGGCCCAATCAACCTCATCCTTAAGTGTTTCGAATATGGTATTATGGGACGTTTACGACTTTTACAGTGATACATCTATATCTATCAACTATTCTGTCCTTCACCTTAAGAGGGGCAAAGTCACAAATTTACGAGGAAAAATCGATTTTTATTTGTATTTTCCGCTTTGTGTAGTACAACTAGTACTCGATAAGGAATCACTTAACTTTTTATAAATTATTAAATGACAATTAAATTATAATCAAATATAAGCAGCAGCAGGGGACTTTGGCTGGAAATGCGACAGTGGAAGAACGTGTTCGGGCGGAGCTCTCGGAAGTGTCGTAGTGAAAGGAGGTGAGACTGAAGACAAAAGGGTGAAAAAGGTATCAGGAGACTCAGAAAACAACAAGAAACACTATGATATATAGAAAACGGAGAGCAAAGGGCAAGAAAAAGGTGTTATTGAAGGACAAAGGTAAAAGAATTTGGAAATAAAAACGAAGTTAGGTGACGTGGAGTGCTGACGAAGCAGACGATCAGACGAAACTGCAACCGAACTCCTCGAGCGAAGGTTACGTAGCTGTAAACGATTGCACAAAAGCATTGCAACAGGAGATATAGGGAGCTGACCTAATGACGGACGAAACAAAGGGGAGGAGAGGAAGACCGACGACCTCGGCTCAGCTGGGACGCGAACGTACAAGTAGCGCAGGTAGCATATCTGATTATTTTAAGAGGAAGAGACAAGAAGAGGACAGTCTAGAACTTACAGAAGAAGAATATAGAGCATTTAACAAAAGCAAAAAAACAGGCAGGTCACCGGCTAAAGAAGAAACAATGGAAAAAGAGACAGGGGCAATTGAAAAAATGGAAGAACGAATAATGGCGAGACTCGAAGAGCTAATGACAAAAATTGACAGCTTCCAAGAAGAAATAAAGGAAATAAGAGAAGAATAGATAGAAATAAAAGAAGAAAACAAAGAACTGAAAAGAAAAATAGTGGACTTGGAAATCAAATTTGAGAGGCTGGAAAAAAGAGAAAGAAGAAATAATACAGTGATAAAAGGGAAAGAATTTGAAGGGGAGGAGATAAGGGCGGAGTGCGAGAAATTCCTAACAGAAGAAATAGGAACTAAAGATTACGTAAAGAACGCATTCAAGGTTGGAAGAAGGGAAAACAGCAAATTAACAGTAGTAGAGATGGAGAACTGGAAAGGAAAGATGGAAATAATGAAAAAGAAAAAAAATCTAGGGGGAAAGAAGATATTCATTCATTCATTCATCTGACTGGAAGAGAAAGAGATATCCAAAGAAAAATCCGAGAAATATCGAGAGAAAAAAGAGAGCAAGGAATAGAAACCAGAATAGGATACAAGAAATTGCAAGAAGGAGGAATCTGGAGAAAATGCGGAGGGGAGCGAAGCAGAAGGCCAAGCCAAATCAAGAAAAGGAAGAAGAGAAGGCGAACATGGAGAGAAATCAGGAGACAGTAGAGAAGCAGAAACAGAAAGCAAAGACGAAGAGCAGGAAGACCGTGAAAAAGAAGACAGGGAAAAAGCGCAAAAAGAAACAAGAGCAGTCATCGAGAAAAGTGTAAGAGAAAAGGAGGATAGAGAAACAAAAAACAATAAGTACGAGGGAGATAAGTATAAATTACTTTTCTGGAATGTGGCTGGAGTAACAAATAAGGACCGAGAATTTTGGAAATTTATGGAAAACTTTAGTTTCGTAGGCTTGGTAGAGACATGGATGGAGGAAAGTACATGGAGGAAAATGCAGAAGTGGCTGCCAAAGAGCTTCAACTGGGAACGTCAGCCGGCGTTAAAGGAAAAAGGAAAGGGAAGGGCCAGAGGAGGCATACTAACTGGAGTAAAAACAGGTATACAAGAAGAAAAACGAAGAGAAGGTGAGGGAATAGACGGGGTTCAGGAAAGAACACTAATCATAAGAGAGGTAAAAAAGCATTTCAAAGGTGGAAAATAGGTAAAGGAAACAAAGAAATATATCTAGAGAGGAGAAAATCTTTCAAAAAAATGTGCAGGAAAAAAGAAAAGGAAAAATAAGAGGAAGAAGAAAGAGAGATCAAAAACATAAAGTCAGAACAGGAAATATGGAAATATATCAATAGGGACAGAAAGAAGAAAGCAACAACAGGAGAAAATATAACAATGCATGAATGGGAAACACATTTTAGAGTATTGTTACATGGAGAAAAAAAGACGGAGATAGAAAGAAGAGTAAGAACGAAAGAAAAATTACAGCTCGAGCAAGAAACGGCTGAGGATACGTCAGTAATCGACGGAAAAGAAGAACTAAGGAATGAGGAGATAGAAAGACAAATAAAAAGATTAAAGAAGAGGAAAGCACCAGGAGCAGATGAAATCCAAAACGAGGCGTGGATATATGCGGAGGGAAATACAAAGAACAAGCTAAAAGAATATTTAAAAAGTGTCTGGAGAGGAGAAGGCTTTCCTGAAGAGTGGAGAGAAGGAGTAATAACACCCTTGCATAAAAAAGGAGATATTGAGAACGTGAAGAACTACAGAGGAATAACCTTACTTAATACATGTTATAAAATCTATGCAATGGTATTAGAGGAAAGACTAAGGAACGAGATGGAAAAAGAGAAGATGCTCCCAGATACGCAGGCAGGGTGTAGAAAAGGCAGAAGTACAGCGGATAACATATTTATCCTGAATCACGTAATAGAAAGGTAGCTGAGTAAAAAAGGAGGAAAACTCTTTGCCTTCTTTGTGGATTTAAAGGCATCCTTCGACTCAGAAGCTTCGAAAAATACCTGGAGAAAAAGGAGCTAACTCTAAATGCAGAAAAATCAAAAATGATGTGTTTCCAAAAAGAAGAAAGAAAAAAGAAACGAGAATGGATGTGGAAGGGAAAGAAAATAGAGGAGGTGAAAGAAATGAAATACCTGGGATATATATTCCAAACGAACGGAAAAGAAGGCGCGCATATTAGTAATCTGAAAAAGAAAGCAAACATAGTAGTGGGACAAGTTTGGGGGATCGGGGAGAGAAGATTCAAGGACAACTTCAAGAGACGGCTGATGCTCTTTGACTATTTAGTAAAGGGGATAATTTTCTTACGGAGCAGAAGTCTGGGGATACAAAGAGCAAACAGAACTAGAAAGAATACAGACAAAATATTTGAAATGGACACTAGGCTTAGACAGATGCACTCCAAGTTACATTGTACTGGACGAGACGAAGAGAGATAAAATAAGGATAACTGCAGGAGAGAGAGCAATGAAATTCGAAGTAAAAGCGAGACAGGCAGAAGAAAGACATATAGTGAAAGAGTGCATAAAAGAAAGGAAGAGGCTGAAAACAGGAACGGTAAAAGATAGAGAGAACTACCTAATCAGATGCGGCTACGCAGCGGCACATGCGGACAAACTACCGAACGAGAGGAAGGAGATTGCTAACAGACTGAAGGAATTGCTACAGAAGCAAACTCAAATAGGTCAAATCAGAGAATCCAGATATAATCAAAAATATAAAATAGTAAGAAACGAAAACCTACCGAAGTACCTCGAGAAGCAAGGAAACAAAGGAAATCAAAAACTGATAGCGAGATGGAGATGTGGCAACGAAGAAAAGGACAACAGATACTGGGAAACTGAAGAGAAAAGACTATGTAGAATCTGTCTCAGAGGAAAAGAGACGATGCAACACCTAATGAGAGACTGCGAAAGAACACGAATTGAAAATACAAATATGATGTTAATACTGGGAGAAAAAGGGGAAGGGTTTAGTTAGTTTAAACAAGTAGAGAAGAGAAGGAAAGAAGTAGCTTAAGATGTATTGTAATTACAAAATCTATGTACCAAAGTCCTATTTCAAGACCGAAAGAAAAAGAAATTAATTAAACAGCCATTTATACTTAATACATGATACTGTTCCACAATAGCCATAACACTTTATACAGAGCATTCTACGAAACAATTTCTTTAAAATTGTACCATCAATAAGGTATCCAATACTGCCTCTAATTCATGACACATTGTGTGTACATGCAAGCAATATGGTACTTAATAAGAAAGTAAATAAATGAAATTCGATTACAAAACTTATCTATCATTGAGGAATATCCTTGAAGTACATTAACTATTGCACTGAGCCATTGTGTACTGGTATGCACACTAAACAGTTCATGCGACTCTGTTTATATTCTATAAACATTAGCATTACTATTAATTCCTCTTTAATCAATTATCACATCTAGCTATATGACGAAGAAAAATTTATCAAGAGACTCGGTCGAGTCTCGCGCCAAGTACAAGCAACCGGCGGTACAGGCAGCGGGCGAAGACCAAGACTCTTTACCCGAAGCAACTCGCCTTATACGCGTTAACATAGGCAACAGAATAATGCGGCTCGACGGCCGAGGCTATTATTCCCGAAATATCTCCCTGTACCTGTACTAAAACAAATATTTAATGAACGACTATGCATCATGACAAGTTAACGATTACATTCATACTAGTTTTCAATGTCCTGAACCGATCATCACAAAGATAAATGGCTTTATGTTCGAGGGCTCGAGGGACGAGATATTTATTAAGAATTTCAGTTCCGTCATCGTCTCCGTCTCCGGATCGTCTTCGCATGTCCGTTACCTTTTTACGCCGATGGATGGCGCTGGTTGCTTGTCTTCTTTTCCTTTTTACAGGATAGATGGCGCTGGCGATTCACCACATACACACAACATTTTGTCCGTCAAGCCAACGTTCACACTGAATTTTCAGATAATATAAGGCTGCTTTCACAACCACATTATAGATTATAATTTTACCAGCGCTATGTTTTCGCCGATTTGTCGTATAGTCGGTCCACGAGTTCGGTGTGGTTATTTGACAGTTCGCAAATAATGCAGTCCTAAGCAAATCACGCGTGGTTTTCCATAAAGTAACATAAATATATGCTAAAATAGGAAAATAAAATATAAATATGTTTAGTTCAAAATCATGCATATGCATTTTTGTATCAAAAATTTTATGCAATGACACATGTGCCTTGCTAGAACCTCATTGTTTTCAATCTGTCAATAAGCGCATCGAACTCGTGGACCGACTATATGTAAATAATATGTGCTGTTATAAGGCCAGACCAGGAATATGAAACTACTGTAAGAGCTGTGTATTATTTACCTTGATTAGAATTGCTATTTAGATTGTCAAATGATTCAAAGCCCTCATCAAGTCTCCAATAGAATTCCTTACTGAATATTAAATTTTCCTTTGCGTATAGCTTGATGTCATGATT
>JARQST010000646.1:57935-68343 GCA_030142225.1 Pachycephus smyrnensis
CCCTCGCTTCGCTCGGGCAGCAAACTTCGCACTCGGCGAAAAACACGCACTTCCCTCCCTTGTAGCATAATGTACTAATTTCATGTGTTCAATATTATCCATTGCTTTTGATAATCATTATCACGCGTACATAGTTAACATAAGCAGCAAACCAGAATGTATTAATAATTTAAAAAAATTACCAGCAGTTGGACCTTGCTTGTTGACTCAAAAACAAAATCAGTTTTATGTAGCCATTAGGCGTTCAATTTAATTAAAGCAGTTATATTGTAACAAAAATGTTACTGCAGGCTCCTCCCCGCCACCTGGCTCGAGAGCACCACTCGCCTCGACGGCTACTTATTGCGAGAATTGTTACTTTATAGTATATCTTAGTGTTTTAGGCATACTGTAATTAGGACAAGACCCCCCCCCCCCCGCCCCCTTCACCCTTCCACCCCCTCTCCCAGTCCCCTAATGCATTGGCTCGGAGCCTACGAGGACCAGCCCCACCAGACGTCATCAAGGCCAGTGCACCCGAGAGAGAGAGGCTACGTGGTCTAGGCAGCGGGATGCGAGGAAGGCATGTGCAGGAAGACCAGCTGACCGGAACGCCACCGACCAAGAGGCCCACCGAGGCCCACCGAGGCCTCACCCAGCCGCCACCAGCCACAACCAGCCCCCCGGTGCAGGCCTGTTGCACGGGCAGTTACCACGTCCATGCAACACACGGTGGAGCCCCCTCCCTCCATCCTGTAGATGCACCGGGGAGGAGAACACTGAAATTGACACTGAAATACAAGTATACTGGAACGCGTACGGCATTGGTGGGGGCCGCGTAGAGAGAGATAGCGAGGAAAACAGACTGATGTAGTAGGTTGTCTCTATCACACACTGTACAGTATCTCAAAAAGTTTAAGCTGAGATAAAGCATTGCGCACGGGGAGGACTAAGTCTACATAACCTGAAATAGTGACATACCTATGTCCAACCATTTCTTTTTTAATTGCTCGTTCTCAACAGGTAACCTAAATCCAAAAATACATTAGCAAACAATATTGGAAACTATATTTGCAATTTAAGAAAATATATACTTGAAAAAAGATAAATATGTGGTAGGAGTCCAAACCGAAGTACACGAATTTACGCAACACTGTCTGCACATTTTTCATAAAATTATGAAAAATTGAATTTTATTACATTTCACAATACGTGCAAGGTGGCTGGCACACTATATTTATATGTATTTGTATTTCAGTGCTGGCGTGGCTGGCACTGATATGCGGCGTTACAACATTTTTGCAGAGCTTGTACACCACATGCGCAGTTCAATTCGAAAAGAACAACCTACTACATGAAGTGAGTGAAACAGATGCGCGCTCGCCGGGTTACCGCAGAATTATAGCGTACGCGTTCCAGTATAGCTATATTTCAGTGGAAATTGACAGACCATGGGTGCCGCCATATTGCCCAGGCCCAGGCTCGAAGCACAAGAGACGATCGCCCCGACGGCCCAGCAGTGCCGTACCAGAGCGCCGTGTCATGCCCGATCCGCGGACCAATGCCGACGCGCGTAGCCCTCTCAGCCCAGCGGCCCAGCCAATCCCGGAATTCTTGGAGAATCACCACCAATCATCAGAGGCCCTGGAGGCCCATCCAACAGAAGGAACGAGGCCCGCCAGCCCGAAGACGACACTTCGAGCCAGGCGTTAAAAGAGGAGCAGTATGTGAGAGAGAGAGAGAGAGAGAAATAGAGTGAAAGTGCATTAAGGATTATAGTGTGAAGAGCGATTTGAGTGAGTAGAATTAAGAGATTGTGTGTGATTCCCTTATTCTCCCCCTCCAACCTCCTTAAGCCCTTATTTCATCGTGCTTTCTTTAAAGTCATTTGCAAGTTCTTTAGGCGGCCTGCGAGGCCTGGTAGTTCGTTCACATTTCTTTTGCGCTATAGATCGGCCTTCTGCCATCCGAGCGAGGCCGAGTGGTGTGTTGCGCTGCGTTTAGAATAGATTATTTCGCATCCCTTTCAGACCGTATCTAGAGCCCTTAAATCCCCTAGTTACCCTCCCCTTTCCCCCCTTATTAGCGCCGAGGTAATAACTAAGAAGCCGTCGCGATCGGAAGCCCTCCCCCTGAGCCCCTCCTTGCCTCTGCTACAAGCTAGCTGTGTTTTCTTCTTAGACTGCCCAGAGATTAGTAAACAAGACGACCTTCCGAGATCCTTCGACGAAGCTACACCGTCTTGTAGCTGGCGCCCATATTACCTAGAGATTTTTGAAATAATATTTAGAGTCGGCCAGTCCTCCCTCCCTACCCCTAGTCCCTCGCCCCTGACACCCCCTCCCTTCCGCGCGACGTCCCGAGCGGCCAGACAATCTTTGTTATTGTTTTGCATTGTGTCACCGCGTATACCTGTTCGGCCCAGCAGGGCCCTTTAAACTAAAATATATATCAGCTGTCATTTTATCTTACTCCTGTGTTCCCTTTTTATTTGCGACCCTCCCCATATCACGAATTGGGCGTACTCCGTGGCCCTCCGGCGAGGAGTACGTCACAATGTATAAAGGTTGACAATAAAAATTCTGTTTCGTGTAATACAATAGTTGAGTCTTGCTTCTATTTGTATAATATACTACTAGACACTGTAAATTCAACAAGAAAAAAAAAACGTGAATTTCGCATTCTTACTCTGTAGAAATTACAGGATTGCCTTTATAGAAATAGCATTATAAAAGTAACATGGTTTTACTCCTATAAATTCTAAAGAATTCAGTTAATATTGATAGTTCAGCAAATATAACAGGAGTTCCTGTAAATTCAACAAAATATTTTTTTTCCGTTTGTGTAAAAATTACAGTTTTAGCAAGTTACTTTACAAAAAGAAGTAAGATTTCGAAAAGAGACTACCTCTCGTAAAAGCAGCCTCAGTTAAATCATGCATCAATTATCTGAATACCAGGGTTAGACCGAATGGGACAAGTACGGAACGGTTCCACTGGATCAACTGCAGCTACTTTAAGCCTACTTCAGACTTTGGATATTAACCTCTCATCCACCAATCTCATTTATCACCTATATAAGTCATCGCAAAAATGAAGGGATATGGTAAATTTCTCTTTCTAAATTTTTAGGTGTGGAATCAAAAAACAGCACATATTCTAAATCCGATCATCCATTTTTATACGAATCATAAGAATGTTTATTAGAAATTCTTCACTCGTCGATTGGCGTTATACAATCCTACAAGTGATCAATAAAGTGTTTCTAACATTGAACAAAAAAGTAATAAGTGGGTGAAATACTTTATGAAGACATTCGAAATGTCGAGCTAAGGGTGCACTTCCACTTTGGAACATCTAATCGATCAAGAAAACAATAAAAGCAGTTTTTCCAAAACCGGAAATTGATAGATATCTCTAATGCGCAAAGAATTCTTATTATAAAATTACGCATCCACCGAAGCTAACCTCATCAGATAATTAGGCCTGAAGTCGAGTTATCCATCGTTTCAGGCGCAGACGAAAGAGAAATCTTTCAAGAGTAAATGTAGCACTCACCGAGCATCCCAACTGGAAATTGGTTTGGTGTTTGTAGATTCTCGATGACGCTTTGAGTAACGACCCACACGTAATTTTCGCCGGTAATCTTAAGATCACGGGCAGCCGTCAGAATGTGAGTAGCTTCTTCCCGCGTCGAATAGAGTAGCATTACCCGGGATTCACTATTCACCAACTCAAGTAAATCATGCGGTTTAGTCACGAGTACCGCGTTCAGGATTGTAAACTTGAAAGTATCTTGCATGTCGGAAATTCGTTCACGGACCGCCTGAATAAAGTCGTCGTGGCCTGCGATCTGTGACGTAACTACGCTGAATTGATGCCATTTGTATCTTTCGAGGATGCTCAGCATAGCCGCCGTTTGATGTTCGAGCGATGGCGCCAGTTGCAGTTGCAGGCTGCTTTGTGAGGCTCGCTATTTTAACCGAGACAAGAAAGCCACAAGGAAAATTCAATCAGGCTCGAGGAAAGCAGAGAAAATTCCATTGTTGGGCTCAAAAGGGCCTGGCTTACGCCACTTACGAAAGAATACTCACCCTCTCGAGACCAGAATTGTCAGCATTCCACGCTATCACAGGGATTCCAAGGTACCCAGCGAGCTGAAGGAAATACTGTGTGCTTGCTGTGCTGCGGCCATACTGCTCATAGTTCATGAGATACAAGATTGCCGAGACGTTGACCGAGAGAAACTTTGTGCACAGGGAGTTCAATATAGCTGCAAACAAAAAATGTAAACCCATAACGTTTTAATCGGTTTTGTAATATTTTATGGCTAATTTCAGTTCACTTTCGCATTATTAAACCCAAACCGGAGAACAGCAAACGTATCTATAGAAATATATATTTACACTATTCTCTTTTACTAGAGATATATACATCAAAATTGCTTCCCAATTTAACAATATATTGAAACGTTGCAACTTTGTCGGCCACCGAACACCAATTTCATACGGGAATTGATTCGATTGCCGATAGTCATACTACGTTTCCAATTACTGGTTTCCAGTTTGTCCCCTCAGTTCTGGCCTACTCGTCCATTTATTTTATTTCTCACCTATTTCCGTCAACCCACCCAATACCATATATGTCGTGAAGGTATTTTAGTAAGCTATAGAAAACACTGACAGCATCCCAACGCGTTCTTGTTCCTTTAGAGAAAAAAAAACTGTTTCTTGGAATACACAACAAGTGCTCTGTCGTTTTACAACGGACGTAATTCACTAGGGACTATCTGACTGTCAATTTATCAGTATGAGACAGCTTGTTTGAATGTCAATACTAGAAGAGGGTTAAAGCTTGAATATCAAGTAGACGTATCACGATCAGAGTAAAAAGTTTGTTATTCTAGCGCTAATACAGAGTAAGTCTGGAATAAGTCTTTAAAAATTGACATATATATTCATATTGACGCAAAAACTAGGCCTTATCCATTTGGATTGCGGATGATCTGCAAAAAATACGAAAATTGAAATCGGTTGATGGACAAAAGTTCGCCTAGGTACCTACAGTCCCTGACATTAAGGTGACTATAGTATAATACGCCATCCGCATCTGCAAAAGGACGGCATATATGCCAAGGCTGGAACTATTACGGTGTCGAGGTTACAGCTAGCTGCTGACCTACATTTCCATTCCTTGCTAGGAATGTTGTGACCTAGGTATATACCTACAGGGACGCATATTTTACGATCGATCGAACAAGCCAACTCAATTTTTCTAATTATTTAATATGTTCAAAAGATCGTTTCAGACAACATGGTATAACCAAGCATCGCAAAATTTTCATAAGTAGATAACTTCACTAAACTATATAGAGATCAATTTTTACGAATGAAATATATTATAGTTCCAGGTGAGTTAATAATGAAGGTAATCAGTATCCAAACGTAGTGGCATAGACATGGCGTATATCCTTACATTCCAGTGAGATACCGGATACACATACGCATGTTGGTATATTGGAATTTCGATTGTGGAATGGGGTCATAGAGCTTTCCGTGATAATATTTCCAATCTGAAATTTCTCGACATATTTCTGAAATAGTAAAATTTAAGTTTTTACGAAAAATTTGTTAATTAAAAACAGTGTAAGAATGTGTGGACAGGAAATACTTGTCGTCCCTTATAATGATTAAAAAATAACGATCACTCGTTAAGTACTTTATAAAACAATCAAAATTTTAATCAAAGAATGTAAAAATATGCCAGAACTTAGCGAACACAAAGTAGCAGTTACGTATCGGCAATGTTGCAATTTCACATTTCAGTTTCGCGTTCTTATTTAAGCACGGAATGTTACCATTTCGTTAAATTAAATACCTTTCTCTATTCAGTGTGAAAATATGTATATGGAACTTATTTTTGGACAGTTTGTCGATTCAGAATCTGTAACCCTTCAGGTACGAGTGACGCGCCGAGCGCGTCACGACGCGGCGCGATATTAAAACTGCTGTATCTAAACAAGTTTTCAACATTTTGTAAATTTGACAAATCCTATTTAAAGTGTGATATCAACGCTGCCATATTCTCGGAAAAACAATGTTTTTACCGCTATTAATATCTTTAAAGTTATGGTAATTGTACAAACATTTGTGCATGTCATTTTGTCACTAAACGTGAAGCTTCTTGTTTATCGAACGAAAATTTACTAAAAAATCTGTAGAAGTTCCTGTAAATACTTCAACGTATTACCTATCAAATAGCGCAAAGAAAAATCAGAAATATTGTGTGGTATTTTCGTTATAAACAGAATACATTACTTTGCGATACTCACACTTTTAGCCATTTATAAATTTATGTTAGACGAACGAGTTTACGTTTCGAAATGAGTTTTGGTTGATATTTTTCTGATGTTGCGTTTAAATCTTATTTACATATGTTTGAATATGAAATTTCGATGCCGCACGGGCGTCTGCCCGCGTAGTCACTCACAGCGTGAGGCCGCCGTACCTGAAGGGTTAATCTACGGTTGTACACACTTTGCACAACTTTGGCTATTGATGTAAATTGCCTATGGTAACATTCCTCTAAATATTTTTTCTGCTTATAAAAGGCACTGACTATTATTAGTAAGATGTTTCCAAAGGCATGAATAATTGAATTCTATTGCAAAAATTCTTGTACAAATTAAATTGGTATCCCGGCAGAATAACCAGAAATTAATAATCGACGTCAAAGTAACCTACGACAAAATAACCCGAATAAAAATAATCTGATGAAAAATATTCTGAAATAAGAAAGCCCCGGCAAGGGAACAAAACATCAAAATGTAAATGCATTATTTGGCATTTATTTATAAAAATATCCCAAAAAGTAATACTACGTCAAATCAATTGCACGGACTGTACGATTTGCACAGCACAGATTGTGTGTGCATGTGTGTAGATTACATCTATACTCATTCCGGCTGACGGTCTAATCAGTAACAGATTGTATAGAATTATAGATATTCGTAATAATTTACTGTCGTTTTTACTGATCCTGATGGTGTTTCAGTCATAACAATATCATCGGTGAGCGAGCGAAGTGAGCGAGTACGACACAAAAATTGTGTAATACTGTGAAGGGTTTGTAAATGGCTAGGTTAGGTTAGGATACCACAGAACTCTAATGCTGTGATGGGTTCGGATAACTTAGAAATCAAGTGCTGTGATGTGTCAATATTTTAAAGCTAATTGGGGTGAATCAGATGGGTTATTATGTCGCAGTTTTTTGTTTTGATTATTTTTAGTGAGGCTATTTTTGAGCAGGTTATTTTTTTTCAGAATATTTTGTCCCGTGTATTTCGTCGCCGGTTATTATGTTATAGGTTATTCGGTCGATAATTGGTAGAAGTTATATATAATAACAGAACGTCTAATGTATTTCAATGCTTCTGTTTTGAAAGTCAAAATGCTTTGTCTGGCTCTTAAATGCTTCTTTTTCAAAAATTTTAGGATAAGAAGCAACAAGAACTTTTTAATAAGTTAAATGCTGTCAATATAGAAATATGTGACAGAATATTTCATTTCATTGTCCATCATCTTTTGTCACTATAATCTGTCCACTTGCAAAATACATTTTGGATTTAGGCTTTTCTTTAGATAAAATATGGTACACGTGGATCGATTATAGATAACAAATAGAATATCTGGCCTATTGTGTAATAAATAATCAGTGTTATTGCTTCGAATATCAGCTATACTAAAAAAGGGTCCATGGCGGCGCCAGTACGGAGATTCTAATAATTATAATATAAGTATAGTGTCTATGGTTGTTTATTACTCTAACGCTTCACACACTGCTTTGATACAATTACCTTTTCAGATGAGCATTCAACGCACATTCTTTATTACATTTTATTATCCAAGGCTATTATTACTATCGCTTGTCGATCTACAAAAAAGGAAGTATGGTTCTGGTATTATAATAGTATTTCAAGAGTATGGTATTTGGTATCGCAAGAATATGTTTGAATTATGTTAACCGCATATATTTTAGTATTGGAGATGTTTCGCTTATTGAACAGATACATACTATATGAAATTAGTATTGAATTAGTATTTGGTAGACAAGCGCTAGACGAAATCCATATGTGCCCATAATTATGAAAGTGGTCTAAGTCAATTTTAAAAAAATTTTGGATATTACGTTTTATAAAGGTTTTGAAACATTTATTAATAAATTATCAAAACTTTTATTTTTTTTGAAATATTGACTTAGACCACTTTCATAATTATGGGCACATATATGCTTCTTATAAGAAGCAAGCAGAAGAAGCTTCTTATAATTATTATACATATACTTACACCATACACACGTTTAATTAAATTAATGTTTTCATTTATTTAACTAAAATTGTACATTTTTCAAACCCTAAGCATGTAGGTTGAACCTAAAGGTTTATTTAAAAATTAAATAATGCAATCTGTCATACAATGTTACTTCCCGAGTCGAAATTTTGTGTCTACTTAGAACCTTAAGGGGGGAGTCTAGTGTAACAGATTCAAAAAATCGATTTTTTTGCATTAATAAAAAGTTTATGGTTTAAAGAATATGCTCCTAAAGTTTTATTTTGGAATTTATAAAATTGACGAAGTTACAGCCTCTTTAATGGTGACGCTTGTAAGATCGACACAGGAGGCGGTTGTCACAGGTATAAAGCCATACTAGCTTCGCTAGTTCCCTCGTATGGGAGTATGAAGAGGAGGAAGGTCTTCTGCATGACTCTGGAATAGCGGACTGAACATTTATCAACCGTAAGTGTCGTGAGAATATCAAAAAGCTTTAGTTTTCTAACTGCAAACATCATGAAAACGTCGTAAACTTTAAATGCGTTTTTCTCGAAATGACATTTTTCCAGTTGGTGTGCCGGATAACTCGAAAAGTAATCGACCGAATCACTTTATTCAAAGCATGTTCGGATCGTTGTTGTCTTTTTCAAGGATTATACCTAGGACTATAATGTTATTGCTTATTTACAACATTGTTATCAGCAATGGAAAATCGATTTTGTTAGTCGAAAAAATGAGCTTTTCTCGCAGTCGCTGTAACTTTTCCTATGTTCCATATATTTATTTGTAAAAAGGTATAATCCCCGCGTAATTTACTTAACTTTAAGGGGGAATGGAACTACTCGATGAACTCCAAGTTGACGGTGCTGCCCCGCGTTGTGGCAAGTCGTGGAAATACGTGACTATACTTTTGCACGTTGGTGTGACGTCACGCCTTAGTGATACTCAACAGATTGCTACGTTGACATAAAAACATTCCGTGTATAATTTTGGCTATAGTATTCAAAAAGTGCACCACTGGCGCACGTTGGGACTAGCCGTGCTACAACTAGCGCTCGCTGTGGCGAGAGGCTGAAGTTTTAGGCGGGCCAAATCGGCGCGTTGACGGCTCCGCATGTTGGCACCCAAAAATCTCGAAATTCGCTATACGGCGGTATTTCCCAGTGCTGTGGTGTAAAGTTGAGACATGTAAAACTTTCCCTGCGTGCCCCTTTTTTCGATTTTCATCGGTGGTGCTGTGCAACAGTGTGATAAGTGTTTGATAGCGAACGGCAAAGGTATTGTCGTGACGCCATGACAGATTCGTAGGCTGTCACTGCCGATATTCAGGTATGTTTTATATATTTTCTAAGCAATAAATCAAAAATTGGGCTTCGCAGGGAAAGTTACATTACCGGATGACTTCAACTTTGTGTCATCAGTTTATTGACAGTGTTTTTTGGACAGAGATGGACAAAAATCTCTGTACAAAAAGCACTGTCAATAAATTGATGACAAAATTACAGCCTTCCGATAATATAACTTTCCCTGCGAAGCCCAATTTTTGATTTATTGCTTAGAAAATATACAAAACATACCTGAATATCGGCAGAGACAGCCTACGAATCTGTCATGGCGTCACGACAATACCTTTGCCGTTCGCTATCCAATACTCATCACCCTGTTGCACAGCACCACCGATGAAAATCGAAAAAAGGGGCACACAGGGAAAGTTTTACATGTCTCATCTTTACACCACAGCACTGGGAATTCCCACCGTATAGCGAATTTCGAGATTTTTGGGTACGAACATGCGGAGCCGTCAACGCGTCATTTTGCCCCGCCTAAAACTTCGACCTCTCGCCACAGCGAGCGCTAGTAGTAGCACGGCTAGTCCCAGCGTGCGCCAGTGGTGCTTATTTTGAATACTATAGCCAAAATTGTACAGGGAATGTTTTTATTTCAACGTAACAATCTGTTGAGCATCAGTAAGGCGTGACGTCATACAAACGTGCAAAAGTATAGTCACGTATTTCCACGACTTGACCTATGTGAAGTTAGCCCTACAACTTTGACTTAACAAATTTTTGCCTATACCATTATTTTGGTGGTTTTTTGGTG
>JARQST010000646.1:68443-89108 GCA_030142225.1 Pachycephus smyrnensis
GACAAACTACAAGTGTCCTCATAACTACCAATATTCATGTCAAAAAGTCCTGATAACTACCCCGTCTCAAATATATATGTATATATATACCGATGTCGGAAAAAGTATTAATTTTGAAGCAAATGCACCGATTTCTAACATCAGAGCGTGTCTGCATTCTATCCAAATGGCCGAGCAGGAACGATACTTTTGAGAGCTTAATTTACGGCAAAATATGGAACTACACAACTACAACTACAAACTTACTGTCTAGAGAAAGAAGTAAGAAAACATTTACCAATAAATAATGTCTATTTTTATTTTATGTCTCAGTTACGCCGAATTGTGACGTTCAACCATTATGCTGTTCATTGTTGCACAAATATACACATTTGCTATACAACAGTCGCCACAATACAATACTTTTTATTTACACGCCATAGTACATTCTAAAAGCAAGATTTGAAATGATTCAACCTTATATGTAAAACGTGCTTTTTGTTTTTTTGTTTTTTTACGTGAAAAAATAAGTCGAAAACAGAATAAATTTTTCCTATACGAGGCTTTATCTTCAAGAAAAATGATTTTGAATGTTCATCTAGTATGCGTGCACTTAACTGTTTCGACTTAATGGATTTCGCTATAGATTGCTATCCCTGCTCATCTTTGTATTTTTTTCGGTAATTGAGGATACACAGTAAGTTCTTTGTTGTTTCCTTTCCTTAATAATGAAAAAGCTCTACTTCAGCTGTATTCCGTACCGTCACAAAAGTAAAGACAGTTAGAAAACCCGGTACGTTCCAACGACTACGGTAATTCTCAATAATGTTTTTTCCTAGCATATTTCCACGAATTCTTTGAAGTTTCCACAATGAAAATCTGCAGCACACATTTTTTATGAAACACTCTAAGCCGGAGTCAAAATACGATTGTTCGTATCCATAAAACAATTCGAACCGCGACGTAACGGTATCAGCACATCGGTACCACGTGAGGCAACTCTCCTGTCGCCCCTTCGGGTTTTTCCTAATGTTTCAAGCAATCCCAATTCAGCATTTTTCTCACTTATTTTTCTTGAACCAATCAACGTCCTTTCAAAAATCCATCTCTTCTCACAAATTTCCGACTTTCGTATTTTTTTCATTGACAACAAGCAGTTCTTCATCAACCACTAAACCCGACACATTGGTCTTTAACTAACACGTTCCAACGATGAAACTCGAAAAAATTTAATCATTTTTAATTTGTCCATTTTCTCTCGCGTCTCAAATTTAACTATTTGAAATTAAAAGGCTTTACAAACCCAACAGTGAGTAAATCTATTTTTTCCAAAAAACACCAAAATATCCCGATTAAGCTTAATATCTCGATCGGGAAGTCTCTGACCACGGTGAAGCATCTGTATCAAGCCTTACAACCTTGATAGACTCTACATGCGTGGACGAGTCGCATCGCGGCAAGAGACACAAATAAGCTGACAAGAAAAAATACTTTGGACATGCCTTCAAAATCATACTAGGTGTCCCACGGCATGTGGCAAAAGTTGAATGAAAATAACTTCAAAACTATTTGGGCTAATTCGATTTTATTTTTTTCATCATACAAAGTAAATTACGTAAATTAATGCACTATGCCTTCAAAGTGTCTGCCATCACTTGTACTGCAGAATTCTATTCTGCGCTGAAAACTTGTATAGACATGGTGAATTGTGTCGGTATCTATAAACCGTATAGCCTCTCTAATTGCGTCTTTCAGCTTGTCGAGTATCTTGGGTTGTTTTGCGAAACATCGGTCCTTAACATATCCCCACAAAAAAAGTCACAGCGATTAAAATCCGGACTGTACGGAGGCCACTCCATACCGGCATTGGCAAATTTTCGGTAGCCCAGCCCTATTTACCGTACACTGCGTATATGGCATTAAACACTTCATTAGTTCTGTGTGGAGTTACTCCGTCCTACATGCAGAAGAAATTCTTAACGATTTTCTCTTTCTGTGCGTAAGGGAAGAAATTTATTTCCAGTAGTTCGCAATAAACTTGACCCGTGATTGAAGAGCTCTCTATGAAATGCACGATAATGCCCTTTAAAGAAATCGCGGCCCATACTGTTATTTTTCGGGTGCAAAGGGTGCGTCTCTGTGATGTAGGGCTATTCGCTACCCCAAAACCGATAATTTTGCTTATTGACATGTCCGTGCAGCCAGATATGTGCTTCGTCCAAAAAAACGAATTTTTCAGGGTCCATTTCGCCGGACTGAAACTTGGCAAACAATTCCTGGCAAAATTCAACGCGATGGCGCATTACCTCTTCAGTAAGTATTTGATGCACATAAATTTTATACGGATGATAATCCAAAAATACTTTCAAAATGAGGTGTAGTAAGCTTCTCGAGATTTGGAGGACTTAAGAAGCTTTTCGAAGAGAATAGTTTGGATATTGCTCAAAGTGTTCCTTCGCTCTTCGATTCACGTCATCCGTTGTCGCAGTTCTTGTAGGTTCTAGATGCTCGTGCCTTCTGTCGTCCAGAGTATCATGTTTCTGGAACCTCTTAATCACTCTAAAGAATACCCGAAATTGCTCACAAATGTTTCGATTCAGAACAAAACTGAAATTTCACTCTGAGGTTATGCTAAAAATGTCATTGTATTTACCTTCTCAGAGTACTATCGAAGACGCCAGTGTGCAGTCCAAACTTGCTATGAAATGCCTTCATTGCTCTCGTAACAGATTCATTTCTGCTGTAGTACATCTCTACCAAAAACGCCTTTTGCTGAATGGTTAAATTTTCCATGTTTACAACGTCGTGTTCTAAGAATGAGTGCAAGTACTAAATGTACCGAGAGAGTACTCTCTACTATCGAAACGGAACAAAACTTCGTCGTAGTATTGCAAAACACGAGAGATATAACTTCAGTCACATGCTGTGGGACACACTGTAACATCATATTTGTATCTTATTCTTTCGAAGTTAAAATACCTATGACAAAGCAGACGACCCTACTTGTTATTGATATAATAGAGAAAATTTAAACTAAAGTTTCTTTTTGTTCTTTTCTTGAAGTTTTTTCGTTTTATATGCAATAACTAAGTGAAATTATGAAAATTTTAATAAAATGGATCCGCCAAACACTTTCTCGCATTATAATTCCAATGTGGTCATAATTGAGGAAATGAATTTGAAAAAGTTAATTAAACTGTCTCTTAGAACCAATATACTGCCTCTTTAAGGGGATACCCAGTTGAGTTTTCGTCGATTTTCAGAAAAAATCGATTTTAAAAATTCCATATAGAACAGCAGCTGACCAAAATTATTGGCGATGCATAAATTTATAGTAGGATGTATAAAGAGCTTAAATTTTTATTCCAAAGTCGTTTCGTCAATTTTTTGTTCTCTTGGGGCATTTTCCGTACATACCTAAATTAATGACGGAAATTACTATAACTTCTAAACTAACAAATAAAATTGGATAAAGTTTGTTATAAAGACTCTTTATGACGTTCCCAAACATGTCTCCAAAAGAAAAAAATTTTCAGCAAAAATTGGCTCATTTAGCAAATTCAACTGTTCTCTCCTTAAGTCGGATAATTTCATTTAACGCAAAAACATTTCGTAGATTTATTAATAAAGACATTATAGTTAGCTCATCAAAACATCGTTAGAATTGTTTGATATTTGTATTCGAGGTGTTATGATCTGGACAGGGTCAGATCACTATTGAATAGAAATGGTGTGAATTATAGAATCCTAGCCGGGTGCACATACTAATTATCATATATTCTAGTTAGCAGTTGGGTAGAAATAGGAAAACCTACAGCGGTGGATACTCTACTATACATGTATGTAACATAACTCATACTACAGAGCTACAGAAAAGTATTAGGCGATCATTGATTATAACCATAAGCAACGAATGATACTATCAGAGTAGATTAGATGAGACGTCTATGCTGTGCGCATGACGTATTTATTTAAGTTTATTAATAATTGCGAAAGGCATGCTTTGGAATGTTAAATGGAATCACTTTTTTAAATCCAGATACGAACGCTTATCTTAAGATGCTGGTCTGCCTTTTCTGTGTTGTTTCTACCAAATGTTCGGCAAACTTCAATGGCATGGAATTAATATAAATTTTAATTGAATTTGGACGCGAAGAGCTTCGCTGAAATTTCACTCCATCCCGATTTAGAAACATTAAGTCACTCACCATGAACACAATAATTTCTACTGACAATAAATAATAGAAAATATAAGAGTTCATTCGTTATTCATTAAGAAAAAGATTACAAATGTTACAAGCGTGTGTTAGAAGACCATTTTCTCCAGATTTTCCAGTGAATATTTCGAAATATAGCGCACATATATTTCACATATAGGCAGTCAGTTGATTGCGGGGAATTCACGTCGTGTGTGAATATTCAGTAATCGGAAATGGGCGCGCACGCATATACGTACAGATACGCTCCATTAAGTCTGAAGCATTGGAAGGACTTCTCGGTAGTCCAGAAGTGCTGCGGACTGTTTAAATGTTAATTTGGTCTGCTCGTTCATCACTGGAGGGATACCGTCAAAGAAATGTTTTGTCCCGTTATCCTGACAGGAACGGCAATGCATCGAAAAGCTCCACAACATCGGGGGACGAATTCCGAAAATTGGGTTAATGATCGTGTTCCTTGCCCATTCGCACGTTTCGTGGGAAGATTTAAGACATGTCGTGACGAGAAGTTACGAGGGAAAAAGAATTGATATTTACGGCTATGGGAAATCAAAAAGAAGTATAGAAGGCAAACTAAAGATTAAAATTACCTTAGGCCTTCTATAAATTCCCAAGAAGGTAGACCTTTGACATTTCAATTTTTTCCTTAACTATCAACCTCTCATTGCTGATTATTTTATCCATTTACGACGCTATGAAAATACCTCAAGGGCACCAGCATACGATTTTAGCCAATACAAACTGAGCACGTTTGGGTAAACTTGATTAAAATACATAATCCACTGGGATACCTTCGATAATGTAAGTGGTCCTAGCACAATCTAGCCCGATCATTAACGAATTAACGAAAGTACATAGTAATATTGTTTTCCTAGTACGTAGATACAAAGTTTTGTATAGACTGTTATTACAATTCGACATTTTTTAAATATCAAATTATAATATAAATTCCAGTCATGCTGACAGAGCATCTTTATGTAATAGTTGACAATGTTATTACGAAGAAAACTTTTTCATCATATTCATACGTTAATTTTTTTAACTATTCTATACGTTTTTTGTCGATGGGTTCAATTAAGTCTAACGCTTACAAGTCTATAAAGCAGTGCCTTATAATGTATTATGTTCTTGAAACAGTAATATTCATTACATTCTCACGTAAATAAAGTAATACTGTATCGATAGAAAAAGTAATTGATCTGAATTCCTAATAATACTAGTTCTTCGTGTAATTTATACATATTCCGGTTCATGTGTATATTAAACTACTAGATCAGATAGTTTCATTGCATCAGCTTATGAAACATAGCATTAAATTCAAACTGGTGGCATTCCTTGTTTACTAAACGTCTTAACTTTAGTAATTCCTCTAAAATCTCACTAGTTTGAATTTAGTCCCATCTTTATTAAAACCACATTATTATGTGGTTATTTAGTACATAATTGGGGTAACATATACGATAAGAAGATTTTACAAAATCAAATTGTTTATCAATCGTAAGATATATTTACCTGTCGGACTAGGAGTCAATTCCATCATTACATTTTTTACGTGTGACTGATTGAACTGGTATTTTTCCAGGAAAGAGAATTTCGGTGATCCTCTGCCTCTGTGAAGACCGGTTACAGCTTTGCTAATAGCTTTGCTGTACTCTCGTGCCAAAAAATTCGTGTGAGGCACTATCAGGCCGATTGTTAACGTCGGCAGGGACGAATTACTCCGTGGATTCTCGGAGTAGAATCCCTGATTTGACGGCGTCCATCCGTTCACGTACGAAATTGTAAACATTCCGAGGATCAGAAGGAAACTTCGCGGAAATCGCATCTTTTATGTAGGGCACTTTGTGACAGAAAATATTTCGAATGTGATCTCCCACAAATGGTTCAAAATCCCCTTGATACTCCGAATCTCTTACATCCTGTCAATCGGTATGCTTACGTTCCATCCTCTTCGCAGTGCAATTAAAATGTTCGTTACATGACTTCATTTTCATCTCCCACATGTTTTCCACTTGCAAATACTTGTGACGCGATACAAGTTCCCGAAACTTGCGGAACTTTGTTACCACCCTCGGCCCGATTATATTTCTTGTCTACGATTATCTGTCTTGCCTTGTGACAAATTATTATTTGAATATTTATTTAAATATTTTATTCAGTTTGTCTAGTATCACTGGCATGACGATTATTTGCCTGTCTATGTCTTTTAACATCGAGTGTTCCATACAACATCACTTTATTGATTACGATTATTTCTCATCTTTCCCTCTCCTCTCAAGGGGCCATCGAGTATTAGCAAAATTCTGCAATGGGTTAGAATTTTGTTTTGAATGTAATTATTTTCGGAAAATACCGTTCGTGTTTGCGTGCGATGGAGAGGCAATACTTAATGGCAATTCAATTTTGGTGACCTCTTAATGGCGATAAGAAGAGCCATGGTAACTATTATCGTCATAATTATAATTGCACGATAATCTAAAGCCCTACGTCGCATCTTCGAGCGGATTGATAATGAAGATTTAACTTGGAAAATTTAGAGCTCTATACATCATGTATGATTTCCTGTTGTTTTCTTATTAGGAATAATTATTAAGAACAACGTCCATTTTTATAAATAACCACTAATGTGACCGCTGCATTTGTAAACTCTAAAATAGCAGTGCATATTCACTTTTCACCAAATACTGAAAAAGCTAAGAAATTTCGATCTTAACACATTCGCATCGGACTATTTTTCACAAACTTTTCATATAAATCGGGGTATTTTAGTAATCTAAAGAAATTTTAACATATGTGTATTAAAGCTGCAATAATTATTTTTGGAATTAATATATTTTATTGAAATTTTCAGGAATTGTACATAAGTAGTATTAGTATTGTTTTTTAGTATGATAATTGGTGACGACATTTATTTTTTAAAAACGAGAATTCTCGTTTCCCGATGCGAATGTGTTAATAGCCAAGGGTTCAGGAGCGTTCGCTCGAGCCCTGAATAAAACAGGATGCTCCCGTCTGAGTGATTAACCTACGGTAGGGGTACATTATATAATTTGGCCTATAGGGAGCAGGAAGCTGAAAGTCATCAAACACGCAACTCTAATGCTTAAACAACTGAAATGAACACGAAACCTATGTAAATACACTGTAAAAAATTTTCGGTGTTAAATCGCATGAGTGTGGACTTTTTGTCAGTGTTGTCTATTATAGTGTCAATTTTAACACTATTTTCCGAGAGAAAATTACACAAGCTAAATTGTTGAAATATCTGTCGATGAAAAAGGTCAAGGTCAATCCAGAGTGTTAAATCGGTACTTGAAAATGTCAAATTAACGCGCGCTAGTGTAAAAATGCACCGCACTATTGTCACTTAGCATGCAGCGCCATTATTGCCGGTCCAGCGTCTCATTGATCGTAATTAACATTCTTGATTTACACTGAAATGAGTGTGGACGTATACACACACCACTTCAGTGTTAATTTTAACCTTTAAGTACCGAGGCGTAGTCTCACAGACCACGCGCCTGGCACAGATTATAGGGAAAAAATGATACCTCGGTACTTGAAAGTTAACACCGGAATTTTTACAGTGTATTCTTAACCCACTAGTATCATATTTCAGAAGATTAAATATTGTCATAAATTAATAACAAAATGACTGTTACTCTAATATTTCCCTATTAGAACGTTTGTTTAGTTTTAAACTAGTAAGTCTTTAATAAAATTATTTTGAGATATTAAATGAAAAATATACAATCTAGTTCTATACTAACATGGGTATTCATTCGACTTTATAAATTTTTCTTTCATTGTCATTAAATATTTTTGAGTTAATTAATCACGTGAGTATATTTTTGTTCAGCAGCAATTACTTGACTGTCTGTGGATATGATCAGGTTGGCTGACACAGAAACCCTGGTACCATTCACCACGGGACCCCTAAATTGTTCCGCCCTAGATGAGAGAAGAGTCTACTAGGAAAATGAATGTAATTTGACGTCTTGCTCACTTGGAATAGGAAACGATTATTGGGACAAAAGGAAAAATATACCAGTATTGGTGTACCTCTCATACCGAACAGTACCGAACAATTCAAATCCACGCTCTCCCGTTTGCATCTTTGTTTTCTCTTTTATCTACAGCATCTTGTCAAAAGTCATATGTATGTGGACATATTCTTCAATGCGCCTGGGATTTTCGCCACATTTATACCATTGATTGAAAAAAGTATAGATACGCTTGGCAGAAACGGAAGCAGACTATACTGCTGAAAGATCGATTAACTGAGAGAGAGTCGGAAGTGTCTCTCTTGAAAGGACTTTATATAAAAGACGAATTTCTTCTTATACAAGAGCTTGTTAGACTTAAGGGATGCGTTTATCCGAAGAAAAACGTGATAAAACATATTTTTCGCGGTAATACGTGTATATAAGGCAGGTTTTCGTTTATTGAACCAATTCAAAGATCTGATGTGAATCAAACGAATATGAAAAAAAACAAGTTTGCCGTAGTGTCAAATGTAGCCTTACTCTAGTTTAACGAGCGTTTCTATTTTAAATTGAAAAATAATTTTTGTGGATGTAAACATCTAAGATACGCGACCTGCACCTTCTATTCGAACAGAGTTTTTAAATAAATTTAGCTATAGATGAGTACAGATACGGCTAATCGAACTATATAATTCAACAGTATAAATCATAATACGAATAAAGTTATTCATTTTGTACAGATTCTATAATAGTATTAACAGATTATGGTAATATTTTGTTTTATGTAATGAAATGAATAATGAGTACTTCCTTGATGTTTAATTCAATAATCATTGGACTAAATATTTAATACCGTATTGCAGTAGCTCCAAGTAACATATATTTATACCCACACAAATAAGTTTCCATCTGTTATTGACCATTTTTATAATAAATAATATTTTTAATTTTGTTTTAATTTTATGATACCTACGTATGATCTTTTAAGTTTCTTGCTCAATAATTGTCTTTGTGCACTGAACTGGCATAAAGTGAAATACACAATAAGAACTAATATCAAGATCCAGAATGACATAAATGTAGTACAATGTTTTGTATTAGATTTTGATTACACTTTTAATAGTAATGAAGTAAAACCGTGCTTTTTTCCAGCACGCCTAATAAAACGTTTTCAATAAAAAAAGTTCTACAAACTTTAATATGACATCATTCTCTCTCCATTGAAGAGACAATCAATGAAAATGATCAACCGAAGATGTAATTCTGAAAATATCCGGTAACCGGTAATGACTTCAAAGATACCTTACTGTTTCATGCAGCCTCTTCTCCTTGCATTAGGCACAAGCTAAGGAACGGAAACAAGGCGAAAAGTACACTTGAAATGGAATATACCGAGAGAGATATAAAATAATCAGATTGGTCGAAGCGAGGTTCGACAACCATCCTAAGTAAAATGTCCGGATACAACATTATTGAAGATGTCTCTCTCATTCTGTCGTTCCGTCTACCCGCAACAACCCATACAAGCCTGCGGCCATAGCAAACTACGGTTTACGAAATCTAAGATAGAGTTATCCCTACCAGTTTCAGCAGGGTGCACATTTAGTCCATTAGGTAATGATCCGGGATGAAGTTAAAATTAAATATATCACCCTTCGATAACATAAATATATATATATATATATATATATACATTAGTCGAAAATGTTCTACGTATATGTTTGAATTTTCTCTTTGTTTTATGTAAGCCAATGTCAGTTTGTTTAAAGCATTGACAGTTTTCCTTGTATACCAATCTATCTGATCTGGGAAAAGATATGGAATGTCTTATTGTATAAAAGTATTAAAACAAATATCGGATACATTATACAGTAAGAACATATGCAAATCTATTAGAACGTCTATTTAAATGCATCTATATAACCAAAATATCAAAAACTATACTATTCTACGAAAACATATTTTACAGTTATGGATTATTGTATATTTCATAAGTCAGGAAGATTTTATAAATTTAACAAAGTAAAAATTACTTAGTTTGTAATTTTACACGTGTTCATTCTATAGATAATATTTAACAAAAATACAAGGCATCTTGATTCAAGAAAGATAACCAGAATTCTGTGTTATCAATTACTTTTGTCATCAGTTTAACTTCAACTGTTAAAAGTATTTGTCTAACTGTTAACTGAAATGTAAAATATATAGATTTAATAAACAATGAAACGGAATGAAAAAGTTCCCAAACTGAAATGCTAATGCTGCCACAAGGCAAGACTGAAAACTTCCTAATTATACTATTAACTATTATTAATATCCTCCATATAATATATAAATACACAAATGTGCGAAATTATGTCGTGGAACCTCTCAATCTGAAGGTGAAAATAAAAGAACATAATCTTTTGTATATGAAATGCAACGTATTATTTGACCTAAAATTAAGTTATATGTAAGTCTTTGTATAACATCTACACCATATTACTTTATTTAAGCTTAAATATGGAATGTGATCGTGTATCAATCCCACTATATGTTAGCACTAAATCAATATTCATTTTGATATGCTTGTCGACGCCATATTGCAAATTCCATAAATTTTAAAGAAATTTGTCTTTGACAGTATAGAAAGATTCATCGCTTTATTGACAGTTCAGTCTCATTAAATAAATATCAATTCTCTCCCTCGTAAAAAAAATATAGCAGTAACTTCATGTAATAGTAGGTGCTCGATCAATGAAATTCCCGTATTAGGAATTCTATGCGTATAATAAAGATCACTAATAAACTTTTATAGAATTCACGAAGAAAGGTGTTAAAGGAATTCTCCATTATCACTTTTGATTGAAGTACGTATAGATACTCCCGGATTGGTAAATTACCGGATTTTCTGAAAGCACCACGGGGACTGAACAATCACGCGGTACCTTGCCCGAGAAAAACCTATAGCCTCCTAAAAGACGCAGGATATATTTCAATTAGCTCCGACCTCTTTTTTGAGTCCTAAAATAAAGAGAAGAAAATATGCACGGCTTATTCATCAATAAATTCATGTTTTACGAAAATGTCGGGCTTTCCTTGCGATTATAATGAATGTTGTCTCAAGAATGAATGTTCTATACCATATCTTAAGTTATGGAAATTTCGATAGAGAATCTAGAGAGCAGATAACATGGAGAATATTAAAAATTGCAAAACGCAAGTAGAACAATATCTAACTTATTTGTCAAAATTTTAAATAGTACATTGGGTACAATAACCATGATTAACAACTTTGTATCGACTTTGTAATGACTTTGTTTTAAAATAATTAGATATGAAGTCAAAACCAAAGACAAATTCAAATAAATGATAGTATGAGAAAGCCAAGTAATCAGAAAAAATGAAGTGAGAATGTGATTCATTAATTTGTTTTACTCTTAATATTTCGCTTGCCAGTTCATTTTACTTTCATGACGTCATTTTCAATTAAATCTCTGCCAATTCTGTTTTGGTTAATGGTTCGTGATTTAAGGTATTTACTCTATGCACAGCAAATATCAATTTTCAATTAATTTCTCCCTGGCTATTTCCCGACATCGATCAGTGTGTCTGTTTGCTGCTTTAATCAGAATGTTTGTTTCATCCTAGAGGCACATACATGACGTTAAATGAGGATGAGTGACTGCTAAAATAACTTCATGTATAAAATGGAAATTATAGATTACATTACGTAATTTATTGCTCCCTCTACATTTTATGTAGCTAATAGTCAAAGGATTCTTAGATTTCATACAAGAAAACTATCAGAATATTAAATTCAACGTGCACCTATACCCTGAGGAACTGCAAACGAAACTGTATATAAATGTGTATCTCAAGTACGCAAGGAAATCGCCTGAATAATAAATTAAATACCGATTTCAATGTTTGATTCAAGGAAATGTCGATTCAAGAATACAAATAGTCAATACCAAATAGTTAATTAATGAGAATATTCGATTTTCAAATTAATTTTGTTAACAAAAAAAAAACTTTTTAACTGAATTATAAGATGATTAATATTAAAAAGTAATTCTATGTATTTAAAAATAGTTGCATGCATACATGCATTCTATTAAACATTGAATTTTATTTTAATTCAAGTCCTATCACGCTTCACAACCTAAATTTATATATAATCTATAATAAATGTAATAATAGACCCAAACGTAATGTCGGACAAGTATAAACACTTTTCTAATTAACCATTTCTAAAGAAACTGTGTAACTGTTATCCATTATAACGGGTTGCTCGAATCCACCCGCTATAATTAATTTATCCAGAGGGCCGCCAGGGAGCGCTGGAGGGCTAGGAATTTCCTAAAAATTAGGAGTTCTGATCGGGAATCGAACCCGATACCTTCGGACTGCCAAGTCAGGGCACTTACCACTGTGCCACTGAACCCACTGTCCGTCCTGATAAGTCCTGTTTATTTATTTTTCGGTCATTCCTAGGTGGACCCCTCCTCCAACTCTATAAGGCCACGTTACACCATTTAAACTAAAGTCGTCATTTGACATCAGATTTATATGATGATATAATTATCGGTTGGATTCTATATCAATATATATTTTGCAGTGTCGATTATGAGCAGCCAGAAGAAATATTCTTTATTCACGATAAATTATCTTTATCCTAGCTGCTCATGATCGACACTGCAAGATTAACATTGATCAGACATATAGGTTGATGTACCTATGACCCGTATAAGAAAATGATTTTCCATGTCTAATCTAGGACATTTTCCTTTCAAAAAAGAAGTTTGACGACTCTAGGAACATTAAGAAGAATGCAAATAATTAGTGTCGAATAAATAAACTCTATGCCCTACGAAATTTTGATTTAAAAATAATTCTGTGTGCTAAAACCTATAATATATTATTAGAATATACTAGCAGCGTGTCAAAGACGTACTTTTAAGGGTTGTATTTTGTAATATAAATCCGCACTGAAAATAATATGATAAAAAACGAATGTACAACAGTCGGTGAATCACAAATATAGAAGAAGAGCATGCGAGTAGCTGGGTGAAAGTCAGGGTCATGATTAATGGGACTTGAAATGAGAATAAAAAGGTGCGAGTAGGGGGTGGTCAACGAGAAGAAAGTAAATGAATGAGACGAAGTACAAAAGTACTGGACGGAAGGACAATAACTTTTGCCACACCCCGTAAAAAGCCACCCTCGAAGTCTTGGGGATGTTTCGACAAGACGACACGTCGGGGCGCCACGTGCCCACTATGGTCATGTAAACAAAAGATCTATTTGACAAAAATAAAGACAGATTACAAATAACAAACGCATGAACTACGCTAAGCATAATTTTTGTTCATCAGATTCTTGTCCCTATCTCATTGCGTTATTTTGTGGCTGTTCATTGATTTTTATTTTTTATGAATTTTGAATTATTTTGCTAAACGCCTTATGGCACTTTCAAGAATTTTTTTTGAATGCTCAACTATCTACTACAGGTTTACATCTCCTGCAACCTTTTGTTATTCTGCTGCCTCTGTTGTTTTTCATAATCAACAAGTTGCAGGATTGCATTAACCTGCAGAATACGACTCCCTTCAAATACGACCCATTTAAAAAAAAATATACAATCCACAGTTCACTGCAAGAGGGAGTCGTATTCTGCAGTTTAGCCCATTATTCTCTTCATCAGTACTGTCAATTACGACATAGATAGATAAAATGCACGTGTTGCTTAATGTTATGGCACAATGAAAAAAGTAAATGTTTTCCTATTACCGCAAAAATTATCATATTAATCTTATCAATGATGGCATCGAGATTATGACGTATACGAAGGGAGTGAAATTTTGAGTTTAAAGGATTAGATTATTTAATAGTTAAGTACTAAGGATTTCTGGAAAGTAATGACTCAACTGAAATTTTACTCCACTTAATTATCATTACAGTTTAAGAACGATATTAACGGTTTATTCCGAGTGCAATGATATTTAAAAGCTATTGTAAGTAATGTTTCGAATGAATATATTAGGTATTAAATGTTTTAGTTGACAGGATTTTAACCCTTGGAAAGGATAACACGTAGAGCACCACTTCAACTTGCTTTAGTCCCTAGCAGAACAAAAACAGCAACGGGATAATTCGGTTTGATTTATTAAACAAACGTTTCAGAAGTTTATTACTAAGTTAGAACGATTTATTATTAGATCGATTGATTGTTAGTAAATTTGCTGCACCAAGAACATAGCACTTTCACTTGCTCACGTTGAATCAGACGGTGGCGCAGGGGTGGCCGAGCGCAAAACGAAGACACGCGTGACAGTATCTCTAAGGCTCAAAAAACGCTCACTGAACACCACATCATGACGTGCCTTACGGATTTATCCAGATTTTCAAAGATTTTCGACAAGCGTCCACTGTGAAATAGTGAAACTGACAAAGGGAAGCTGACACCGCCCAGCTGCTTGATCCCGGGTGGCCAACGCGAAAAACCACCCCTGTCGAGATTCTACCAAACGAATCCTTGTGCGCATGGCTCGTTCCCATAGCAACTAGCTATCCAGACATCCAGCCATAGGCTCCCCTATAACGAAACTTTCGCTGGCATGCTTAACCCCCATGTGGATGGTAAACCCTGTTAAAGCGGTCGCATCCCTTTCGAATCGAATACCTCGCGTCAAGAGCGATTTCATAAAATCCCAATAATCTGGGAATCTGAATAAACGGATGTTAAGGATATATATATATATTTCTTATTTTTCATTTTAGTGATCGAAAAACGCATGCATCGACTAATCTTTACAACATTCATACAATATCAATCAACTCACACGCTTTATTGTTTAACTTTTAACCCATTCGCGCAGAATAACGAGTCAGAAGGTCGTCTTTAAGACAGCCTTTCCACAAGTATACTAACAGAGAACTTATGTGGTAAAAACGTGTATCTTAATCTCTAGAGTTTCGAATGGTGTACTCTGAGAAACCCTGTAAGCAGTTATGTTCTCTGATACTTGTGGGTAGGCAAAAGTTAAATATTCATTATAAAATTCCAATATATTTTTACAAAATTTTGTCTTAATTTCAACAAATTATAACTATTCGAATCATATATTCATTAATATTTTAGATCATGGATCTTGCTTTAATAAATATTGAATAATCATTTTATCTCTAAACTAATCTAAATACTGTATTTCATAAATAATGCTGCTGATTGAGTTAAATAGTGTCGATCGATGTGATCGAATTATTCGATTAATTAAACAAAATTGTCACGCCTTGAAAACGAGTGGGTTGCCATCGCTTTGTAAATACCTTGCAAACTACAAATGACAGATCAATTGTGTTAGCATACTCATTGCACAATTTATTAAATAGACCATAAATTGTGAGAAGATTTTTCAGCAATATTGTCAACTGATTTAAAATGAGTACAAAGCAAATTCCTATATACTAGTAAAAATTCATCATCCTGATAAAAATAAATTTCTTCCGTCTGCGTACTAATATCAGTCTTCGAAAATATCTAATATCAGTCTTTGAAAATGATTTCTAAGAGAATAAAAACCGTGTAAATCCTCTCGGCTCTACATGGGCACCTTTCTAGCGTAACATCAGAAAAAGCAATGAATATCGTGTTTCCTTTTGGTGTCTGTGAAAAATGAAACCTCACTTCAGACGATGTTGCATCTATTTTCAGCGTTCAATAAAATTTAGTTGCAAATTCATTTCAGCATAGATCCATATACACAAGGAGACGGAAGCGTATTTAATACACGCGCACTACAGCAGCAAAATCATAGAGAGCCAATTACGAAGTTGAAATAACTGGACCGTTCAAAAACCGGCATGAATGTACAATATTAACGAGATGGTAATTTTCAATTTATAGAAAATATGGTGCTCCAATTGATAAGCGTGAATGCCTGCATAAACGACACATTACGTACCTAGATTAAAATAAAATTATATCTGCGAGTCTATATACGGTTAAAATCACACAGCTAGAACAAAAAAACGTCATCTAGTGAGTCTAACGGAATTACAATTTTGCTGAATAACTAATCTACATTCCTTGACAAAAGCAAAACATTTGGCTTTATACGTATATCTATACCTTGCATTTTAAAAATATTTCACGTACTGCCTACAATTTCTATCGTGGTAGAACGAATCTTATCCTAAACAGTCGTCGAAAAGAAAGTAAATCGATTCTTATAGAATGTGAGAGGATTATAGAAAGGCCATCAGCTTTTTTATACGATTCGTTGTTATTCTTAGAATACCATCACCGCCCACCTTTCACCACCCGCCAGAGGTTAATGGCGATCTGCCTGTTACACTTTTTCTACTCAGCTGCCACTGATTTTGTTAAGGAGGTTCGATCGAATCTTATGTAAAAATTAATTTCCAACTTTATGATTTCAAATTTTTTAACTGTCATGAAAGACGTCTTGTCAAACTATTCTAGAAATTTAAAAACGATCCACTATCTAGTTACTTAGAAAAACGCTTGTGAGGTTGACGTTTTCAAACGTTGTAACACATAGGCTCTTATGGTAGAAACATGTCCGCCGTCACTTTTTCTTTTTTTTTTACATTAATCTTTCCAACTTTGAAGAACGAAAAACAAGTATGATAAAGCTGAAGACATGTACTGTATTATAAGAAGTTTATAATACCTTGTTACTGTTCAAATTAATTAGAAAATTAAGGTTAAGATTTTTTTTATACTCGATTGATAACACTGGGACAGAGGAAGAAAGACTTGGCAACGTTGCAAGAGACAGCTGATATAAAGGCAAAAGATAGAGATATCATTCATTACTATGTTATGGATAATTTTCTTTCGGACAAGAACAAAGCTAATCATTTTTTATGATTTATTTGTTTATAAAGTATCGTGTTTAAACTCATATTTAAAATAATATGTGTGCATAATTACCTATTGAGTTGCATAAGGTCTGTCTTGATTTATTACTATTTATGACATTACTTTTCCACTTTGCCACGGAACTTTTACAAAATTTACCTTCGTATCTACTTTGCTTCATTTTTTTTTAACAATCTTGATTTAGCTACTGACAATTCCGATCTCACATGTACACATATACATATAAACAAAGGCGCGCTGTTGCCACATGATTTTCTCCGACCACATACGTTCAGATAATGAAGTCATTTCATTACTTTTTTTATTAAACATAAATTAACTATGTATAGGCTCGATATATTTGTATTACTTAAAATTATGAATTTTTATAATTATTTTGAAACTTGAAAAAACAAAAAAATTTTAATGCTATTTTGACTCATTAGTTCCGTTCCAACCTCTTTAAATACTTGAAGCAGTGCCGAGTGAATGAACAGTTGAACGAGCGTAAACTGTCAAGAATAATGAGCAATGAACTATGAACAAAATGCGACAAAGCATAGAGCGTCAAAATAATATTCGCCGCTTAGATGCGGTATTCTCTTATCAACATCTGCCACCCATGACGATTCGCAACCTCAGTGCCTTTGTATATTTAGGAGTACGCGACAATTATAGCGTCTTGTCTTTATGAGTTGGCAGAATTTATAACAAAGGTACGAAAACAGTTGCAAATGCCTTGTGGAGCAGGCTATACCCAGTGTCGAATTGTACGAATTATCTATTTCTCCCCATATGAGCAACAATGGGTTACCAGAATTTGTGGTCTGTCCCAAAATTCTAGATTAAGTGTAAGCAAAGTGATACTAATTATATTTCAGGCTTCGTTCTCCAAGATTACCATGTAGTTCCCTTGCGTTCCGCTAGGTGTCACAACGTTTAGAGTTCAAAACAAAGGGATTAGGCGTCTCGCCATCCCCACTCATCTTCTTACGTCATTACCTTTTCGTTGTGGCTAGAGTGAAGCACGTTTTTTAGAGTCCGTTTGTTGGAAAGTGTTTCCTTTTGTTTTATTTAAAAAAATTAAGTTCATCATGGGAAAAGGAGCGCGTGAATGTGAAAGTAAAGAAGAAAGAATTAGACGTTTACAAACGAGGATGAGAAAGATTAATAAAGAATTGGTACAATGGGAAAAAGCCAAACGCAGACCGACATTGACAAGCGGACCAAGGGTAGACAGAAAGCAGCAGTGTTATTACAGATTCATGCTCGGTAGAAGAAAAGAAAAATAAAGAAAATGTTCCACCTAATAAAGATGCTACAGAACAGAGGACTAAAGCAAGTTCTGCAAAGGATGACAGCGGCTTAGATGCAATACTTGATCCAGAAATTGAAGAAGCCGTAAGTTCTTTCCTATGGTTATAATAAATTATCAAGGCAGGATGTTTTCTACACAGTGCAAATAGTCAGTTTTATGGATATATTACAATTGGCAAAGATTAGACGTATTCTCAATCACTGTGGCTCTTGCACGAGAGGTAAGACGCAGCTTCCATGGAAAAAGAAAGAAAGAAAGAAAGAAGGAAAAAAAATTAATTTGCTAAAATTTAAATAAAATCATAGATACTTGATATTAACCCTTAGGAAGCTTGTTTTCCATTACAGCTTGGAAAAGATCCCTACGAAACCAAGGAAATAAAGGTTGCCTTACATGAATCACTACGTAAAAGATGGCAAAGTTGGATGACCAACGGTTTCCTAAAGGAACAATTAACTGAATTAATTAGAAGATATGATAAACCGGAATTTTTGGAAGCGCCAAAGCTAAATGCAGAGATCGCAGCGACTCTTCTTGAATCGATGCGAAGAAGAGATTCATATATGGTCGAAAATCAGAATTTAGCGACCTCTGCATTGGCATCATTAGGATTCGTATTGACTGAAATTTTGAATGAAGGAGAAGAAGGATAAATTAGTTTTTATCTCTATGCTATCAGACGCAGCAAAGTTTACTGCTTCTATTTATTTTAATATATCAGTGATTCGCAAGACCCTTATTGAACCAGGCTTAACTAAGCAAACTAAAAGTGTGCTTGATTCGACAAAGACTGAAACTTTTCTTTATGGCAAAGAATTAAGCACAAAAATTAAAGAAGCACAGGCTATAGAAAAGATAGGAACAAATCTAAGAAGCTAACCTCAAAACAAGACACAAACAGTACAAGGAGCTAGATGAAATGTAAACTGGAGAGGCTCGCAGAGAAGGAGGAACTTCCCCAATCTGGCGGGCTTTACACCATCGTACGGCAAGGGGCCGACAAGGGTTGTTTTTAAGAAACAGGCAATATCCACCGAATGTGAGAGGACAGAGTCAGCAGCGTTTCAGACTGGGCCTCCAGAATAGCGGAAAATAGATGTAGGTATAATCGCGTGCAGGCTAAGATTTTTCATTAAGGAGTGAAAAATAATCACGCGTGATAAGTTTATTTTGAGTATTTTAGAAGGATATAGACTGTCTTTTTACACTGAAACTGATTTTTCAAAAAGTACATCAATGAATTACACTGTAACAAAAGAAATTTAATCTTATGAGGAAGCCATCGGATCGTTGTTAACAAAAGATGTGATTGTGTCCTGTTGCTGGAAGAAAACGAATTGCTTTTACCATTTTTTCTGGTTCCTAAACCTGATGGGTCATTGAGATTTATCCTACATTTAAAACGCTTAAACAAATTCATATACGTGGATCATTTTAAACTCGAGAATTTACGCACTGTAGTAAACTTGGTTTTTACCAATTATTACACGAGTACAATAGATCTACAGGATGCGTACTTTCTGATCCTTATTCATAAAGACAGTCGAAAATATTTGAAATTTTGTTTCAATGGAAGACTTTTCCAATTTACGGCACTACCTTTTGGTTTATGCACAAGTCCCTATATTTATACAAAGGTGATGAAACTAGTATTTCAATATATAAGCCCTAGAGGACTATCATCTGTGATTTATCTAGATGATATAATTTGTATTGAAGACAGTTTTGATAAATGTAAAGAAAATGTTAGAGAAACAGTAAGATTGCTAACTTCATTAGGTTTTCTTTTAAACTATAAGAAAAGTAAATTAAGGCCTTCAACCAGATGTACCTATCTCGGATTTATAATTGATTCGATAAGATATTCGATTGAATTAAGTTCTGAAAAGAGAATAAGATTAACCGAATTAGTAGAAACCTTTTTAAACTTAAAATCTTGTTCCATTCATTATTTCCCGAAGCGAACTGCAGTTGTACACGAAACTGCTAGAAAGAGAGAGGATAAAGGCTCTGATTATTAATGATCACGATTACAATCAACAGATGCTAATTCTAAGATATCCCACATCTGACTTGACTTGCAAGGAAAGTACCCGAGGTGACTCCCCCCCCCCGATTTCGATGAAACTTTGTAGGTGAGAAGAGTGCTTCGAGGCATGAACTATGCGTACAAAATTAGCGGCCCGTTTTTGGTTCTAGGGGATCAAATATCCCTATACAGGTGCAAGACGACTTTCCTATCAGACCGATTACCTCGGAAACTATGCGAAATACAAAAAAATGTTTCATACGGAAG
>JARQST010000648.1:0-73963 GCA_030142225.1 Pachycephus smyrnensis
TAGAACTATGCGGGATGCAAGTAAATCAACCGTTTCTTTGTGAGATTCTAACAATTGATATGCTAAGTTCACACACATGTCTATGTGAATCTAGAACGTCTACCTATCCTGACTACTTCAGGTCCTTCCCATCTACTGTCTAGGTATTATATATGTCTCCAGGATCCTGGTGGGTAACCCATCCTCCTCCTTCTCCTGGGAAAACTCGACGATTGGCTGTTACGCTGGGAATTATCGACGGGCGGCATTCCGATCCGTGACAGGCAAGAAAACTTCGTGGAAAAGTTCTGACAGGCACCGCGAGCTTCCAGCTCTCGCTGGTGACTCTCGCGACTATACGTTCGGCAAATTAATGAGATTTCTTAAAGGCCACCCGCCGTCCTACACTGAGGAAGAAAAATATATCCCATAGGAAGGACGAGACGGGATGTGAGTGCCTGATCAATTTTACAGAAGCTTGGCTCCTTGGCTCCTTATGGATGCTGTGAATAAGTTTTCTTGGTTATCCGCTGAGAAAATCGATATAATGATTTGAATAAAATTCAAACAGATATGTATATCTAAGATGATATCCTCTTCTTATTGTAATTAACAAAGACACTAAAGACAAAATAAGATTGATTAAAACGTTGTAATCTACCTGATATCAAAATATATCGGAACGTTGATTATTTATCCTAGCAGGAGAAGAAAGGCCAGCTGTAAGCTTCTCGTGGTGTCGATAAATTTGAAAATTTTCCAACTAATATCTAGTTAATCCTCGATGATAGTAACTGAACAATGCAACGTGTACTGGAAGCAATATAAAATATGTAGGAAGTTTTAACGCGGATGGGAAAAGGTATAGGGTCGATATAGAACGTAGCTGATATAGTATGCTATTAGGTATATACACAAGCTACACCCTTCACCCCGTGGTACCAGCATCCTCGATTGCACTCCGCTATTTTCCCGAGAAACATAAATCCTGCAGAGATGAGTTTAAAATCGCCACGTAATCCGTAACTAAGTTTTCAGCACGCGTGAAACTTTCGAAGGTGGCGCTGCCGTCGGTAGTAGCCCCCACGGAGATAGAGCTGAGCTCAAACACACTGGAACTGTCTCCACACCCTTATAACACTGGTAAGAATGACTGGAGGGGTGTCAAGGGTGGTTGGCTAGCCAAGAATCGAAGCTGGAAGGACAGACGGGCGAAAGGGGTCGGAGGGTTGGTTCGTGGAATATTTTTCCGACAGGAAAAAAGGAATCTCATTAATTCGTGGCGAATGGCAGGATATTCGAAGATGTCAAAACTTTTCGCGACATCGAGACGTAGACGTTCCTCGACGCTGATTTGTCGCTCCCATGAGATGCCTCATACATAGATATACACCTTAAGGTATACCTAGTACATAAACATTATTATCATTATATATATTAGAATTTTATATATATCTATAAAATCCTGATCTAGGACTTACAGTATACTTGCTTTCCAGGGACAGACTCAGACTAGGTAGATATATGTATATAACGGATGAAAAAAGGAATGAAGGGGGGATAGTGTAAGATGGCGGATGTCGAACGACGGCTCGAAAAAAACTTTCGTAACGAGTTCCGATAATTCGCGAAGGGATCGATCAAAAGCAATAATCGATCAGTGTGCGAGTATAGTCCCAGGATTCAGGGCCTGAAGGGCTCAAGGGTGAAAGGATGTAGGTGGAGGTCGGAGGGTACTACGAGATGGCCGTACGGCTTACCCTAGCGTGCGCCAAGGTATTAGGTCGGTATTCTCTCTAACCTTCCCTTCAGTCTCCCTCAATTCAGGCTACATTGAACACGCCGGGAACCAAGCGATCTCCGCTCGAAGCGGTCAACCAGAAACTCCATTCGGTGTCGGAACAAGGGCTATCGTTTCTCTAGTCTGGAATGGCAGATGTAGGTAGATATAGATAAGGTTACGTAGAAGAACTTACTAGTAGGTAGCCTACGTGGTATAGGTTTTACCTACTTACTGACTATCTTAGTAACGTTCTGGAGAACCGTCACGCAACTTCTTGGAGAACTTCATGAAGGGAGCAGGGGGTATATAAGGATAAGGTCTAGTGGAAGGATTGAATCACAGGATGAAAAGGATCAGGGTTAGTAGAGGTATGTATATATATACAGGTATAGTCAGGAGTGTAGTGTGTGCAGTAGAAAATGTCTCTTCCGGGTTTGGTATGAGTCAAGTAATAAAGACTAGGTTGGAGGGTCAGACAGTATCTCAATACCAGATCGATTAGAGTCTAAAGGAATCTTAATGGACCCTCGAGATTACCAGAGGATTTTCTATGGCAAACAAACGTAATTGCATGTGGAGATCCTTGATGGGTATGAGGATGCGCCTGCGCGGTCAGCTATGATTTAATCGAGGAAGTGGTAAAATTATTATCGGTAGCACAGGTGGTTAACGGAGCTGGGGTCAAAGGGTCGGCAGCCTCTCATCGTTCTTCGATCCGTGAGAGAATACCACCTGCCAGGAACTTGCCAATGGAACATCTAACCATCATGATGGAAGGTTCGTATTAGGTAGGTACATTGCTTTAGTTATATATATTTTTTATTTGTTATTTAAAAAAATTATAAATACATTATATTTTATATAATAATATATATATATATATATATATAATGCAGATCCTTTTATCTACTCCTTATTTATATCATCCTTCCCTTCGTCCTCTTGATATTCATCTCTCGCTGCAGGCAACTATCCTAGAAAATCCTTCGGTATTCCATGGCTGGCAATATCGGCTCATTCATATTCGAGCGCTGTAGTGCCGGCTGAAATTAATCGTTAAAAACTTACGTCCACAACCGAAACCGTTATTTCCTTCTACGCAACCAAGAGCGAGGATGAATGGCTATGAGAGCGGGAAGAACGCGTTAGCATTGCGCAAGCGCAACAACCGACCTTAAGCATCTGTGTCTGTACTATGATTACTGTAACTTAAACCAGGAATAGAGAGTACAAGAGAGTATTGGTGTAACGCGCAATTTCCCATGGCATACGGAGGCCGCATAAAGATATCTATCGCCAGTTCTCCCTATGGAGGTACGGAACTCTGGAATACTCGCTTTGTTTCACCGCGTTTACGATGTTTTCGAGCAACGTCGACGCCGCCGTGAGAACTGCCACTGTTGCGGGCCCATTTTGATTCATCATGCGATAGTGACTTAACGACTGTCGTACGACAAGAGTTATCCTTAAAATTATATTTTTCCTCCATCTTTATTTTTCTGTTTAAAGTAAGTCTTAACTGCATTTAGATAGTTTTTGGTGGATATATATAAATATATATATTGATCGAATGAGTATTTTTATTACATTCGAAGGAAATGTACATTCTAAATGACGGAATTAATCGGGGAGTGTGTAATGTTAGGGGATGAATTTGACAGTGACGTTTAACCGCATTTAATTTTATGGACTGTGTTCGTCCTGGGAGAAATAAACTTACGTGATAACGATAAGACTATAGTAGAACACGTGCAGGACGTTCGGGAATGACGATAAACGAGAGGATGAGTCCGGATGGATGAACGGTGAATTTTGGCGAATTCTTTCGTAGAAACTAAACATAATCCCTGCCCTCTGGATCCCTTCCCCGTAGGAATGCGTGCTATCACAGAGGGATGGGAAACGGACATTAAGGGATGTAGAGAGACGGGAGACAGACGATAGATCGTGTCGGCGGAGCCCTCTAATTTGTCACGGCCCTGGTGAAATTGCATCTTGCATTATTGCAAAGGTATCTTCGGAATACCGATGAACGGAATTCACTTGGTTGATCACAGAGCCAAGTTAGGATCCTCTCGTTACGCTCGAAAGCGGAGATCCAGAAGTTCTAAGAGCTGTCTCGACGCTCATTATCCCGAATCGCAAATCGCACTCCACCATAAGTCCAAGCGGATTCGCGAGTTTTATTGCGAGAATCACAAGGATGGAACTGCCATGTAGACGTGGACGTATACGAGTCGCGTTATAGAAATCGTAAACCGTAAGTCGCCTTTTTTTTACAATCCACTCAACCACGTACACGTTCCTCCAGGGCAAACGCGGCAGAGCAAGAGTAGCAAGAGCAGCAATGTCCTCCTTTTGAAACCCGTTCGCAATTATGGATTGAATACCTGAAGCCACCCGAGGTCTCTCCTGTCTCTTAGTAACTTATGAGGTTAGGTGGTCTCTTCTTCTGTCGATATTCCAGAAACACTCTTTAAAAAAAATAACGACCTTTTAATCGCGCGGTTTTCATCAGAATGAAACTTAATTGCTCAGTTGATGAGCTTGCTAGCTTCGTACTGTATGGACGTACGAATTTACTGGGACTATTTGGCTCAGGGTCTTTCATGGAGTTTAGACCTTTTAGAGGGCTTAACGTTGGGACAGGGATGAGGGCTAAAAATGAACGTATATATAAACCGGGCCATTTCCATAGGGGGTTGGATTATGTTAATTGCTAATTATGCGGTAATGTCGCGTAATTGAGCGAAAAAAAAATAAACCAACGACACACTTGACCCATATGTTTCATTCAATGGTTAATGTTTTACTTGTGCGAACCGCAGTAACGTCCATTAGCGTCGCGACGAAGAGCGTCCTCGGCTCGCACGCAGGAAGTCGGCGAGAAATTATAGAAAAAGTGGAGAATTTGAATGAGAATAAAGAGAAATAGGTAAATTGAGAGGGAAATAAAATACCCAGCAAAACTCACCGACATACGTGCTATATATTAATACATACTCACATTGATTGTCCACGTACACACTTCAGATAGCTACATAGAAATTTTATGACCTGTGGAAAATTCGCAAACCGCAAAACACTCGTGATTCTCAAAATAGCGATACTTTGCAAATCGTCCATAGCTCACCGATCTTCACAGAGTAACATTCTTTTTTTTTCTTTGCTCTTATTGCTTATTTCTTCCTTTTCCTTTTTACCTCTCCACTCCAACTTCCCTCACAGACTTCACTGTAACCTCCTACCATATTGTACATAAGCGAAAACTCCGAAAGAGTTCGAACGTATACTTCGGGATGCTGGGCGTACTGTACCACCCAGGATACGTATGGATCTCTATACTGTGTACAGTATATAAGGCATACGATCAAAGGCTGAAAGAGGCCGAGTGTTTTCTTGAATTAGGCCGTGAATGGGCAGCCTAGTTTGATTAAGATGCCAAAGAAAGAGGAGTCTGTGACGTTCTACCTTATCCGTCAAGAAGTAACACGGTATCTTCATATATCTACGTCCAGCCATATCCCACGTACGTACCACGTGGATACGTATGTCGTCCACGTGCGCATCGGGGCGAGAAACTAATAACATGCGTAAGATGCCTGGGATGGTATATACATGTATAAGGATATAAAACCAGATCCGCAAGAAAACGATCTTCTTTCGGAATTTCGCGACGACACTGTACCATTAGACATATAGCGGCGTGCGACGTAACGGCTTGCGTCCTCGCTAGGTTATTTAGATCTAGCTAGTCCGCGACGATGGCGGCCAATAAATTATCCGTTAGATAAAAAAGGAGAAGAGAGGACAGAAAAAGAGAGAGAGAGAGAGAGAGAGAGAGAGAGAGAGAAAAAGACGAAATGAAAAGATTTACCCTCGCGAAACGAGAAACAGGGAGATAAGGAGTTGAGAGAGGAATGTAGGCCGTTCTTACTCTCCTTGTAATCTGTTACCATGACGACCTGGAAAAACCGACTCGCGCGTTTCCTTCTGAATTATTTAAGGGACGTCTCGCGGAGGTCCCCGTTGACGGAACCGGAAGAGGACGCGTGACCCGGATAGCTACGACCTCCTGGAAAGACGTAATACTTCCTACTATACGGTAGGGGACACGAAAATGGGAATTTTCTTAAATCGAAGTCACATCCTTTAGGAATGACGAGGGAATCACGAAATTTTGTAAAAAAGTATAGAAATAGGTAATGTACCGTGCAGGAGTAATATAGTGCACGATAAATCTACTATATAGAAAAATCATAAAGAATGTCCTCATTATGACAATATAGGGATCTTGCTCGGGATAAGAGAGCCTAGAGTCCACAGATAGGAAGAGACGCGACACGAGTACCGTAAGGATAAGAGCAAAGACTTCCTACAGGGAATAAAAAGAGCGAAGGACGACGGTCGATAGGGCAGACAGGACGGCGCGGCGACCCACGTCTGGCAGATTTATGTCGGCCTTGATAAACCTCCGAGATTAAGAACGCGGGGCTTTCTTAATCCAGTTGGAAAGAGCTTTATTTCCGAGACTTATGTGTGCGTCCGTCCGCTCTCGGTTGGTCTATCCGCGCGTCGGGAAATTACGATATATGAGGGACGCATTAGGGTCGCATTATGGGATTATTAAAGTTGCGCGCAGCATCCTGCTGGGTCAAAGGGTTTTTGCTCTTTTCGTTTTTTTTCTATCCCGTCATCCCTCCGATGCACAAAGGGTGTAACAACCAACCCCATTTGACAAGGAGTATAAACAAACGGAGCAATATAATATATAGGTCCAATATATTACGTCATACTCTGTGTACTATGCAGGAATATATATACATATATATCGGTGGTATTACGTATTGAGTTCTAGAGATTCTTGAACCTGGTGAAACCTCTTCCTTGCGGCAGACCTTTAGAGGCCGTTGGCTGCCGCCTATGGGCGACACTTTCGGCCGAGGTTGTCGGCATCTTCCACGTTAGCTGCTCTCACTAACGGATGACGGCGTAACGACGTCGTTACCGAGATATACAGACGTTTTGGCCCGACGTTCACCTTCTCTCCCCGATTATAGCATACCGCCGGAGGGTATAACGGAGGCTGTGGCTTCATAAGCCGACCCTTGCATACCTCGCGCTCCTCTCAGTTCGTGAGCTGCTGAGCTCGAGGAGAGGGTATAGGCCCCTCTAGGCATCGAACCGTCGCACCGCGCCCTGGACTAGGCCTAAAGAATCGCCCCATTAACGGGATTTATGGTCACGAGACTGAAAATAAAATATATTACATATAGTATACGTCCTCGTGAGTAACTTGTAGGTGTTTGGTCTTTAATAACACACCCTTAAATACCATTCGACAGTAATTCTTTGCATCTCGTTATATATTGCTTGGGGATGAAGCCAGGGGGTTGGTATACCTACTCACTGTAGTTCAGACTCGAAGTCACCCTGCATGTGGTCATCTAATAGTTTTTATGTGAATTGAAATCAATCCGTGAAATTGAACCCTTGGCTCTAGGGGATGGTGAACCCTCGAGAATTTCTATAATTTTACTTTCACGTAATACACGCAAGTGCTCCTCCCTTATTTCTCCATTCATTTTCGGCAAACTACTAAATGCAATTTTTATCGATTGCATCGATATGGTGAGTCTACGACAATGGCTTTAATCGATAATATATCAATGACTGACTTGACGATGCGTCATTTACGGTTTATACGGTACCATTTTTTTTCTCATAAAATTCCCTATGAGTGGTACTTCGATTTCTCCCCTTTCATTCATCTAAATCATTTCCGGCAACGATCATCCACTGGAAAATTAAGAGTGTCAGAATTTTCATCCTATACATCATCCCCCCATTTACTCTTATAATGAATGCAGTTCTTCGTATGCGAAGATTGGTTATAACAAATCTTCGCACTGGATAATCTTCACCCTTATTTATTAATCTTCTCTGTATATAGGAATTTCATTCACTGTGTTTACCGCGATAAAAAGTAGGTCTCGTGCTACCAATAGCGAGGTAGAAAAAAAATCTCGTGCAACCCTAAAACTCCCCGAACGTGGTGAACGCAACGGAGGAAAGATTATCATGCTGGTTTTCCTTTATTTTTTTTCGCAAGCGAAAGTCACCCTGTCGCTCCCACTCTCCAATCTACAGGTTGTTGATTTCGTCACGCGCACCCATGGCTTTTGAAAACTCCTCTATGGATTTGCCCGACAAATCAATTTCCGAGATTGGCTTTGGCGAGAGTGCGTCTCGAAAATTTCCGATTGGCCTTTCGTGCTCGCGACGGGGGAATCGATGCGAAGGTACGTAGAAACTGGTTGCGCAAGAGGAGAAAAAAGAAACGAAAAAGGTAAACGCGAGAAAAACAACAGAGTAGTACGTGATTCTGTAAGTACGCGCAAAAAGACAAAGGGGAATATGCACACTAGAACTTAAGTTAACACGCGAAACGAGCAGTGAGTATATAAGTAAATATTTAAAGCGATAGAAGTGACCTGGGTGAGAAATGCCCGGAAAACTTGTTGGTCGCCGGTGAACATAAATTAATGAGAAAGACAAGGGCAATCTGTATATACATATACATAATGTATGTACAGGGTGACTCAATCTACCGTGTAAGTGAGAAAGTTGAGATCGGCAAAGCCCCTTGCGCACTCTGTACCCACCCTGTGCAACCCCTAGGCACTTGAGATGAAGGGATTATAAGGAGTGACTAGGCGTGCTATATAATTGCGTAACTTCCAAGTACCGCTTGTGTTACGTTTAAGATATTCACCTGTATGCATATATGTCCCAGATATACGTTTCACGTATATTTACATTTTGCTATCAATTTTCTCAGGCTCTCCCTCTTGCCTTATCCTTCGCTTCGCGGAAATGATACGGAATTTTACTCGTAGTTTTTATCGGTTAGCTGGTACATTCGCAAATCCCGCTCAGACTGCACGATAAAGAACGTTCAAACTCGGAATTTAATCGGGAACGCATTCGGCGCACCGTTACCGCCATTCCGTCCGCAAACAAACGGCGAAGGTGGGTGAGTACACACCACGACGCTTGAGGTTGGAGTGTGGAGTGAGAGAGACGGTAGAGTGAAGAGCAATGAATTCGTGGAATGAGTAAAGAAGAGAGTCGAGAGAGAGTTGAGAGAGAAAGAGAGGGAATGACTAGGAGAGAACTAGAGTGGGGTTAGGGGGTAGCAGCCCATCGCACACAAGGGAAATAACATGCTTCGTCAACAGTGCTGCTGTAACTAATGGATATTCCGGCGGAATAGAGTAGAGAAATGCTCCATCCGCCCTCTAACGGAGCCACCCCTTGAAAACGTCGACAGTCCCGTGTTCCGTTGCTGCGGCAGGACGCGGCGAAAAGCGTCGGGACCTTCTGGGAATAAGTTTACCGTCTATTTTACCTCTTTTTTTCCCACCCTCTATATCATGCAGTGCAACGCGTGTCTTTAAAAATGATCCTTACTTTCTTATGGTAAAACACAATGATATATATATATAAACTTGTAGAAAGGATGTTTTGGGGACACTGCCCATTATGCGGCACTCACAACGGGAAGCTGAAATGTTTTTTAAGAAAAAAAACTAAACCTTGGGACATCTAGCATTGAAATTCTAACTTAACCTAACCTAACCTAGCCATTTCTAAACTCATCACAGCTACGGGTGTCTAGCATTAGAAAAATTTTGGAAAATTTAGTGTGAGTGTCGCTTTACGGTCCTCAAACCAGTCGTTATGTGGAAAATTTTTTGAGAACCGACCTCAAAGTATACAAATATCCTCAAAGTAGTTAGTATATAACTCAAATTGTCCCCAAAATATCCGATGGACATATTTATATGTATATAGTTTATAGTATATCGTAGTGCTAATATTAGACAAAGTAACATAAGGAGTGGTAGATAAGTACCTGGGTTGAAGGATGCCCGAGGAACGAGGTAGATGAAGAGAATTGGAGGAGAAAACCAAGGGAGGAAGTTTGCCACGGAAATAAACAGAAGCGTTTAATTAATCAATTCTACCCTTAGAGTTGCTAATTTTAACGGTCATTGTGTCGTCGCGGTCGAACGTCGGGCATGGCGTCTAATTAATGAAGCTTGTAGCATCCCTTGGCTTGGTGTATAGCTACACCCCTATACTGGTCTATCTCGAAGAACGTGTTGACAAACAATCGGCAGGGTGGCTCAGGACTGAAGGCGAATTTGAGAGTCCTGTAGAGGATCCCGTCTGTCCCTATTGAACCCAAGTAAAATTTCATCCCTATTTTAATCGAAAGGGGTACGCCATAAGGGTTGCCCGGAGGGTACTGGTTCGGTAGGTGCCACATCAAAAAGGATTATCCTCCATTAATTAGAGTGTATTCCTTGTTGGTCATTTCCTCTAATTAGTACAGGAACATTTGATTCCTCTGTTAAATGACTTTCCGCAATTTTCACAAAGCGAGAATTTCACAGCAACCCCCTTGAAAAGGACCTCAATCTCATCCTAGGGGATCATTCGTGTCAGGCTTACATGAGAACTACTCATGGAGGGACACGTTGGCGCCAGACCTTCTGTAACGGGCAGGTGGATAACGTGAGGCATACACGCGATTCTATCGATTCTGAGTCTGCACAATGGAAGCCAAGCCCCGTGGAGTCCGTAGGGGTTGGCGGGCTAGAAAAGGGAGTGCGCGCCATTCACGTTCCTAGCGAGAGACACGGAAGGCCTGAAAAGTAAAAGTCTACGGGTACGTTCACAAAGTGTACTAGATACACTTTTAGCTTTTTTCGTCATCTCTTCATAGAAGTAAATGCAAGGGGGGATTATCTACAATTTTACCCCTTCAAAACTACAATCGTATCGCGCTTTTCTGTGGGAAAAATAAAAGTGCCTCTGTGTATTGTGTGTGAATAAAACCACCCTTAAGTCTCTGAGGGTTTTCTTAATTTGCTTTATCTAGTAACACTTTTCCAGCATCTACCATTTCTTTATAAAACGTAGACGGGGAGTGTGTGAAAAAGGGGTTAAATGTTTAGACAATTCTTGATTTATGTGAGGTATATGACGTATAGTAGGTATATATATAGTGGCGCTTGTTTTATCAATGAGAATCACTATCACAAATGGAGTCACCCTCGTGCAATATACATAGGGGGATCATTGGATAGTTGAAAAAGGTTTAAGGCAACCGAGCTAAGGAATTGCGTATCGTGACTTTGCCTTTAGGCCGCAGTTGTGGACGCTGCTTAAGACCCCCGGAACTCCTCTTCTGGGAAGGACGGGACGTGGAAGTTCGAAACGTCGGGTGAGGGCGGTTTTCTATTCTCTAGGTGCGTGTTGAGGGGGTGCGAGCGAGGGCCGAGGAAGGGAAGAGTTAGGTGAGGATATGAGGGATGAGAGGAGAGCAGGAAGAACCGGTGAAATAGGGAAGTTTCAGCGAAGCAAACTTTTTGTGCGTGACGCTGTTTCTGACTTATGGATTTCGAAAAGGCGGATTAAGATCCTTCTAATTCGAAAAATTGCGAAAGGGAATCCGTTGTGCAATTGCGAAGAACGAAGAAACGATAAAAAATTGGAATCTCGTAATAAACCTTTATGGAAGACAGTCCATCGAAAAACAAGAAACACATTCCTGCCAGGGTTGCAAAAATTCCTGTGACGACAAAATTGCCAATAAAGACTCAAAATAAGAGAAACATGTAAAAATGTAAAAAAAAAATCGTGTCCGATCAGACACGTAGTTCGTTAAGCGAAAATTGTCAGAGAGGAAACTCAAATAATTGCCCCGTAACATCACTTAGGGAACACTTAAAAGTTTTAAGTAGCTTTTTTCCAGCTCGGGCCTGCCCGGGACTCACCCCAAGCCGGGCAAGCCGGTCTCTAACTTATAAATGATATACGAGCAAGCCGAGAGGGATGATGTGGGTATTAAAATTTGCCCTGGAGTACAATTAGCATTAATTAATCCTAGGAATATCCAAAAAGAAATTAGACTAGAAATCTTAATCGACTGTACCCCAATTTTGAATACGGTATCCAAAACGCTAAACATAGACAATATATACTAGATAATTAGCTACATACCATATGTATAGACACACGCCCAGGGAAAGACTAGATTCACTTATGTAAACGTGTACTGTACATATCCATTTCTCCCATACGAATGTCTGGCTCTTAACGATCTTTTCCACTGCGTTCCCTCGACGTCCTTTATCGCCTCGTACGATCCGGCAATAAATGCCATTGTAAACGCAAACGTACGACAGCCTTTATTTCAGAGAACGATCTCGTTTCGGAGAAGCAGACGTATCCCGGGAATAATGCCAACGCGTTCCAGTCACGGCATTCGATGCGTTCGCATGAATTCACGTCGCGTACGTCGACAGTGTCTACAATGCCTACCGTCATTCCAGTAGGAAATGTCAACCCATACGAAATTCATCTTGTCTAGGAGAGCTAACTCGCAGAGTCCATTAGATTTCTGACGGAACCAATTGCTTTGGTAACAATGTGGCGTAGCCTTTGGGGATTACGCATGAAATATTGCTTTTCACGAAACAACGTTCACGTTCGCGTCGACGCTATTCTGACGGCAAGATTAGCTGACCTACCGTAACGACCGATATAAACCTAGGTCATAACCCTATAACCTATCGGCAGAAGCTTATCTGAATATCACTAATTAAAGGAACTTATTGGTATTTCTATATGTGTATGTGTATATGGTGATAAGGGTGGTTTCCTGGACGATACGACCGATTTCCTGGACGTTGGGGATACTTTCGCGGTCCTAACAACCCTCTAATAACAGTGAAGACAAGAGCCGAGCGAAAGGGGTGAGGTTTACGGAGATGAGGCTGTTGGAAGGGGAGTGCAGGAGTCTGAGGCTGTTCCGCAAGGGTGGATGTGTGGTGGAGGGTGTTGCGAAGGCGCACGCGCCCCGGTGTGTAAGGGCATTATTAACCGAAGCGGTCGAGCCGGCAACTTCTTGATGGGATTCCGGGGGTTGGATGCCGGGGGTTGTTCCGCGTCGTAAGGAACGTTGCATGCTCTGAGAGTATAGGGGGCTTGATGACGTCATATCCGGTAGCTCTGACGCGTTACCGGAGCTTAGATTGCGCCCCTCGCAACACGTTACTGCCACCAACCTTCTTACTACCCCTCAAGCTATCTCACGCCCTCTGCTACCAGTACCTCTTACACCCGTTACACCCCTCACCCACCCACTTCCTTCTTCCCATCTATCGAGGACCTCACGCTCGATAGGGCAAACTCGGTTAGCCGGATCACCATTGCACTTAACCTACCCCCAAATTAAAAGACAATGCCGCAGTTCATGGACCGGAAATTCACCTATTACCCAAGATTCTCCTTCTAAACTTCCGCGTTCGCACTTCTACTTAGAGATCGTCTCTGAATTCTATTCTCTTAATTCATAGTTTTCTTATGTGAGTTTTTATAAATTTTTCGTTTTTCTTCCCTTTCTTACAAGTTACGCAAGGAAGTTGGTACCGTTTTCCACGATGCTGATCGAAATTAATACAAGTATCTGTTACTCATGAAAAATAGGTCGCCGCTCTTAGCAAACTTCTGGTATGTATTTCTAGAGATTTCTGCGAACTCCCCGATATCCCTAGACAGTGGCAAATTGTGACGTAAAGAGGTAGGACATATTCGCGGAGAGTGCTCACGAGTACAGAGATTACGGGTTACAGCAGTGGCATTCCCAGTACACCAGAGAAAGTGGGAGGCAAAAGGGGTTGGTATAGTATTGCTGCCAGTATCTCGGCGGCTCTGCGAATTTATAGTGCAACTTGCAAAGTGAGAAAAATTACGTTAGTTCTCCCATTTCGCCCTCCTGTACAACGTTGCTTTATGTTACTGTTTCGTGCGGTTGCCGAGGGGGCGCGCTGACGATGTTTACGAGTTTCGCCGGGCGAAAACGATATAGAGGGTGCACCTGAACACAGGCAACCCTTCCTCTTTTTTTCTCTCAGTCTTACTTTAGAGCTAAGGGATGTTTTCAGAAACGCCACAGGCACCATACCACTCTGCGCGAGAAAGTCTCTGGAAAACACAAACGATGAAATCGTTAAGAGTACACGCTGTTGCATAAATTTTCGCGGTAACGCACGCTTAGAAAGGGGTTGCAAAATGCATGTAGTCATTTACCATAGACGTAGTCTCTAAGGGTGAAAGGGCACGGAGTCAAAAGGTATATAGTATACCTGGACTATCTATAGCCTTTCTGTATCTATAGTTCTCTACATACGAGAACGTGTAATAATAACATACCCTTGTCTAGAATATTTATTGTTCCAACGAAACCGGGTTGGGTTGATGGAAACGTCTGCTGTATTCATCTGTCTAGTCGGCGACAGTGAAGCATGTCCTGCTGCATGCTCCGACGCAACTCCCGGGCAAACTCCGCGAGACGATGGGATATTTCGGCGTGCGGAGACAGTCTCCGGGCACTTCTGGGCATTCCGGAATCGATGGACGCAAACCACGTTGGACTCCGCTGAACGGAATGAAGGTAGCCGGAGATATAGAGTTGGAGGAATGCGGCAGATGGACTGGGGTATGTATTCGTAGGGGGGTTGGTTATACGGCTATAGTATAGGGGAATGGATCCGATTAATCTGGATCAATTTGATTGTTAGCCACTTGGCTGAATTATCCTAGTTTCCGCGTGTGGATTGTGCTTTAGGCACAAGCTGGTCTCTGCTACGACTATACACTACCCCTTCGATGCCCTAGGGGTTGTATCCGAGATACAGAGGCGAATTCGGTAAATCTGGTCAAGGCGCGTTACACACCTCTCATAACCGAATTGCATAATAGCAATTTGAAACTTGGTAGAATCTGCTATACTATACTCTAGCGTACAAGTGGATACGCGTTCGAAACCGCACTAATTCTAAGCCGCATGCGAAATGGCCCGCACGCTTAATGCGATTAAGTCCGAATTCGTGCGGCACCTACTGCTTTTAGCCGAATGGGTAGGTACACTATGGAAGAGATGCATATTAGGCATGTACTTACATGTACTACTACGTACATACCTATTCATTTAGTGAATAAATTCTCTGTTTCTGCATTGTAGTGGAACAAGGGTGGAAATGCAGAAGAAAAGGATTTCTCTGTATGGTAGCTCTCTGTGGTACTCTTGTAGTTTAAGGGATGATTTTAGTTGCTAGACTTTTTTCAGATTTTTTTCAAAGTATATTCGTATTTGCTGGAGGCAAAATGGTAATTGACAGGTACGTGATTTTCTTGAGAATACAGTGCTGAAGTACTTTTTTTTTATTTTCATCTAAATAAAGATTGAGCGATTAGCTTTCGTGATATCGAGGCTATAAACGTTATGAAATTTTGTCGAGAAACTTTTTAATTCTAGGGGTATATTTTTTGTTATCATGACTGTCCATTATTTTTAGTTAATATCTAAGAGGGAGGGTATCCTCTTCCTTCAGGATTGGCTAATTCTTTAATCAGTAGCGAGTGGATTAATAGCCACGGGAAACTCGTCAAAAGTACGATAAGTAGGGACTAATTCCCGTCCGCAGGTGGTTAATAAAGTATCGTCAGGGTCGCCCGGCATCGCGTAGGATCCTCTCCTACCCTGAGATAAAACACCCCATGGGTGTTCCGCCTTCCCGGATACCGCGCGTCTACACGCGACCTCGGTATCGAGGGGTTTTCGCACGAGGGGTTGAAGAAGCTAAAGGACGAGACAAGGGTTGTTGTCGGAGCGTCACACAGTCTTCTTCCGAGAAAACAAACGGAAGAGAACGGAAGGGTGTGAATTATGCGTAGAAAGCGAAGGGTGACTAGTGGCTAATTTTATCCTCCATAGCTTCTTATTTCGGTTGCCCAGGCCACCATCTCTCGCAATATCCACCCTACCTTCAAATCTTACTTACCGACTTAGCTGCAGGTACGCTCTTCCACGATTATTATATTGATCGTCATATTTTCTTTCTCTTTCTTGCTCCCTTTCTTGAAATGGCAAATAGCCCGAGGAGTCGTTGAGCAAATAAAAGGGATGGCATGGGAATAGAAGAAGAAGGAGAAAGAAAATATGAAGGGTGGCAAAACGATATAATACGAGAATGACCTACGTTGGTTTACACTGAGCGACACATAAGAACACCCTTTATACGCTGGAGAGGGGGAGTATATTTTCACAAGACAAAGAGGGTGAGATCGATATTATTAGCCATGGCATTAAACAGGGGTGCCAGGAGGCGCCACGAAGAATCTACCCGATTCGTGCTACTTGATTCTTCATCCCTTACAACCCTCTTTTGTAAAAGTACACGTGCTGCGAAAATAAGTAGTTATACGATACCTACCCTTATAAGTGTAAAAAATCGAAGGATCGTGCATCTTTGTGAGATTTATAAATAAAATGCAAAATACGGTGGATTCGGATGCACAATTTTCCATAATAGAGGGGTAGGAATTGCTCGTGAAATTCCACGAGAGCGAAACCTCGGCCATAAGCATATTCCATTAACAGGTGATGCAATTAGTAATAAAGGCTTTTCCTAGAATACCTGCAATTCTCGACACTTACCCCCATCAGAAGACTTTAGCCACTGTGGTGGATACGTACAGACGGTCGGCAGAAAGGGGTGAAAGAATATAAACCGTGGATGCGTATAGATCACTCTCTCTTACCTGAAAGCATAAAGGGATGAATTTCATTAAAATCCAAGGGAAACATTTGATGTTCATAATTCTACGAATAAAATCAATGTCCATGTCGCGACTACCCTCTCGCCACCTCATCCACCTTAATTAGTCTCGACATCGTCGTTACGCGCTTTTTCAAGAGAACGCCGGCAATCAGGGGTATATCCCATTGTCAAAAGGATTTTTCAACGTGCTAAGTAATCACGAAAACGCACCCCTATAGTATCTATATATTAAAATCAGGCTCATCGAAGCGAAAAAATTCGAAGTAATGATGACGTCGTTCATGCTGTTATTATTTGTTACTGTCACTTGAAAAAAATTTGCAAAAAGTCATTTCTTTTCGAGTGTCTTTTAGACTTCAAGCTTTGGCAGACGTTTCAGCAGGAAGGGTCGTTTGTTTTTCGGCTTCCCAATACGGTTGCCCTTAGTGATAAGCCCTCGTTTATTTCCAGGAATAGGCCGAGTGGCCATTAAGAAAGGTTCCCTTTTAAAATCGATTCTCGATCAATCGAGCCAATTCATTACGCCCAAATTGCAACGTCGATAAACGAGCCGGAGGCCCCATAGAATTCCTATAGCAGCGAGTCTTCTCGAAACTCCCACGACTAGGTACCTATCCGGTATCTACGTGTCTCTCTCTGAAAATTTTAATCCAGGGTCAAAAGATGTCCCCGAAACCTAAGGGTGGTTTCCAGTTTACAATCTTACACCGGTTACACAGACATTGACCGTGCACTCGAGAAACAAAGATACAAGCATGAAGGCCATTTGTTCGATCCGACCAGTTTTGTCACTCCCACACATCAACCCAGGCGGACGTGGGCTCGGACGAGTATCTCCTGTTAAGCGGAGGCGTCCTGACGTCCGCTCGTCCATATTATCTTATATTCTCTGCAGTCTCCAGCATCTCTTCGTATTCACTATTTAACCATAACGTCTGACTCTTATCCCAGAACTAAGATTCAAATGTACTATGTACATATGCAATGTGGGTAAAAAAAAATAAAGATTACAAAACAAAGCGAAAGAAAAATGTCTATGCGCATGCGCACGGAAACGTGATTCGCGACTGTTTCGCCGAACATTATAAATTCCGGGAATCTAGATGGTATAAGGGTGGTTTCTACGAGGGATGTACGAGGTCTATATCCAAGGGGTGAGTAGGTACTAGGGATGTAAATTGTTATTGCAAGAATTACAAGGCAGCCCTCGGTGCGCACGTGGCGTCGAGTCTACGTGCGTGCGTGCGTGCGTGTCTACGTGCGTAAGGATTAGTTAGGTTTTGCCATGTTTGTTACTCGTTCGTTAAATATAATAATACGTGCACAACAAGAATACACGGAACGCAGTGCCGTTCGAGGGACACAGGAAATTACAAATTGCCAACAGGCCGTACAGTCATACGACGATCCTGAAACACGTCGTACGCCAGTTAGGGAAATAAACCGTATCGCGAATTGAAACCGGTTGTCAAATTAGAGCGCGATTACAATAATACAACCATCGCGAAATTCCGTGAACTTTCTTGAAGCATCGTTTTCATTTTGTCTTTTAAAAATTCATACACTGTCAATGAGCTGTTGATCATAACATGTTTTTCTGAAGACGTCATCCTCATTGTGCAAAGTCTATAGACCGACAGATAAGTAACTCTACGGTCCCATGGTCCATTGCCTGGAGGCTGTTACAGATTTCATCCGAGGATACCGAGGACTGCAATGTTGTTAAAAGGCAAACAAGCGAGGTCACAGTCATTTCGATGTTTATGATCCGAGTTGAACGCAGGTATTTACGACGGGCAATGACGTAATTATTTGCCTTTAATTAGAAGCTTCGAACTCCATGCTGAAAAGACTGACGTAATGGAGAAAGACTGTTCGCTTTGTACCAACGAGAAATGGACAAGTTCTACTGATATTTTATACATTATATATATACACACACACACAATATACAGAGAGAGAAAGAGAGGAAGCGAGAGAGTACAAGAGTACTAGACTCATCGAAGATAACGTTGAAGGGGAGGTGGTAGTATATAAAGAGAAGAAAACGTCAAAGAATAAAATGTTTTGGGAAACCTGGTCAAAGCCCGAGGATCCTGAAGAGACTGGCAGAAGACCATGGAAACTGAAAATGGAGCCGTTGGTCTGTTCGCTTCCGTGAAGTACGTGGGTGCTTCTTGAAACACATTCCATTACCGCTTTGGCCTCTCGTATAGCGGAGACAGCTAAAATAAACTTCCCAGTTTTTTTTTTACGATAGAGCAGACGTCCTCCCCCCATTCTCCCTAGAGTAGAGAGGCATCGTATTGGGGTTGGAGAAAGAGAAGAACAGTTCCGTAAAAAAGTTTTCCTTTGTGCGGTGGTTGTCCCACGTGGCATTCATGGCGGGATCCCTTTATGCGCCTCTTGGACCTTCTGGACCTCGAACAGTCACTGGTCGAATGTTTCTTGAAAAATGGCGAAGGGCGTCACGCTCGACACATAAGGGATTTTCAATAGCGTGACGCGTTAGGAGACGTCGCGTGGATGCAACTTTACTTCGCACAAAGTGAAAATCATTTTCATGTTTAGTCGAGCCCGTCGAACGTCAGCGTCCATGTTTGAAACGTCTGACGGTCCTTGCGGCTTCTTCGTCTGCATTACTTATAAAGACTATCACAGACAGGATATACCCCAAAGGATTCAAAAGAGAGAAAGAGCGAACGAGAATGAGAGAAGAGTAGATGAGCCAACAGACAGTAGCTGCACACAGAGCAGCAGCCCGAGGCCACCAGCGCTCTTGTCTCTGATTAAACAAAACTGCTGCTAGATGCAGCTGATACCACGGCTTCCGATCCTCTAACGTTTCCAACTCGTCCGCACTTTGTATCCAGTGTCCATAAAATACGGATGACTTCAGGAATCAAGGAGAAGTTAAATTTAGTTAAGCGCCGATATACGGTGAACGTGGGTTAGTCTTTGCAAAGAATGACCATACCCCTAGTACCGTTTGTAAATACACGAGGATAGCGTATTCCGTACGTAAAGGGGAGAGGGGGGAGGTCAAAGGGCAATGTCTTCCAAGGGTCGGAATGGATATTCCAATTGGAAAGAAACTACTGGGAATTTACAAGGGAGTCGGCGAGGGCGATAAACCACCCAGGGCATTCTACCATTTGGCACTAGTTCAACTATCCCGGTTAGCCAATAGGTCGCACTCACACGGTATAAAATCCTCGTTATCTGTCGTCTCTCATTAAACACAGGGTGCTCGATAAACAGCTATCAATTGCCTACCGCATAATATCGCGGTGGCCAAACAATTCGGTTTGGCGGTCGCAAACACCAAGTTAAAATATGTACGATATTCGTTCAATGAATACGCGCCGGCCATATAAGTAAATAGAAAATTGGGTCGTGCAAGCCGCGAATGGCGGTAGCACTGCGTATATGGACACAGGATCAGAAATAACAGATGTGGAATATCGCTTGTGGTACAAGTGGGAAATTTACTCGGGACGAGACAAGAGAACCCGCGAAAACGGAAAGAATAAAAAAAATAGTAAAAGGAACGAAGTAAAAAAATTTCCACAGTTTTTGCGGATTCGTCAGTCGTCAGCCTCCATACGATACAATCTGCATTTCAATCAGGAAGCTGCGCGCATTTCTCTCGCGTCGCTAAGCAAACTCTGCTCGTTTCTATGAACGCACAATATGCGTATACAATTAGTAGAGAAACGTAAAAAAAAAAAGAATAACTTCTTTTCAATGTTTCCTAGGATCGTCTCGATCACGATGGTTATCCCATAGTCAATTCCATATATGACGCTGATATTTCGTCGCGATGGCAGATTTTCAAAAATTTTTATGAAAACAACAGATTCCACAGTACCACTCGTAATCGCGTTCACAATTCGCGGTACCAATCGGCAGCGACTGCTAATTTTCGTCGTGACACTCTTAGTTCCTGCTATTACATGGTAATAATGACGCTCGCGGAAGCAAGCTATTGAGGCCGTTGGCTTAGCTGCACTATAGGCGCGATTATGCCTAAGTGCATTTACTCGGACTGCAACAATTGCATGTGTACATCGAAACGTATACAGTTACGTCACAATAGACGAGTCAAATATGGGCGTCGAGTATATACATATAGTCTATAATCGCGCGTTTAAATCGGCGTATAAATAGGCGAGCTTAAACGGGACAGTGAAAGCTTATTTGGTATTACATGCATCAGACGATCACACACGGTTCGATCAAGGTCATACGTTTTTTAAGGTTTCCTATAGATATAGAGCATGGAGAAAAATTCTTTGGGTAATTTGTATCGTTGGGTACAGCGAGTCATAAAGCTATCAGGAATTCGCGTGCTGTCCATATAGCGCAATATACATACGTAGGTATAGCCATTACGTACACGCACCGGTGGGATCAAAATGGAACGATCCCTAAAAAAAAAGTGGGACTTATCGCTGGAGAAAATCATGAAAACTCACCCAGATAACTGAAACGATAAATATAGGTATACTAGTACAAGGAATGTATATAGTCGGATTCGAGGTACAGTACGACTTGCATGTTTACTCCTAACGGGATAGAGGGTAGTTAGACTTACCGAGAATGGGAGTATAATGACACACCAGGAATGAGAAAAGGATTAAGGAGCGTGAGTCCTTTGGGATTTCAGGACGAAGGAGTGGAATGCTCCTGAAGGAGTATACCAGGATGCTGTTATAAAGATAGTAAGGAAGGGATAAGTAGCATCTTGAACAAGGTTGCACGCGACTAATTAAAAATCACAAGGACACCAGGAGCAATTTGATTACTCGATAATAATTAATTGCTCGTTACCGCGACCCGTGCAATTAATCTCTGTCGGCGTGTTTTCATTTTTGCGACGGTGACTAGCTGCCCGTACTGCCCGCGTCCATGGTCGCACTCTATCATGCGAGGTTCATTAGGTTGGACGTGTCGCAGTCGCGTGGGTGAGTCCGTGTCATCGAATCCCGAGTAGGGATGCTGTTCCGTCCTGGATGAAGGGACGTAGAGAACATTATCCTTGATAGGATGGAAGATATTTAACCCCCCCCCTCCACCCAAAATATTTCATAACCAACGATAATACATGATTCGTCAATCTTTTAACTTTGTCCTACTGACTGACATTGTAACATTACATTTTGTCAAGATAAAAATCAAACGATGTCAAAAGTACACAGAGGCAATGAAATAAAGCGTCGCGGCGCCAAGCAGTCGAAAGCAGCATCTCTCCACGGAGTTGTACGATGGTATCCGTATGCTACATAAAATTCAGTCTCTTTTATTGCAAGGATAAGCTCCAAATTTTCAGGCATTGTTGCGAGGCCGCGTATTTTCGCCTGCCAAGTCGTACCAAAGCTCAGCCACTCATATATGGTTACTTTCTACCACTATAGTATATACACATAGTATTACACAATATATATATACACACACACTATCACGTGAATAAAGTATACACGTGTTTCTGGCTGGGGTAAGTATTACAGAAAATCAAAATGTTTGCTGAGCATTAGTCGTAGTGGTTTTGCGGTACTCCTGTCGTCGTCGACGTCGGGACGCCACATTGGCGGGTATTGAGCCGTGAGTCAGGCAAGTCGGCAATCAACAGCACATGGCTAGGAATCACGGAGTTTGCCAGTGGACGTCTCCATGGCTGTCTATGGATAGTGAATATTGAATATCGGTTTACTCGACTGGTTTACCTATAGTCGACTAGTCAACTAGCATAGCGTATAGACACTAGATACTACGGTACGCTATACCATAGTATATACTATGCATATACTATAGTAAATATCAGCGTAGAGGATCGGTTAATATGCAAACTAGGCCCAGGTCTCATAGCTGGCTGGGCGCACCTTAGGCAAACTTACGAGACGCTTGCGGTTCGAGGAAGAGTGCCAGCCCGAAGGTTTTAAAGGCAGTTATCGTTACGGGACTTGGCGGTAATGCCGGGTAACTTCCTTCTGGTAAAATCTACCTGGTGCAGGAATAACGCTTTTTATGGAGTCGAGCTCATTTCGCGGCTGAAACAAACGTCCGAAACTTTCTCCAGAGGAACGCTCGAGGAGTGAGAAGTGTTCTGGAAGAACTGGCCAGATTATAGGGAGAGCGAATACGTATACCCGTATACATATATCGGTTATATATATACACCATAATGCATATAGGTTATGTATTTGCCAGATGATGATAGAATAGGCATGGCTGCCTACACAGAGTGCAGCATTGCTTTTGCTGCAGTGGCTGTAACTCAAAAATTCTGCAGCCTCGTCGCTGTGCGTGGAGCATCGGTTTATGCTTTATGGTTTACGGTTTACGGTTTCCCAGCAACGCTCCTACCTTCAATGGCGCATGTACGCGAAGCTTGATGGTGGTGTAACGTAGGAGACTCACGGTGTTCAATAGGCAGCAGACGTTTTCTTCGAACAAGAGAGTGAGTTACATGTATATATGTTCGCATACGAGCTTTCTTGTTTTTTTAATAGTAATAATAATATCATTTTATTCAGATACTTTCTTTTGGAAGTACTACCCTCGCACCCGGGACTTGCTCAAAATATTTTTATATGTAACAGACGCACGCATGGCTTTGCCTGGAACGTTCTTCCCAGTGATCCTATCAGTCTGTGTTTGTCCTTTTCTCTCTCTTTTTTTTCTATATATATCTATCTCGTATCCATCTTGTGACTCTCTCGGTCTCATAGAAGTGTACACATATGTGAATGTGTATACGTGGATAACGTATATGTACAAGAAATGCTAGGCCACGGCCGGCCGAGCGTTTGCGGAATACTAATATCCGTCTATCCCAATGGGGTAGTTCCTCCACTATATTGCCGATCGTGTAAAACCTACAAAGGTGCACCATTTTTTTTGTGCCCGCGTATATCGAGCAGCCCCTGAGTCGTGATTGCGACCCTCGTTCTCCTCTTCGTATTTCCACAATTTTTTCTCCCCTCTTCCTTCTACCGTGTCCCACCCTCGTGTTCCGCTCTTTATACCTTCTGCGCTTCTTGGTAGACACGAGAGCTCCTTTTATAGCGGAGATTTCTTTTCTCCTTGCTTTTTTTCACTCTCTCTTCCTTCTTTGCCCTCTTTTTTTTCTTTTAATTCTCTTCTTCCCCTTACCAGAAAAGGGCGGCGGATCGGTTCGAACGGGGCCAAAGGAAACTCATTAGGGAAATCTGCCGAGTTAATTCTTTATCTCAACTCCCCGTCCTCTGGGCTTCCATCTTGGTCGGTGCCGCTGGAGCCTGGAGTCTTATCTTACTTGAAGGAACGATTATAAAGCCGATAGCGTCATCGACGATTTTAGCCTCCTCTTTCTTCGCGACGCGCGACCGTCGCTCAACCCTTTAGACGTTGCCACGTTTTGACGTTCATCTCACTCCGTCTTTATCTCTCAGCCCTGACTTATAGTTTTCAAACAAGCATACCGCCCCTTCGTGTTCCTGTGGGAGGCTGTCAGAAAGCCGACGAGAGATGGCAGACGCCATCGCGGCAGCGTCCGCTCTCTGGGCAGATGACCTGATCTAAGATTTTTTTCAGAAGACGTTAGGAACCGTCTGGTGAAGAGGAAGTGAGAAGAAAAAAATGTCCTCGATCCTAAAAGAAACTAAAAAAGAACTTCGGCCTCGAAATCTTGCCGATCAGCGAAGTCCTGGCGTATAGATGGCGCGGATGCTGTTAGGAGGGGGAGGGGTTTGTAACGTGGATGTAACAGAAGAAGGAAGAGGATACGGAGGCAGACCGGACCTTCTGCCGGTAAAATACGGCACCGGGGATCACAAAGCGATATCCGGAAAATCAGTGGAAATAGGAAAAGAATAAAAAGGGGTGAAAGGATGAGGAAGAAATGGTGGCGGCGATGCTGGTGGGTAGTGGTAGTATAGCGTCGGAGAGGGAGTTACGAGAAGCTCTGGCTGTTAGCCAAACGGGTCGTGGGCTTGAGAGAGGATAGCGGTATGGCGGCAGGGTGAAAATTATTCGAGATATGAATTTACGGTAGCACGGCCGTAACGCGCTTGCCAGAATAAAAGAAGGGGTTGTTCACCGAGCCATCCCCGTCTCTTTTTGGAGATAAGGCGAGTCGCGGTTAGACTTAATAAACTTGGAATAGGACGAGGCCGGATAACAGGGGACGAAATTCCACAGCACTTATCGTACACTCTGATACCGGGGTCCTGGAATATCAAGCATCTCGATGCAAAATGATTTCATCGTTTCCGGATACTGCAATTCATGAATTTCCGGTTAAATTCTTAAATTACATCCTGTCGAATCAGCGAGTCTGTTCATTAATTGCTTAAATCCAAGAACTCTAATAACTTCGATGTTTTGCCTGGTGGAGCTGCTATAGCGTTGATAGGATAGGAGCAAGTGAAAATACGAAAAATAAGAAAAAAAAACGAAAATACTAGGAAAAAGTGAGAAGATTGAAAATTGAAAAAGCAGCGAAAGAGAAATGAACGGGGTTCGAATTCCACTCGAAGAGAGCAACCCTCGATTTTGTGCTTGCTCCGCGAGCTTATAATTCACTTCATCCTCCCTCTTCTTCCTCATCAACCCCTCTTATCCAATTCCATATCCTTTTCTATCCGCTTCATCCTCTTGTTTCTATAGCAAAGTAAGTTTCAGCCGCGAACGTCGGCAGGTCGAAGTTTCAACTCCTCTCGGAAATTTCTTTGCTTTACCATAAATTCGGTTAGTACCTCCATTAGGGTTTGATCAATTCGCCTAATCATTCCTCCCTATCAAGTTTTCTACAAATGGGAAAACGAGGTATTCCTTGAGTGTTCCAAATGCTTTCTATTACTGTGTATAACTTACGTATTGGCAGACCTACTCATCAGTGTCCTTAAGCAAACGTATTGAAATTCCTCCTTAAAACCATAATGAGTCTGAATCTCGTGCGAAGCAAAATGTCAATCAAAAATGTATTCCTTAGGAAATCATTTTTGACTTAAGTGACCCTATTCCGTAGGGTAGCGGCATGACTGTACAATGATCGTATGATATATGTATGTATATAGGTAAATGTGAATATACGTCACCCTTATTCGGTACTAGACGTGTAATATTTTCAAAATTCCTCCTTCAAGAGGCTACAGTTACATATACTTTTTCTTTATTAAAATAATAAAAGACCCAAAAGGATCTCAAGGAAACCAAGCATACCTTCCTCCCTCCACCCACTAAGAAAACTCGGCGTTTCAACCCAAAGAAAATTCCTAACCCGGAAAATCCTGCGGACGACCCTTCTCAGAGTCATCTAAAGTCCCAAGTCTCGATCCCGTACGACGAGCTTGCGAAACTTTGCAAACAAGTCATGAAGTATGCATGCCTCACGCGATGTTCACCGTCCCTCATCCCCTCCCCCATCTATTCACGGAGAAAACTGATCAAAGTTTTCTCGATATGTCGAGATTCGAAATTAGTTATTTATAAGCCGACCGCCGTAACGCGAATACGTACCGTTACAGTGATTTTCCTTGCTGAGTTGATCCCTGGCCAAAATAATAAACAAGAAAAAAAATAATGAAATAAGCCTAAAATTACTTTAGAATTTGATTTTCTGATCATTGCGCCCAATTAGAAGCAAAGACTTGTCCTAAGTATATATTGACACTTGTAACTAATCCCTGTGGAATTTTCACTAGGATCAAAAGTCCCTATGACGAATCGATAGTTTCGGTCGTGTGACATAAAGCCTAGTAATAAAGTGCGGCGTGAAGCGAGCCCTGTGTATTACGTAGTGGGAGCGGCTTGTGTATCGCCTGCTGATATCATTGCTATGTACTTGTTTGCCGAGGGCATTGTTTTGCGCTACTTTGTTATGCGTTGTACAGCGATACCAGTAGCAAATGGCGGCCCTCAGTGCTACTACCGCTACTCCTATTGCTACGCTGCTGCTAGAACACGATGGCTGCAGTTCGACGGCCGCCAACCTACATAGTACACAATGATGTTGCTACGTGCAATTGGAAAACACGTGGTTGGTATGTGCTTCCAGGACAATAGGAAAAAAAAACATACTGTGGTACCGAGAATCGTATTTTGAACAGACTGTATCCCGACTTTCGGTCCTCAACAAAGCACGCAACGTTTTAAGTCCGTAGTTCACCTCTGTAACTGTCTGTACAATACATTGATATACACTCGACGTATAGGGGAGTATACCGTATGATACTGTTTGACAATATGAACGTGAGTTATTGTGGGTACGATTTTTATTAACGGTTTAATAATCTTTTTGCAAGTCTGGATCGGACTCGAGTTTGCTTTGGGTACTTGGGTATCTGATTGTTACAAGAAAGAAATAGTCTTCGGGGAGACGTATTTCCAATTTTGTGAAATCAATGAAACGATTTGGAGGTATAGAAGTCGCGAGTTACCCCGCCGTTACGGATGGCTGCTTTCTCAATAGCGCAATGGGACACAACGAGCGCCGATAATTCGCAATGGGAAATCTTTGTGAACTCAACGTTGAAAATCGACGTGAAAAGCTGTGCTACTGTAACGATCTTTTCTGTACGGAAAATTCGAGAAGATATATATATATATATATGGAGCTTGGCAGTAGTAGTCTAGGTCTCTACCTAACTGGATGGCTGCTTCTACCCTTCTATCAGGCAGTTCTACTCCTGATACTCCCTTATCCTACCTTTCGAGAGCACTCACCTGCATATCGAAAACAATTTCAATTTGAAAAGTTTAAATACTCGGAGACGAGAGCCAGGATGAGACAGACGGTAAAGGGGGTGGGTAAGAGAGAGTAAGAGAGATAGGGTTTGGAAAGGTAGAAAGCGAAAGATTCGGTAAGTGGAAAGGGGAGAAAAGAGGATGGAGAGAGCTAGAGGCAAAGAGGGTGAAAGAGAAAGGGAAGGAAATAGTAGAGGGGATGAGAGACCATGAAGAGGGCTTGAGAGCTTTGAGGAAGGTATTTCGAATTTCCCTTTAATTTGAAATATAAGGATCCTCGTGTCCGTCTCTCAAAACTCAAACTCTCAAAGGCAGACTCACCTTCCCTCGTCTCGGCTATCCACCCACCACCCTCAATACCCTCACCCTTGTATCACCATCATCGCCACCGCCAAACCGAGTAGCGGCCTCTTTGAAATACCAAGCTCTCTAACCGAACTCAGAACTCAGGATTTTCAGAGCCAAGATTACCAGCGTGGGTATGCTGATTTCGTAGGGGGATGCAACCATCCCACCCCTGAACATCCAATGGGAACTTATATGAAATATATTATAGATCCTCAATTCCCAGAATGTAAATTCTATTGACAGATTTCGGAGTAGGGACAAACGCTACCCCTCTTTCGTACAAGATTATATACTCCAGGATCTCCTACCCCTCCCCCCTCTAATTGCGAAGCACCTTTCCGAAGGCAATTCTCTACGTACCGATCGTGTTTGGATCCTCGTAAGCGAAAATTGTATCCGAAAGGTGAGTAGCGTCGTGGCGCTTTATGGATCTTAAATAACAACGAGATCCTGCACAACTCCAAAACTATCGAACTTTCGAGCCACTTAGGAGAACTCCAAGTGCTCCTGTGGGTGATGAGAACTTATTGTTAGCCAGCGCCCGCACTGGAAACCGCAACTTGTCCCGCGTCGTTTCCGCAGGACTCGTCCCATACACTTTTCTAACAATAAGTTTTAACCCCAGAAGGGATACGTCTAGTCTAAGGGAGTTTTACCACAGAGTATGAACTTCTCGATGTACACCGGTTACAACCTCAGCTAATGCATCGACGGGATGCCAGTGGAATGTTAGAATTGCAGAATGCACTGTACAAAGAACTGACTCTACGTAAGGGTGCATGGAAGATTTGATTATGCACTTCTGGGAATGAGGAGGAGGGGGCACGGAGATAAAACCAGAGAGAAAGAGAGAGCGGTTCGGACGGTTGTAAGCAGCCGCAAAGTGGCGCGGGGACCATTTGACTAAAGCATCACAATTAAATTTGAATGCCCAATCGAGCGGACGAGTGGTCTCGTGCACCCTTTATGGAAGGGGGGTGGACCGGGAGGGGGGAGCAAACAATGGCCGCACCTCTGTGAAAGTGCAGTCTGGATGGTTTCGTGGTGGTCGACTAGGGTGGGCTGCACTTTTAATAAAGGACTATGAATTCTATTATGATAGTCAATGGGCGCACCGGTAGGCGTGTATGTTTATATGCAGGAGGGCGCAATATTAAACAGTTTGTAATATCGGTAGGGAAGTAGATACGTACGTAGTTAAAAGTACACAGAGAAAGAGTGAGAGAGAGAGTAACAACTATATACATATATACAAGAGCGCGGATGGCTGATTCTCCTAGGTAGATGGTTTAGGTCAAGTCAACGGGGTGCATCCAGCCGCCATAAATTTCATCGTATAAAACGGCACAATGTAAAACGTTATTAAAAACAAGTGAGCGTCCATTAAAAAGCCGTGAGAGCATCGATAAGCGAATGACGGCCAGTTCCAATTTAACGGGATCGTCAATCGCGAGGATCCGACGGCAGGCTTTGATTGGTCGATATCCTATCCCTCGCAGCATCCCCCGCTGCTCTCTATACTCTTGGCTATTTTTATGTTTCTCTTTTATTCCATCGTCCATCCCTCCAATCCCTACGCCCTTCTACCCCGTATTCTACACCCCGTGAGCATCCCTCACGAAATGTCTAGATCGTACGCGGATGCAACTGCCAGTCAGACGTATTTTGCAAAATGAACTCGCAAGCCGTCAGGAGGATTCGTTGGGTACTTTAATTAACTTTACGTACTTTCACTTTGTGCCGTTCGCGACCAACAACGACGAACGACATACCGAAGAAAATAATTACTGGGCATAATTACAGGAGTCTCTCGTAATCTCCCCTGTCGTTCGCTCTTCGTACTAGGTTACGTTCTCTCGATTTTACAACCTTTCAACCCTCTACTTATAGTATTCTGCTTTTGGTTTCTACCCTTCGGCTCTATAGGATAGTCAGCAGATTTCTCTCCCGTGAACCATATTACGTGTACAACATACTTGACGTCGCATTTTTGAAAGAAGGGGCGACGAGGGGGTGGTGGCCGCTTATCGCGATCCGATTTCGCGAAATATTTCATTCATCCCTTTAACCCTGAACCTGCCTTTCACACTCTCCCGGCTCATGTTACTCCTACCGTTATTCTCGAGGCTTGTCAGGATCTGATCAAAGGGAAAAACAAAGGCGCCGCTGCTGGGGGTCGCCACCCTTTGTCACCGTGTTTTCGGCTTGGCCGACTTTTTACCTTCGACATAAGATACGAGCAATCCCTTGGCAAAAACGGGCGTGAATGCTCCCTTACTGAAAAGCTACCCCCTTGCTATTCAGCACTTTAGCACTTGAGTGCTCACTCTATACTCACTGATTTTCCATGTGCTCTTTACTATGGTTTCTCTATTCGAGACCTCGTTTCCTCTTGAATCCGTACACGCACCGGAGTACGTGTACGCACTACACACGAGATGAGGTTCGTCTCGAAACTAAGTGCCGTTTCGGGCGACGTATGCTGCGGATTAGGGGCGAAGGGTGTGATAAAGCATAAAGGCCTTGTTAGGTCGCCGATAAACCTAACGACCAACTCGAGTTTCCTAAACGCAACTAGAACTTAGGACATACCGAGGAATCCCCTAAGAGACCGAAAAAATTCTGACAACCCTCTTTGTATATAATATACGGAAATATACATGAGAGTCAGCTGATACGATCGAGTTTATAGAAAAGGGATGCTAATGGCGATGGAGATTTTTTCCTATTTTCTTTCCTCCCGGTAATGAAATTTGCTACGACAGCTTCGAGGAAATGCCAAGCTTTTCCCGAGAGATGGGTGGAACATAGCTGGGTAACAAGGAAAATCGAAGATACCAGAGGGCGATGTAAAACGTAGAAGGATAGAAAGGGGATACAGAGAGGTTAAAATATACAGGAGGAGGAGGAAGGAAAATGCTCGAAATTCGAAGAAGCAGAATATCGCGAAGCTTGAGTGGCGTGTGACAGCCTACTTCTACACTTATGGGGGTGCGCGCCAGTTTTTACGACGGTGCCACGTGTTTCTGCAATTAAAATGAACCCCCTTCGACAATGGCCTACAAACACAGATGGGAGTGATCGTCGAGAGCCTCTCATCTACGTCCACTATTGGGCAACCTACTACCTACAGACCTAGTCAGCCAGCCAGCCAACTAACCAGTCAGCCAGCCGAAACAGGCAAGCAGCCAACCCCAAGAAACCAGTCGCGCGTTAATTGTTATTTATTTTATAGGAGGAAAATTTCCGCTTGGGGATGTGTCTGGAATAGGGTTGATATGGTCCAGAACCTCCAGAGAGAGAGAGTAGGGAGGGTCAGAGGTTAATGGCTATCGAATATCGATGCACGTCGGACCTCGAACGTGTCATGATGTCGGTTGGCCTGTCGAGACATGCCTTTTTTTCCTTTATCATTTCCCTCGCCATTTTCTCCTAACCTTCTGAAATTAGACAGCCTTTAATGGATTTACCTAAACGCGGGAAATACAAAACGTTTTGTTGGACAAGCGTGTATATATATGTATATATGAAGCATATGGGCTGGGGTAAAGGGAGAGAAAGAAATCGATAAAAAATTGTCGACAGGAAAATCACGAAATCAGGACTTTCTCACGGTAAAGAGAATTCGGGCGAAATCACAGAATGTGAGAATGACGGACTGATAGAGTGATGGAGAAACACAGATCGGAAGAGAGAGAAAGAGAGCGGAAGAGAGAATGCGTGCCTTGGCTCGGAAATGGAATCAATTTACGATCGGTGGGCAAACAATTCCGGCTGATGGGCACTCGAACCGTCATTCGGGCCTCGCGATTTTATTTGAATGGCCTTAATTAATCCGGCTTTTGGGGGTATAACGCGGGCCCGAATGATTTCAGGGGGTTGTAAGCCAGTTATCTTCATCTTTAGGGGTGGCTACGAGCCCCAGAGTTTGGCCCCATAGAAATGGCTGTTCCACGAATGACCCCAGTCTGCGTGTGCGCTGGGTGTCGTTAATAAAATTGCACCAGGAAGGGTAACTGATACTTTTATCGACGATAAACTTCACGTGGCTCAAAAATGGCTAACGATCGATTGCACAAGAAAATTCATAAATAGAAATGAAAAAAATCAAACAAGTATCTACTCCCTTTCTATCTTCGCCGAACTAATTCATATCTTTTCTGCACCCTATAAAAAAAAGTGTAGAAAATATCTAGAAACGAGGATGTCAGAGCGTAGCAAAAGAATGTATAGATCCCATGAGGGTGGTAAAACAGGGGTACGAAATGGCATAGAGTCTACCATCGTACAACGTGCACATTGGTGCCTGACACAGAGACAAATTTTCAGGAGAATTCTAGAATAGAGATTCTCTCTTTCTCTCCCCCCCTCTCTCTCTCTCCATCTATCTATCTATCTATCTATCTATCTGTCTATATGCTTCTTTCACATACCGACATCTTTGTAAACCTGTTCCACGAAAACCCCTTGAGCATTCTGTAAGATACCCGCGTAAAAATTTCAGGAATCGCAACTATCGTATCCACAGTTCGAAGTTCCAATTGCGCGGAGTGTCCCGAAGCGGAAACTAGGAGCGTTCCTGAATGGTAAAGGGAAACCGAAACCTGAAGGAAAGTCTCCTGGAGGAGTATAGATACTCCAAGGAGTGGAAAGACTAGCTGCCGCCGAAGATGGTAAAAGAAGGAAAGAGGTTGAGCCCGATGCTGCAGCTAGAGAAAGGATGAAGAAAAGAGAGGAGGGAGAGGAGGAAGAGGAGGAGGAGTAGGAGATGGAAAGGAACCCAGTAAGAAACGCTGACGCAACCGTCTCAATACGAATGCCAAAGATGAGGGTGGGCTTGGTCTATTAGACATTAGAGGACCTTGAAGACGTAGCAGTTCTGCTGAAGAGTGAAGGCGAGTAAGAAGAGGAAGAGGGCACGACGGGATCATAGTCCCGGAATGGCTGACTAGAGTGTATTAATTTCCATAATTCATAAGGACGGTATATATATATGTATAAAGTGTACGCTACTGGACTCGCGAGGTGGAGCGGACATTATGGCCAATCATAGATACCGCCTACGTCATCCTACATTTCCGGAAAGTTACCTCATCCACAGGCTCCCTCGCGGGTACCTAACTCTAACAGGATGATGATACCAAAAGAGAGTCAAGTCACCATATATATGTATATATGCAGCTATATACTTTTAGTTTCCTATAGGGACATTCAAATTCACTCGTACATCTTGTGTCTTTTTTTTTCTATAGGTTGCTTCGCTCTCTCGCTCACAGTGGCGTAGCCGCGAAGGGATTCACGCGGAAAATCTTTCACGATCTCTCAAGGTGGCTGCTTGCTCAGATGGTTAGATGGTTGGTTGGTTGGCTCCTGCCTCGAAGGAGATCAGGCCAGGCTTTAAGCGGAGGCACCGCCGTGGAAAATGAACTGCCGAGTAAAATTTCCTCAGATCTTGAAGAAGAAGAACCGCAGGAGGAGAGAGGAGTCAAGGTAGGAGGCGATGCTGGTGCCGCTAGTGAATGTTAGTACGAAGATGAGGATAAGGTGGCCAATAGAGGTGCTGGAGGAGAAGAGGAAAAAGAAGGAGCTCTAGATTCAGGGGGCTGAGGAGGTACCGGCGATATTAGCCCGATTATGCCCTCCGATCCACAATTTTCTGAATCACCAGCATCACGCGCGCCATTAGCCCCCGTTTTTTGCCACGATTATCGAAGAATGGACGTTTTCCACCCTCGGCAAAGGTCCTACCTTACCCTACCCTTCTCTTACCTCGCCTCATCTTATGTACCCTGAGGAATCTTCCTCTTGACGAGGTTGCTAATGTTCCGCTTGTAGATGTTGCGTGTCCCGGCATATTAAACGTTCGTGATCATAAAATCGATGAAAATCGACTAGTGGTTGGTATCGTTCCCCAGCTCCATTTTCTTGTCAGCGTTGTCAGCGTATCAATTCTAACAATTAACGTTTCCTGTCGAAATACAGATATTAGGGTGAATTTCCATGATTCGTACTGACACACGCTGAGCAAAGTTATGGATAGAAAATGGCGTCAGTAGAATTACGAGACAAAACAAGAGGTGAAATTGTAATAGACCTTTAACCTTCAGAGGACGAACGGATTTTTTATCAACTTCTACAGTTTTTTATTTGGAACTTTAATACATATGCTAAAGTAATACTGTAGGAACAATATGAGACCGATGTAGAGCCAAAAAATCGGCTTCCCGTCTTCTAGAGGTTAATGACGTTTCACAGTATTAGGTGAGCCTCAGTGAAGAAAATTAAGCTCTCTCCATAGTATAGTAGCAGAGACTGTATACCTATTCTTAGACGTTCCTACGATACAATACGGACCCGACGGTATAAGGACGGTAATTAAATCAGAGTGGAATCCGGTGGAATAATTAATCGGAAAGCTCCTGAAATATCCAGGGCGCGTTCGCGGACGCGTAATGTCGTTAGCCGTTGCGAATTTTGCAAGGGGTGGTGAAAGCCTAAGGTCCGTCGCTCTCATTTTGTTGGGATAGCCAGGAGAGTGTTAGGGGGTTAAGTAAGCGGCGAGAGCTGACGAGTGTAGCGAGAGTGCTCAAAGTGGTATAACTGTCCTACGTACAGAGTTCGTAGAGGAAGGTTCAACGTCGAATGATTAGCCCTCCAATTTCGAAAATGAAATTATCCGGGCAAATCCGAGCGAGCGCCGGACATCCCTGGTCGCTTTAATCGGACGACCGCTATGGTGCTGGTGGTATTGCTGGTCCTGGTGCTGGTGTTGCTGATGATAGTAATAGTCGTGCCGGTGAGTTCGTTGTGGGAATATCGGACACCCGGTATACGCAGAGTGGCCTGGGATTACAGAGTGTCCGGTATGTAAAGGGAATGGACGATAAACGGGTCTCTGTACGTGACAGAGGAAGCACTGTATATATGCTTCGATTGGTTAGTGCGTCACTGAATACGGTGGCTGTGACGGATGGTACGAAATTCTGAAATCGTGGAATCCAGGAATCCCAGAATCCCCCTGAACTACGTCGAAATGTCGAATCACATAGGGAATAATAATGAACTCGAGGAAAATTCCACCAGTAGGCTACATATTGATGGATTATGGAATTGAGGATCAGTAGGATGATTCTTATTTTTAGATTCTTTTATCGCGTGGTGTCTCTCGCTGTATATGTTAGACTGACGTGAATTATTCTTGGGAAATAATTAGTCATCCCGACCATAATCGACGGAAGGATCGTTAGACCGGCAATAATCTGCACATGTCCGATACGGCATCTTGTACAGGCAGATCGAATTAATGATCCTCAGCCGATTAATTCTAATCTTAACGATTTTCCTACTGGCTTCTATATAGGGCATAAAAAGCGAAATTTATAAGCCCGAATTACGGGATTTTTTTCCGGACTTTCGCGTACATGGAATACAGTGACTTGTATATATGTAACATAGTCGTTTTGATATAATGTGATTCAAAAGAAAAAGTCCACTGGATTATATACCTTTTGTTCGTATCTCTTAACGGACAAGAAGATACTAACGATAAAAAAAGGTTAATGGCGCAGGATACGTAGAGGTAAGGGCTAATAAATTCAAGAGGAAGTCACTAGGTATAAGTACCTGCCGGAACAATCTCACGGAGTTCGGGCACGACACCCTCGAGGTTTCACTAGGGGTAGAAGTTCCTCTTTGCTGAATCCTCAGCGATGACCCACAAGCAGCCATTAGTTTACGGTATACGTACTACTAGTCTACCCAATGATACATATGTATTTAAGGACCTTAATGGAATGTAAGAGCCTTGGCACAGACTATACTATATATAGAATGATTATATGCAATAACCACCGAAGTTCAGCAGTGGATGCTGAACGGATGTCCATCTTCTATTTTGAGTAACCGTGTGTATCAGCATCTGTGAATGGACCCAGAGAATAGTGCACGTCTGTACGTTTACAGCTATTCGGTGCGATATATAGGAGTAGAAGGGAAAGCTTCATTCACAAGAGCAATGATCATTTCATTGGACCATATTAGATACTGAATAGAGCTGGACCAAGTCACAATCGTGAGAAGCTTCCTTTCCAGATTGAAAGCCATGATGAATTGTTAACGTAAATTTTTTAAAGATCATCAAGATTATACGAGTTGACATATAGTGAATTTTGTGAGAGATGATTTACTCGATTTTGTTTATCTTTATTTTTATTCAACGCGACACCTGGAGTCCTGCGGAATTGCAGGGAGCAGGAAAAGAGTCCAGGGATAAAGGTCCTGGGGAAAACGCATACACCGCATATTCGCGTGGAGAACTACAAAGCAATCTAGCGGATCCGTTGGGGTCTGGACTCGACAAACGCCAGGGTAGTAAAAGGGGTTCGTTCCGGGGATGGAGAATTGGTAGAAGCCGAAGGGGGAAGGGGGGGGGGGGGGGTTGGAATTGGTTCTTTGCGATGCTTGGGGAGACTCCAGTCAGGAAGGGAAGAAAAATCGTCCGGTCACTCGCAGAGGCTCAGAACCGACAATCGCAGGTCGCAGTCGCAATCGCGTGCGGAATCACGTTGCTGCTTTTCGTACGGCTTATACTCATACAGACGTACACGTTGTACCTATAGATAAGGGATGTGAGAGTAAAAAGAGAAAGGGGTAAGGGATCCACCCCTCCGAGGGATGGACGGACTCTAGAGCAGAATTCGAAGACGGGAATTTTCTTGAAAGAAGATTCCGCTGCGGAGGGGGAACTGCAGAAACAAAGAGGGAAATGCTGCCTCGGGTTGGGAATGGGGTTGGAAATAGGGGTTGGGAAGAGAGTTGGGTACGGGGGCGGAGGAATCCTAGACGAGTATATTGATTACTAGTCGAGACGCGGGAAGGAAGGCACGTTTCTCTGGTGCGATTCTAGCAGTCTTCCAGGCTCTATCTATCTATCTACCCTATCTGTCTGTCTATCTATGTATCTACCAGTGTATCTGTCTACAACGCACGAATCATTTCACCCTTCCACCTTTCCTTCCTTACATCCCTTAGTTTCCTTTCATCCTAACGTCCTTAATTTTATCAAGGTATATATATATATATATGTGTATACAGGAATTTCAGCCTATTATCCTTTCTTAACTAAAAACTTCGTCAAACTTTACTTGACTGTGTACTTATACATGTCAAGTGAGCCCACGTGTCGTTAAAATCTTTGAAAGAGGGAAGGGGTGGCAGTTCAAGGGTATATATAGCTATATAGATACAAAGGGTGGAATCGAGGTAACAGGGTGAACGATCAAAGAGCTGTCGTGAGGTTCGGTGTCGACGACTTCGTATCAGCCAAGGGAAACTTTATCTAGTGACTTTTTTTCGCTCCAATTCCTTCGGCCGCTCGACCGGCCAGTTCTCTCTTTTTTACCCTCCTTCATCCCCTGTCTAGATACTCGTGACGCTTTAGCCAGCTTTCCCCATTTTGAGTTTCTACTCAACTTTTTTTATTTTCACTGCTATTCGGGCATGATCCAGTATCGATATTTATTCATTTTTTAATTTCTTATTCTCTCCCCTTTTTTTTTATCATCTCATATATTGTTTCTTGCACTTCTGACTCTGTAAATTTCGATATTCTAGTCGTCGACTGACAGCAGTATTTATGAGGCGACTATAGCTACGTAGCTATACTATCATTACGGTTAAAGTAACGATGATAATACGTTTAATAAAATCTATTTACATAAAATTGATTGCATTTGTCGAATATCCATGTTAATTGCGTACAGCACGGTATCTACATACCTACCCCTCTGAAAAAAGCCCTGTTTAATAGGATTACCGTATAAAAGCTGCCGATTAAGAACACAGCAATTTCCAGACTCGTTCCTACTATAATATCCCCCCCCCCCTCCCGCCACTCTTATTCGTTCCTCTCTCATCGCAGCCATTTATACGGATCGTATCGATACGTACTCGATTGGAACACTTCGATTAACAAGGGGCCAATATCGATTTAATTTTTATCCACTTAGGGGAAGACACTCGAGTCCCTAACTACGAAGAAGAAAACTAGAACAAATGATCAGCCGGGGATATCTTTCGTGACAGTAATACCACTGCTAGCATAGCTGCGCTATAACGTTCCTTTATCCACTCGAGTCATTCTCCTAATTTTCCAACGGCAATCGGGCAGGATTTTTGCAATAGGGGTGGATTTTCACCCTCGCGAGAATTTTTATTCCGTCGACGACGCACGTAATAACGTATCTTCTGCTCGAGCCACTTAAGTGCCCCGACGGCAAATGGAGTGGAAGACAAAGGAATAACTCATTCATACGCACTGTCGAGGGTTCGTTCGCCCTGAACATTTCTACGTTCCCTGCATCCATCGCGATATAACTACCCCCTGACTATATAGGCGCAGTTGCCTTTTTTTCCCATCCCTCTAACACTGCGCTATAATAACGTTATTCCGATACGGCCAAGAGGGATCGAGGTTGTAATACGACGGGCGAACGATGCGCCCAGTGTAAGGGTGCATCCCGGGTCAGTACTCCAGTGCAACTCCTTGTTCTTATCCGTAGTATCTTTACGAGCCGCAGTGTCGTTGAATTTTCTTATAGCTCGGAAAGGGTGAGTCAGTAGTCACGTTATATAGGAGCAGTGTGCGACCAGTGCTTGCCAAAAATTCAAGGAAGAGCGTCGACCGTGTTTCAAGCTGAGGACGTGGATACTAAGGGGGTGGAAAAGACGTAGTCACGTATAGGAACTTTCAGGAATACTGGGGAATCATTTAATCTCGAGAGTAACGTTGACCGAGTTCATCCTCGAGCCAAACCCAAGAGTTTTCGTAACACTGTGCGCAGCTACCGGAAGAGCTTCAATGAGAGCTTTTTGTCACGCTACATTGCATTTACATTTATGGCTGACATTTATAGCGACCGATCAGACTACTTTTTTTTATATTCACAATCGTTCGGTACGCGATTGAGTTTCATAAATTGATGCGTCGCAGGGGCTGATGGGACTTTTTGTATTTATTTGTTTATCTTTCTCGTTGCTTGCACAGAGAGATTGGCGATCGCTGCTGTGCTACTCCTACAGCCGTCGTTGCCAGTGGTGATGATGGTGGTGGATGGTTAGGGGATGAAATAGCCCGGGCAGGCAATCACGATGAGCAGATTTTTATCAGAGCCGTCAGCCTATCGCTGGATTGGGATCGTGCCTAGATATAAATCGCGGAGAGTTGGTATTCGTTTAAAATAAAGTCCTGCACTTTTCCAATTTAACTTTACCAATTGTCGAGGTAATTAGCTGGCGTTGGACATTTTCCAGATTAAACAATCCGACAGTGGACCACGAATATACTTATAGTCTATACATATATATATATATAAGGGTAGAAATCGAATAGTAATAATCCCCGTGAACCAATCAGCGCACAGCTTCCCTAAATTGTACCGTTACAATTACCCAACCACTTCCTTACCGTATATCCCAGAAATCCATTCTACACGCTGTCACACATTAATACACATTTTCCGCTGCATTTTCTCAAGTCTGAATACATAACCTCCCAAGCGTGCCTAAGAACAGGAGTTACGCGCGACTTGCATTTGGCTGAGAAGGTAAGTCTAAAGTGGCAGAAGGTCCCTCCTCGTCCTCTTCGAACTCCAACAGGTAGGTTAAGCAAAGTTGACAATACTCCGCATTGCACCAGCATCACCAGGAGTACCAGCAGAACTGGCAATACCGCCGGTATAGAAGCTGTACAAAACTCACCCTTAAGCATCATCCTCATCCTTATTCTCATCCCTCTGCTTACATCCACTCTCTACTCTCATCCCTTCCTCTTAGTCTGCATCTCTTATCCCCTTCTCTCCTCCCACCATTCTCTGCATTTCTCTTATTCTCGCCTAGAGGTACGTACCAGCCGACGATATCCTCCAGGAACTTCCAACGGATTCTCTCTTTAACGTGACACTCTGTACTTGGCGCGAGTATACTATAGCTATACCACGTACATACATACACGTATAACGACCACGCAACTTAGCTATAGTCGCTGCTCAGTATTCCGAATATAAAGTAGCCCTGCTATATACGTACCTATAGCTGGCTTATGACACTGTACTCTGGTATAACTATATATATACATCGTGCTACACAGGATGTACCTTGTGTGTATAGTTATACGCGAAAGGACACTCCGACCGAAATTTACGAAAATAGGAGAGACACCCTATTTGCTCTCAGCTGCACGGACATTTTGCATTTTCTACTTCTCTTGCCCATCAGCGTCATTCCCTTCCGTCTCTAATACAGCTCGGTGGGTTTTGGTTATAGTCGGATTTGGACATCGTTGGCACATGGAGTTTCGTCGTTGTACGGAACGAGATAATAAATGACTAGTGAAGATGGACGATAATTGGAAAAAATATTCGTTGGCTTTGTTGTTAGATATTTCAAATTGCGCGCCCATTTATTTTTAACGTTAAAATGCACGGTGTATACGGTGTTTGTCACGATGTCAACGAACTATTCCATATAGGCGATTCGAATGGGTGTATTTCGAAATTTCACCAGTAAAATATACAAGCTTGTGTATCCAATTTTGGTGTCCATGGAATCCTTGGAAGGTAAGAGACTTTCAGGTTATATGGCTTATGTGTAGGCCACGCTGTGCCTCGTGGATCGTAAGCTGGATCCTATGGAGGAGTAAGGAGGCTCGCCTCCCACGAGGAGCAAACCGGTTTCATTGAACCGCCATTTAAAAATTTCCAAACCGCCGCTGTTTGAAAAATAATCAACGGACGAAGCACGTTGCGTAACTCTTAGAAAGCGGCTCTCAGGAGACGAAGAAGTATAGAACGAGAAGAATGAGAAGCGAAGGAACGGGCTGGAGGTGAAATACAAGGATCGCAATACGTTAAGGAATAGCCGTGGAGTATGAGGGAGAAAGAGACGGAAAATATGAGAGAATTCATATCCGATAGAATATGTACCGGGACAGTATTGTATAATAGAAACTGTATTTTTATGGACTTTACGTATTAACGAAGCCAAGAGGAATACGTGTTGATGAGTTTGTAATCATCAGAGTATATCCAGCAAGATCTTCCCAGTGTTCCTGCTTGGGTAATGAATATCGGTAATTGATCGGTTCGTTATGTCTCCCTTAACCACGAAAGAGAGAGACAGAAGGATAACTTGCCATCTGCTTAATATCCAGACGAAATAAAGCCCATTTTATGAAATCGAACATTTCTAATTGAATTCTGTCAAAAATTAGATTGATTTTTTTTAAATAACAAAATATACCAGAATCAATCCATGTAACACTTTCAAGATGGTTTTTGATCTGATGGACCACCAATAATCATCGAACGATAATAAATCAATATACCATAGCGAGAACGGTAGACATCATCGTGTCATCGAGAATCATTTATCCAAAAGATTCCGTCAATCGATCAATCGATTTTTTAAAAGAATAATAAGAAAGAAAAGCATTTATCCGTCTTCTCTCTTTTTTCACTCAACACCCCGGAAACGCCTGTTTTTACCATTAAATACGACCCGCTGAAATATCATACCAGCCGTTATCTAAACATCCTATACGTATTTCCTAACAATAACCCCCTTAAAGGGTAAAAAGGTTATTTGTAAAGTCCAGGTCAAGTCCCATCTATGATCATCAATTGCACAAAGGTTCGTGTTAATGAAGTAAAGCGATCGCTAAAATGCGTGCGAACGGATAGTCAAGACATTCCGGCCACATGTGCGTGGACAGTCAAGAGAACGATAGGAGACGAAGATACGCAAGAGAGTAAGATGCTGGATATCATTTTATGGTGGACCATCCCACGGGTTCGCGTTACTACAGCCGCACATCGGGCCTGACCGGCTAAACTCGCTATAGCTATTTATAGGCCGTGATTAGATACGTACAGTCTACCCATAACAAGATGGTACCACTTGTCCAAGCAGACAGCCTCGGACGTCACTATTCCAGATATACACGTATCTACTAATACTACGTAACTATCATATAATCATTCTTTCAGTTGACTGATAACATGAAACTTTTAATAAAGTACGAAGTTTTGCTGCGAGTTTACGATTTTTCCATAGGAATGACTTTCCCTCTCGTAGGAATTTCTACTTCGTGTCTTCTTGGTTATTACGTTAATCCGTACATTTATGTATCGTATATACATATATATATTCCTCATTCGTACTTATACGTCGCTTTAATTCTAACGCGCCCGAAGCGTTCGCGCTCGTTAACGTCTGCATTGCCAGGGTAGTGCGATAGAACGCCAGAAAGTCTCGTACAGGAGAGTGATACGTATATTAGGGAAAGAGAAAGATAGTAAAAGACAGAGAGAAAAAGAGAGAGAGAGAGAGAGAGAGAGAGAGGGGGAGAGAGAAAAGAAAGAGAATAGGTTATACCCAGTATATAGAGCAGCGTGAAAGATAGAAAGAGATAGAGAGACACTGACGCGAGAATACGATAGAACGGCTTAATTGTCCAAACTTTGTAGCTGGCGCCCATTGTAGTGAGAGCAGGGACGTGCGCCAGGACAATTTGTAGCGGGCAGCGTCGCGACGGGCGCCAACCCGTAACGTTGGAGGACCGTTTCATTATTCAGCTGGCCTATTCGCTTTGTGGCTCGCGAAGCCAGACCGAGGAAGCCATTATGGTGTAAACCGATAGAGACGAGTATTCGTGCGCGAGAGCAAACAGTTGGCATTTCCTAATTGACACGGGACACGAAACAGGTGGGATTAGGATTTAATTGAATCCTTGTTTATGATATATAAATGATTTTATATGTAATTAGGCAATTAGGTTATGTGCGCGTACATGGTATATCCTATGGGTGCTAATGACTATTTTCCTCTTGGAGTTCGGGAATACCTAGATATAGGTGTGTGTGTGCGTGCGTGTATGTGTGTGTGTGTGTGTGTGTGTGTGTGTATGTGTATAGGGATAGCTTGATGGCAACGTTGACTAACGCCGCAGCGACGCCGGGCGTCGGTATGCGCTTCACGGAATCCGCGGGGTCGTAACCGCGACCTATTGGCGAATATTGGATGCCGTTGCATGCCGCTGCTCACCTCGACATACCAACGGCATACGAAGGAATGCGTGTCCTACTGCGCAGTGGAAAACGTCCCGTCCAAGGTTAGATTCCAGGATATAGTGAGTTCTCGCGCTCTGGAGGAAAGCTACGTGTTCTTGGTTCGTTAATTATTCCCTAGGCTATTATCCTGCTGAGTGCCGCCGAGTCCCTTTGGCCGTGAGTGATTTTTTTTTCTATATCCGTATAATATACAGACTGCATACTCGTTATGTATTTCTCAATAAATATACAATCAGCGAAATTAATATATTTCTAGATGTCGTATAAATTTATTTTGAATCAACAAGAAAATTGCCGGCAATTCTAATAAATTCTGTATCAAATATGAAAATCATAAATAATAATCAAATTCAATATAATTTTGATAACTTTTTTTTAATCCACCCACGTAGCCGACGCGGCTGTGATAACTATCCTATTTTTTCACGTATGTATTTCACGTATGTCCAGACATACGTTATACAGTTTGATAGAGAGAGAGAGAGAGAGAGAGAAAGAAAAAGAGTAGACATTACATACAGTGTTTGGCGATGCCGTAGAAAAAATAAAAGCCGCTGACAAACCGGGCCATTAGCACGGACAACGCCGGCTCTCCGACGCCCGGACGCCGGCGCCGTTCGAACAGGTGTAACGGTACTACTCTCGCCGTATATGCTTACTATTGATTGTCGATCGGACAAAATGGAAGCGTTCGCTAATTACAATCTCCGATACATTGATTTTCCTCTGGTATAGGTGACCGGGGACGAGTATGAGGTGAACATCGAGAACATTGAGAACGCGGCTGGCATTACCGACGTAGCGAATATTGCAAAAGAGCCCAGAATCCCACATATGCATTGCACATACAATGAGTATACAGTTAACCTTGTACGCATATGTGTATATATACATACCATCATCACTACGCATTCGCCGCCATCGATTTCAGTGTGGAGCCGGTAATTTAAGCGCCGCGCGCAATTATATCGGGCGAATGTAAACAGACGCTAATCCGCGAGCAGCGATAGAGCCGGGCGTTCGCGCGAATAATCTCGTTAGATCGGTACAGGGATGCTGCATACCCGGCTTGGTTGGCAGGTTGTTCACTTTGGGGTCGGAATGGTTAGGCTAGGTTATTAGAGGGTGGTTGTTCGTTGACTAGCCAGTACTGGGGGTTGCGTGCCTCGGTGAATCCAAAGGGATGCTGGGCTGTACCAACTCATACGGAAAGAGGCGCGTAAAAGCACTCGCGAAAAATCGTCAACAAATTCACGAGCGTTTCGTATTTTCTCTGTATATCTATACCGGTGTACACGGTATACGTATACTATATATATATACATACAAGGAGTAACGTGTAACGAGTACTAGGCAGACGGTGATTGTTTTCCCTTTGGTTGGTAGCGACTTGTCGCGTTGCTCTACTATAGCTACTACGTATCACATATGATACTACACACGTGGGAACTGACCTACACACGCAGCTGTTGCGCGCCGTGCGTAACAGTCATCGGCTTTTTTTATTCCGCTCTCCATTTTTCTCTATTTTTTAAATCCCTTTTTCTTTCCGAACCGCCATACATACTCTCCACCCGCTTCCCTCGCGTCCCTCTCGTCACTTCTCACCCCTCCCCTTTCCCGTGCACCCGGTTAAATTTTGAATAGTAATTTCCCACAGTTGCCAGCTATGCCGTGGGCACGGAGTATACTGGCGCTCCGCTTATCGAAAAAACTTTCGGTTGTTACGAATCCTGTAGGGAGGAAAAAAAGCATCGAGTCCCTCGCCCACCAACCTCCGCTGCTTTACTTCTCGGCCATGAAACATAACCATGTAACGGGTGGCTCGTTTGAAGAAAATGTATAGGAAGAAAGAAAAAGTAGGACGTGATTGTGACGGAGTTTCTATAGGTAATTTGAAGAAATGATATTTGACTTTTTTTTATTCGAGCATATCAAAGAGGGCCGCGATCAATTTCCGGGTTTGGAAATTTATTCAGGGTATATGTTGGTATCCCTTTCTCTATATGATATTTCACAGAGGGTCGTTGACGCCTGTACTCGATTCATATTACAAAAGGTTTCACGGAACCACCCGGTATAATCCTTTCTTTCCGCGTCGATTTCACGTCTCTCGATACCCCTTCCGGATGTTTATACTGAAAGGGGTATGGTGTGGGGTGGTCGCGACGGGGGTTGGGAAGCTGTAACGTCACAGCTGTTGCCAGTGTTGTCTCATTGACACCGCGTGCTCACCGTTTCGCCTCCCTATGAATAGAATCCGCGTGTAAAACGCGTTCGCGATAACTCCTCGTACAAATCGAAGCGAAGTTGTAGTCGAATTGAGTGGAGCGGAGTCAAATCGAATCGAGGGGGTTGCTATGTGTAAAGGGTATGGGGTGTAACATACGAATAAGCAAGGGATGAAATCACTCACGTGACTTCACGCTCGTACGATTGTATTGACGAGAGAAACATTTTGTCATATCCATTATTATTCAGCATATAATATATATCCTGTGTCCTATTATCTTCGGCCAGTGACCGCGCTCGAGATTAAAGTTTTAAAGTTACAGAATCCGCAGGAGCGCGATACGCGTTTTCAACGAGCTACCAACCAGCTACAAGTATGCGGCACTGGCTTGGAGTTCATGAAAGTTCCATCGGTGGTACAGACTGTTCTGTGCTATATACCCAGTGTTTTATTTTTTATCTTCTCTCTCGTTTTCTCTTCCTCTTCTTCTACGCAGAGATTCTACCTTAACGGACGGAGCGACATTGACACTAGTAGTTGTCGCTGGTACTACCAATAATATTATTACTACTATATACTTTATAGTATTTGGTACTAGTAGTAGCAGTATTAGTATAGGTAGTGGTACTGTATATAGTACTACCACCATCGATAAAACTCGTATTTCTCTCATCAGCATCTTACTGGTTCTCATTCTCTTACTCAAAGACTATCCTTTCCTTCTGTTACGTCCTTCTTACTTTCTTCGTTAACGATCCGCGGGACGGTGCCGCTACGACGAAAACATGCCGTTCTCGTTCTTTCTTTTGCTCTGGTCGTAACTCTCTTTCACGTAGTTATACCTATACATAGTAGGTCCACGAGGTTTAATGTGTTTTTTCGGCAATTCGCATACAATGCAATCCTTAGCGAATCACACGTGCTTTTTCATAAAATTACGAAAATATATGGTGAAACAGAAAAATAAAATAGATTTCAGTGCAAAACCATGCAAATGTATATTTTTTAATAAAAATCTTATGCAGAGCCACGTGTGGCTTGCTGAAAGCCTCATTGTTTTCGATCTGTCAAAAAAAAACAACACATTGAACTCGTGAACCGACTATAGCTATGTTACTATATACCGTCCTCTTTCCCTCTTTCCACTTAATTCCACTCTCTGCTCTTGCGAAGCCACGTGACACGGATACTGGACATTCCAATGGGCTTTTTCCAGCGTCGCGTTATTGGATACGTCATATTAAGTCACGTGCTCACTGCAGCGAGACCATGTCACGCGAACCACGTTAGAACGCGACACGCGACGGGGGTATGATAGGAAAACGCCAGGAATGGTTCAGCGTCCCGACGCTTCCGGTCGTTCGATTCGATTCGATCTGCACCCATACAACGAATATCGACGAGGCTTCTGATCTTCTACAAGACTCTTTCTCCTGCTCCTTTTCTCCCTTTTACATTCTCCTTTTTCCTTCCTCTTCTCTCTTTCGCACTCTCTTCGTTTTATCCTTCAACCTCATCTCGCGCATACTTCCCGCCGCAAGATTTCCTCGAATTCCCTTTATTGCCACTCCTCTCCATCTTCGCCGAGGACACGTACACTCCTCGTAGAGCCAGTATGTGTTCCGACCCCCTGTAGAATTTCGAAGTTTCCGTAGCTTTCACAGCTTCTCAACGAAGAATTTGTTGCGACGTCGAGAGACGCTAGGCATCGGGGATAGGTACCGTAGCACGATGCAATTTCCAGAGCGACATCGCGACCTTATCAAGGAGCTGATAGCTTTCGCCGCGACTCTACGAACGGCATTCCTATTCCGGTTACTGCAGCTGTTTATACCTGGTGTCTCCTTTCGAGCTAGATTGCTAGCCGATTCGCCAAGGGATTTCGTTTCTCTTTATACAGATATCTCTATAGGTATATATACCATTTGTATACAAAACACTATATATATATATAGTATGTACTTCGAACAGGACTGTCCTGCTTTCCAGGCAAAGTACACTAGGCGAAATCGAACGCCGAATTTCAAAGGCGTCTTAATGCTGCTTCTATGCATTTTTTTTAATCTCACTGTATTTTCAGTTCTTTCGTATTCTCTATTTTTTTTTCGCGAGTTTCAAGGGAGTAAGCGCGTCTCGACGCCAGCCATCTGAAAAACGAAACGCATTAAGTGGCCGTTTAATTAAATCTCGGTTCAAGTGCGAACTCAGTCAGTAGAATAATGAGGCAAGTCCCAGACTCTTCAAGATGGCGAAAAGAATTCGCATGAGAAGAGAGAAGGAAAAATCTTGCAAGAGGGTAGCTAACTGATAACTGTATATCTATATAGAACATTATCAGGCATCTTCAAGAGTATATACAGTCTGATTCCATAAGACGCAATAATTTTTCTTCAAGTGATCTGTAGTCATCAGGGATTTTTTGGATCTCGTGGAGTGGCGGCCTCCTACATCTCGTCGAAGTATAAAAGCCAGCGAAAGGTCGAAGAAAAGTATGGACTTCTTAACGCTCGCATTCAATTACGAAGGCCTTGTCGTGCCACTTTAAACGGGAGTCGCTTAACCGGTAATTCCTTTTTTTGTCCTCCGTCTTTCCCTCTTCTTTCATCCTCTTCTTCTTATTTCGCCTCTTCTCTCATTGGACTCCTCAAGAGGATCAACATCATTATTTTTATTCGTACCCGAGTTAACGTACGACCGTTGCAAATCAGGACGCGGGACTGTCGTTTCGCGTTAACTCCACGGTGAGGTTTATTATTTTTTTTACTTAGCATATTCCTCTCCGCCCCCTCTCTTCCTTCCTTTTCTCTTTCTTCTTACGCTCGTAACTGCACAAGCCTTTTCGAGCGCCAGCACCCGTGGCGGTTGAGGATCTTTTTATGCTCGTGATAATTGCATCGGATAACGCGTCTAATTATAGACGCGCGATTCGTTAACGAGCTTTGAAGCAGAGAGAGAGAAAGATGGAAGAAAGAAATGTAAGAGATTTCCCCGGAGGATTCAGTTGAGTAAGAAAGTAAGAGAACGAACTGATAAGAACTGCGGCGAAATACGTCTCCACTGAAACATACAAAAAAAGAAAAAAGAAAATACACAAAAAAACAAATTCATAACAGTAAATATGAGTTTCGATCGACTCAATTCGCCAGCTTCTGACTATTATATAACCCTTGTGGATTATTCAAGCCGAGGTCACAAGCGGAAATCTCTCTTTTCGTGACCTTATAACGTTGAAAGATCGCGAGAGCGAATTATCGCTCGAAACGTATTGCAGCTGTATATAGGTATCGTGTGAATCATTGGTCCGAGGGTACCATAGCGACACCCGGGGATCGCTCGTTAATACGCCATTAATAACGCCGATAAATCGAGCAAGCAAAAGCGTTCAGATTAGCCAGTCAGCGACTCGCGATTAGTCACGGGCGAAAAGACTGGCCGTTATCAAAGCCGAAAGCTCGAGGAGTCTCTGGGCGACAGTCGCTCTTAAAGGCCGAACCGATTTACCGCAGGCTTTAATTGCGTCCAAAACTTTCGACGTATCCTTGCGACTCGGCCTGGCCATTCCAAGGAAATTGAGACGATCCCGGGTGTGTACCCACTTACCTGGAAACGACTACACCAGGTATATTTTATACCTATAAAGTATATACACAGTGACGCAGAGAATAACTACGTGGGTCATACACGTATATATATACTGATCGACAAAACTACCATTTTGAATCTCCCTTTAATACGCTTACACCGCACAGAAAGGATACGGTCGAAGAAGTTAGTCACCAGGAGGTAGGAAACTATAATAGTTGGGGATGTGTCCCGTAAAGTCAGGTTAGGACGGATAACCCAAGACCGCAAACTCCGTGCCGCAAGCCCGAAGGATTTGTCGGAAAGTAATTGTGCCTAATATTCACCGTACTTATCGATTTAATTGCGGCTCTCCGGCATGCCGTACAGAATGAACCATAAAGGGACTTTGCAAGCTCGCGACGCCTAATCAAGGCTAAAGGTATAGGTAAGCAAGCAGGAGGCAACCGTGCAGGAGCAGTTACGCAAGGTTAACGCAACGCTTCCTCGAGGCACTCGACTTCCACACAGCTGAGGAAACAGTATAATTGTGTTATCGCACGATCTCACGACGGACGCGCAATAAAGTCATAAACTTGGATATAAAGCAAACGCGCTTACTTGGATCATTAATTCGTCACTGCAATTACGACGGTAAGTGGCCAGGCGTCGATCATCTGATGAAATCGACTTTGCGAAGACTTCGAGGTTCCATAACGATCGGGACCATTAATTTAGCACAGGTTAGGTATATGTAGTATATATAGTATCGTACAGGCTTGGGCTTATATATTGTAAAGTCCTGTTTTCAATCTAACGAGGGAGTTAACTGTGCACTACCAAATTGCTTTTTAGCATTTGATCCCAATCTGATCGTCCTGCCGCAAACTAGACCATCTAATGGGACATAGACACAGTGGAATCTAATGGAGGAAATTTATGGGAATAGCAAGATACGTATAGACACATTATTACTAGTGCGTATTCAACACGTTAATATTTTCAATTATTCGAATTTTCAGTACTTAATATTTGATAATTCAATGTTTCAACATTTCTTTTCCTTGGTGTCTGTAATTTCTTCAGGAAATGTTTTCTAGAAGGTTCTCGATGAATGAACCTTGCACCGGCTCACAGCGCTTCTCGAGCGCCCAATAAAAAGCTTCCAGGTAAAATGCCCGTCTGGCACCTTCGTGTCTCTTGCGTAATGCTTATTTATACCGGCTTGGTGTAATTACGGCAGAGCGTTAAATGAATTTACAACCTTGTCCATTCGCAAGCATACTTGGGACGTCGGTGTGTTTTGGTTACGGTTGGGTACAACTTCTCTCTCTCTCTCTCTCTTTCTCTTTTTTTGCTGTCTATATCTCACTCTCTCCTCTTCTCCAAGGTAACGAGGACAGGTAGGTAAGTGAAAATGTCTGTTAGAAAAAGCAGAGTAGATAATACCCACAGTAACAAGGGGCTCCTAATGATACACAAAGTTTCGCCGATCGATCACGCTCTCGTTAAATTGTCCAGAGCATGGGGGAGAAAATCAATATCCATCGGGGAGAAACAATTAGCCAAAGTTTCACTGGAAGATAAATACGAATGGGGATGCTGCAACGATCCTTATATATATATAAGTGTATCGTACGTATACCTACATGCATCGAGTGCACTATATGTATATACAGTATACACACTTGATGGGATAAGATATATGGTCGCTCGTGGAATTCCGTACTTTCACTTGTAAAATTCGAACACGATCTTATCCGATATTCCCTGATGATACGAAATGCACAGTGCAAAAAATCGATTGGTCAAGTGTACCCGACTGATCTTTGCCGTGCGTACAAAATTGGCAAAGCCAGAGCCCCACGTATGCGATTGGAGCAGAAGATCTACGCGAGATTCAGGTGACTCCTGTACGTAGTAACCCGTAAGAAGATGGCCCCTGAATTCGTAACTGACGCCGCCGACCGATCCCACGTATCACATATATATTTTACACATATGCTACTTATATGTACCCGATGAATTTCGCGTCAGCCCCTTCGATTGGCCTCACCGCGAATGTTTACGACGCACGCTAAAAATGGAAACTGTGTCAGCGATCACGATCTGCACGACTGTCAGAACTCCGTAGCGCAGCGAGCTGATGACGCGTTCCTAGAAAATACTTTTCGTTTCTTCGATCCATAATACCTACCGATTTAATATTGATCACAGACTCGTGACTAGTGAAATTTATTAAAGCGTATAACGCCTGAATTGAATACTAATTTATTTCACGCAGCATCCATTCCACTCAATATATTTCTATCGTCACAGCCGTCTTCGAATTCGTTGGCGAATCGCCATTTTATTATGTCCTATAGCGTGATATAGTACGATATTAAAAAAAAACCGACGCCGATTAGGCACGACGGTCACGGCAAAGTAGTAACGTGGGAGGTACCGTCTCGTTCACCTGCACAGACGACGCCCAGGGATTTGCATTTTTATTGGCATTCGACGCGCCATCAGAGACCAGACAGATATCTCGCGTACGCAATATATAAATATGAGCTATCAATTTCTCTAACGGGTGGTACGAATCCACGCTAACCCTCTGTACCATTGGCATACCTACAGAGTGTGCGATTACGCATTCCCGTGAGAGACCGATCACGCGAGAGCGTACGAGAGCGTACAATCAAAAGGCAAATATTTCGTTTGTCGTCGCTGGCACGTCCCTGTTACACGAATCCACCGATATCACTTTATATCCTTTATACGCACGTACGCACCACCATGTACATACGACCATTACGCTTAAACACGGCATCGAACGCTGTTACGGCGCTTCGCGAAAGCCACCACAGAATTCGCCATCGTTTTTGGTCAACGTCACAATTTATTCCCTTATGGTAAACATCCGGCGAACATCATTGCCAGCAATCGCGAAGATCACTATCGACCGGCTTTCATTTTGTAATGAGCTCCATTCCATATAGTTTCTCATATCAAAATTTTCCCATAGCGATATTACCCGTGCAAGGATTGAAGGTCAATTTTATACGTATAGTCAATACGGTTCTAAAGATTATACATACGGAAAATAACTACGAGCAGGAAGTACCAACCTTTAAGTCCGAGCCCAAAAAATCCACTGATTTCAGGATTATATTGGCATCTTGACGATTGGTGAGAACCTCACGCTATTTCAGGACCTTTCACGACATTGGAAATGGTTTCTAAGTTGGTACCAATGGACAGGCTCGTGTCCTAGGATCGATTCCACTTGTCAAATTACACTGGACAAGGGTCTTAAGCCTTCGGTACTCGAGTCTAGAGGATTTTCGCAGTTTCGCTCTGCTTTTCCCATATACGGGAAAGAAGCAAGAACGAAGACGGCCTTCGGTGCCCAAATCGATTATAGAAAGGCACGAGACTCGTGTGTGTTTCATTCGGATCTACTTTAGTATAAAGGGGGGCTGTTTTCATAGCCGCCCCAAAATTTCGGCACTGAAAGCATAGATTCAATGCGGGAATAGAACAGCAGTAAAAGGATGGCGTGCGGGATGGGCCAATGTCTCATTGGAAATCTGTGCGAGGATAGTCGTATATGGACCGCCCTTTATATCTCCCCTGGAAAGTGAATTAGTGCCGGAACGTACCTGCAACAGAAAACGAATTATGATAGTTAGCAAACATGGTCTATACATAACCCGGGCTCTTGTCGGGTTGGCACTAACGAGATGGCTCTAATACGGGACTGGGCAAAAAACAGGTTTAGCAAACAGGACGAACGTCTCTCTCTATGGCGATATATCCCCATAAGAAAAATAACTTCTGCTACTAGGGGAAAAAAAATATCCTCCACTCGATACAATACGGCCGGTTACTACTATGAAAATAACGCGTGGGTTGGATATAAACAAGAATGGGACTTCGTACTGTATAGCAATGTACTCGAGGATGTAAATGGATAATTGATATACTGCACCATAACTTTGAGAGGTTTATTCCTCGCGCAGTAACAGATAAACAGGTACTTGTTAGGTAATAACAATAATTTTAAACCATAACGGAATAAAGCATCCCTTTACACTCTCTTTCATTGCATAAATAGAGTAATCCACATAAAAAAAGAAAAAGGTACTTTTAATCTATAACAGATAGAGATCATCGCCACTGTATATCACGTTCATCTTGACTACCGATGAAACACGCTTTTCATGCAGATTGCTTTAACAGTTACGAATATCATACTTCATCGTCTTATCACTATAAATAACGTAGCGGACAGTGTGAACTAGCCTAATCGAACTGGCATATATGTATCTTACATAAAAGCACAATATAGGTATACACATGTATGTATAATCCACAATGCGGTGGCCACGGGCGATATCGGCAGGAACGACATGGTAATCAATTCTCCATGCTAAGAGTACACGGTATAAAGGTCTAAAAACACGATTCGTAAGGCGTTCCGTTACAATAGGTATAGAACCTGAGTGATCCTAAGACGGCGTAAGGGGTCATAGGGTTATACCAGTTAGCACTAACATTGACCCGAAGTAACTGAGAAAAGTACCTGAATACGTAGCATTTGTTTCCTACAGGTTGTACACGGTAAAGCATGACATCCGCGAGGTACCGCCAAGGCTTCGTTGAAGAATCGATTAGCTCCAAGGGCAAAGGTCAGATTGGTCGTGGATATTAAAAAAAAAAGGGGGATCCAGAATAGGCGGGAAAAATTACGTGTAAGAAGTATAATAAAAATCCTTGAGATTACAGATTGAAATTATCACTACGGCATGAAATGGAGGCGAGTGCATATATTTACTAAAGCTTTATTCACAAGAATCAATGACTCATGAAGTTCGCTTCAACACGCATCGACTTTCTCTTTCTCTCTCGTTCCCTCATGACTCGCTCGCAGAATCAGTCACTCATGCAAGCCACGTCAGCAGAGTAATTACGTGCCCGATCAATTTGCGTGGGAGTGACTCGTCGCCGACTCAGGACTCAGGTCGAGTTTTGACTCGATAATGTCGTATCTCGCGACATCGCATAAGAATGTGTTTTCCTATTGGTAAATGAGGATGAATGTCTATTATGAATGCGGCATAAAAGCGGACGTGAGACTGTGAGGTACCAAATAGTACGTATACCTATATACATACACATAGCTAAGTGTAGAACAGTGAAATCATTCGATTCGTCATTACGCTATAAAGGCAAGATAACGGACCGTTGAAATTTTATTGGAAATTCGATGTTAAACTTCTCAATTAATTCGAGGAAGTAATAATAGAGCAGTTAAACTGTACCGCAAAGTCCTCGAAATTTATGAAAACGCCGTATTTTAATTACTGACGTTAATCGGCCAAGCTGAGCTGAAGCAGCTAGTAAACTTTTGGCTCAGTGTGTCAGAGGAGCTTTGGTAAATGCATGTCAACGACAGTCCGCAAAATCCTGAAGACTTTCCGAGCGTGAAATTTCACTATTGTAATTTCTCACTGCGGGTTCGCTGGAAGTTTCCCTAGGAGGAAGTTTCCCTAGGAAATTCTCTATGACATTTCTATTTACATGATTTCATTCACTTGTGACGTAGTTCTAGGACCCGTGCGGCGATATACGTCGTTATGAGTATCATATCTGTGCCGGCGAAAATATGGCAACTGCCAACGTTATACGTATACATATATATATATATATAACGCATCTTGTAAACACTATATAAGAACGATAGCTTATCAGGTTACGTTACATATTAAACAGTAAACTCACTCGGGAATGATAACAGTGATACTCAAGATACTTTTCTTTTGTAATTTCTCAATGGTTTTAGGATCGTTTTAAAAAAATTCATTATCGTGGTAGAAAATATAAGCTTATAAATATATATATATCTACCCAGAAAACAGTTTTCTTTAACGGACGCGATTGTAACGACAGGTAAATCCAGGATATGCAGGGTATCAAGGAGAGGAAAGGATACGAGGAAAAATGCAAGAGTTTACTCAGAGAGTTAACGTCGAATCCTCGCTCTGACTGGAGCCTGAGATAAAGTTCGATCGACTGGAAAGAGAACTGGGAACGTCCTGCTCCTTTCAAGAGATAAGACCTTTCTCTTCCTCGAGAGGCAGATGGATCCTTTTTCCGAAATGGATGCGGCCTGAAGGAGATAGAGGATCTCGGTTAAATTAAAAGAGACGATGTTACACTGAGGTGTTTCGGGGGGATGATATTTTGTGGTAAATAAGCAGATGGTAGGGGGAGGGGGGGGGGGGGTTCTGAGAGAGTAGGTGGGGAAAATAATTCTTTACAGTTTACGATTTCCAAGTACATTGTTGCAGTGGTTACATTACGGGGAGATACATAGGTATATATATATATATATATATAAGCGTTACGCGTATACCGTGGCAATTCAATATCGACGCAATATCAAGTTTCGTCACGGTTTCGTGGCAAACCTGAGAGGGATAGAAAATACAAAAAAGGAAAAGAATGAACACAGCTGCAAGAGAAAGAGAGAGAAAGAGAGAGAGGGAGAAAAAAGAAAGAGAAGAGAAGAGACTAGGAGGAAATGGCTACAGTTATTTGTTGTTCACGCAAGGCGAAAACGAAAGTAATAAGAGCGCAAGGATTTATTCTGTTTATTAAATCAACCGAGACTTCTCTTCACCTTGAGTGGATATTAAAGGAAAATTAAAAAGGAATGAAAAAAGAGAAAGTACAAAAGCCATCTTTCTTGTCGGGGGCATTCTTCCTGATGTTGCTGCGGGCGAGCAGTGCGCATGAGAGTTCCTATGGGGTCCACGTTTAACGGGTACCCACGTTTTGCGATGCCATTGGAAAAATTCAGGAAGCTGCGAATGCTGATGCTGGAAAATTCACAACGAGATGCTGGACCAGAGAATCCGGCTGGCGAGCGATATCTCGCGCACTCCATGCACTTCAATTTAATCCGATGGGAATTCGCCAGAGGGAGATCAAGAGAGAAAGAGAGTTTAAAGAGTGACTCTGGGAGAGACTGAGGGAGACAAAGAAAAGAAAGAAAATAAAAAAACGAAGAGAACGTTACGGTCCGACACACAGCAAGGGATGACAAAGGGTCCATTTGAAATTCCAATGATACGCGGGAAATTCAATTAAACGTTTTTGAAAAACAACAACTGCCGTAGAGGAAACGAATTTCGGTATAGAATTTACTTGAAAACGGTAACAGACTCGACTGAATCTCTATATGTTATATTCGTATCGAATATACATACCCATATACCTATAGGGTGTGCTACGCAACACAACGACAAATGGAAAAAAAATTAACTTAGTCTATATATTATCTATATATTGCGTGTACGCAAACATCCTAAACTGAAGGGGAAGAGGGATCCACAGGTGCCTCCTTTTTCGTTATCCTTATACAGGGGCAGCATTTTTTTGCCCTCCGGAATATAAATTCTCCCCGGTCGACCATAGCCGAATCGATTAGCCTTGCGTGCTGCTAATTTTACCGGAATTTCCCTGGGAAATTGCTACGCCGTGTGGAAAGTTTCATCTTCCCAGTAGAACGACGAGCCGTGGAGTCGTGCGGCCAGCCGGCATCAACTCGATCGCCCCGCAAGCGTCATTTCCGACTCGTTACCGCCTCTCGTGAAAGTTTCAACAACTACCAAAATGATTGAGAGTAGAATGAAGTGAAATCGTTGAAATATATAAAAATTACTCATCACCCAGTATAGAGCCCAGCCGTTCGCATTTTCCGGAAACCGGAATAACCATTCCGTTTTCACACGCCTTTCGATTTACCCAGCGACACTTGACCTCCTATGACCTTTCATCCAGAATTACCCTCATTAGCGTCGCCGCGTTTGATAACGAACGAGCACACGACTAACCATGGAAACTCGGCCTGGGTTAATTAACAAAACAGTTTAACGTTAATAATTAAGGTACAAACTCAACAGTGAAGTAATCATTTCCTTTGCCAAGGACACGAATCAGAAGGTGAGTACTCGTACCAACACTAATTACCAAGAATTTCCCTATTGAAGACTTTCCCGATTTTTCCCCAATTCAACAAAAGCCCACTCCTCGATATTCTTCGTTTAAAAATTATCAAATAATAATAATACGTAGATGATTAAAAAAATCATTCCGTAAACTCGATTCGCGATACTGCAGGTATTCAGTGTTATGTATACGGCCCTGCCACCGTCGATCTCCCAGGAATGATTTATATGAGCGACAGATTATAAAGGCGAATATGCATGACAAAGTCAGAGGTCGTCGATGGTAAGTGGATTCTGCGAGCACACGACAAGGTCCTCATCTTCCTCGCTCTTAGCCAAGAGGGTGCGATTGATTTACTATTATTGTGAACGGGGAGCCCTCTCTTTATCGTCGGAGTGCCGTCAGTCTACAGCCATAATCCTCATTGGCTCGGGACTGGTTTAACAAGTGGAAGATCTCAACGCAAATGAACGTGTACCGGGTGTACGTTCCATAGCCATGATCCCCCTTGCGAGCGTGGGAAAACAACGTATGATGATTGCCTTGAATCTAATCCCAAGGAAATTTCACATTCCTGATCCTATAGAGTTACATGCATGTAAACACGTCATATCTATTTATCTATCAATCCGTACCAGCGCACATCTCAACTTGGACAAACTCGAAGGAAAATTATCCAATATTCAATCGCATCGAAAGGGTAAACCATTCTGTGTATAAGGTAGAACTGGCTGTAGGGCCAATCAGATACGCAATCCGTTGGATGCACCGACCAGTCGGATATTTGCATAATCGGTCGACGGACGACTTTGTCGCTTGGGTGTGAGTACACGCGTCCATATATGCACTCACGTTGCACAAGTGTCATGCAACATTGTCCGATACTCTGACGAGATTTCTATCTGTATATTTGCATGGCAAATAATACTTCCAATACTATAGTTGATTTAGTTATTTAGCTGCTTGAAATTCCTAACATATTTTTCTGCGTCATCTGTGTTATCGTACTACGGTATGGACACATGAATTTTACTTCTTTTTATGAAATTTTAGTTTATACTCCCGTCCCGCGTAACACCCATAGCAGAAATGGAATCTGAGCACTGTGAAGCCGCTGTAAAGTTCCGCTAGATTCAGAATGGCGCTGTAGAGTCAAATACGTGGACACAGTCTAACGGCGGAAAATTTTCCGAAATACTACCCGGATTCCCAATGACAAGTATTTAACGAGTGACAATTAATGCCGTAAATTAAAACGTAATCACGCGTACTTATAGTATTAGCTGCGATTAATATGCTTTTTCAATTCACATGTGTTTGGTTATTTATTACGTAACGAAAACTATAAGTCCATAAGACTGTTATCCTAACCTCGACAATTTGTCAATGATATTAGTCTTTATCCCCCATAATTAAAGGTCAGCTATGGTCTTTTAGTTTTTGTTTCATTACTGTATTAGATTTACAAACATAAAAAAAATTCACTCTTCATATGCAAACACTTTGTTCAACGAATTTTAGGTTAGATCAGGTTAAAGATTTACTACGCCAAGTAGTTACAGTCATGACATATAGATGGAGCCTTTTCATACCGTGTCCAGATATCGCTAGCTAGTGACTAGATTCAATCTGGTAACAGCTACAAAATTTCTACTAGGAACGAGGGTACAGAAAGACGCGTGCAGGCGTGCACGCATGATCCTGTCCTGGCTCGCATCTTGACTGGCAGCCCTGGTAGTATGGCAGGTTCTGCTAGAGATCAGAACGGAACACACGCCACTTGAAAAAGAAGCTGAAGAGTAAGAAGAGGAAGAAGGACGGAAGGTATACGGTGATAGTGAAAAAGAGAGAATAAAGCCAGGAGAAGAAGTAGACGAAGACGAAGTGGGTACTCGAGCGGCCATACGGAGGCCAATGGTTTAAAGGTTAAAAATATTAGCAAGAGTAAAGGAATTCTCTCTCTCCCCGTCTCTCTCGCTCTCCCGTCGAATAAAGCAATGTCGGCCGCTTTGAATTCTCCGCGTCCGGCGCGGCGAGCGAAGCCCACCGCCACGTTGCGTAAGATTTGCAATCTATGAGAAACACGTGGCCGCTCGTAGTTATATACTCGCGTGCAACCGGTCGCTCGCATGTCGATTTCAAGTATCGCGAAAATCGATCGCGACTTAACGATTTCAGCGTGACTTTTGTGTGTGTATAAAACCGTAGAGGAAGCGTATGAAAAATTCAAAGAGAATAACAGCACGATAGGGAATCCCACGTAGGGAAACTGCATTTCACCTGATTTATGCAAAGGTTATGCATCGAGTCGGGTGGACGTGAGAAAAATTTCTTATTGCGTTAATCGGTGCGTGACCACGAGGATGTTGGTCGGCGACCGATCGACCTCGTCTTCCTTTTAACCGTCTTGTATATAGTCCCATACGGGTGTAAGCTGCGTATAGCGTACTCTTCTTCTCTCGCTTTGCTCCTGTTTTTCATTAACGTCTATGGAGACGTTCATAAATTCCCTGACTGCTTGCTGGAACGAGTTGGCTGCTGCGTATCTCTTGACGTCGAGAGAAACACGCAAAAGGGAGAAAAAGGTATACAGGGAGAGAAGACTTTAAAGGGAGTGAGAAGGGTGGCGTACGAGACTAGTGAGTGTAGTCAACATTCGAGGGGCCTTCTTCAGCAGGCTTAACAGGACGCAAGAGGCCCCTGGAATATCTGAATGTGTCGCCTTGTCTCTGCGTGTCGCTCGTATGAAAGTTACCCAACAATAACGGCAGTGTTCGATGCGAGACGTATGTGGCTGCTTGCTGGAGCCCTTTACGCGATACGACCACATGAGCACAGAGGGATTCAACATTGCGTGCGTTAATTGTTAGTCGATGACATTGGAAGTGGGGAGAAATATGAATATAGGGATGTTCAAGCAGACGGGGTTGTTTGCTGTATACTGAGATATATAGATATATCTTATAAACAGGGAGACAAAGTGCATCAACTGTGTGGATATATAACGATATATATATATATATATATATATATGCAGTGTCACGGTAAGGTTGGTATGGAGGTGCAAGCAGACACCCATGGGAATGTAATCGACACCTTTAATGAACGGATTACAACACGCCGACAGGGACGACGATGCCGACGACGCCGACGACGAATTTCGTTACGACGGTACGCGTGCTATTGCTCAAACGTGTATGCCTTGTAATGCCTTGTAAACATATGAAGGGATTTGACGAAGCACCTATATCAAATCCAGCCGCTTCCTTAATACCGTCACGTACGTTTTACAGGATGGCTCTCATACGGCGTCAATTGTACTATAATTTCTATGACCGCGATCATGTATATCCACGTGCGATAATTTACGAGCGCTCCGGAGGCGGATGATGGGAATGATAGATATAATTAGAGAGAGACGCTTCCTGCGGTACGGTAGTGCCTAACGAGTTAAATCTAAAGCCTGTTATACCGTGAAAGTATGAATGAAGGTGTAAGAGAAATGAAAAAATTACCTTAAAAATGATATTGCATATATACACGATAGCTAATTCGATGTAAAAAAGATAATTAGAGAGTATTGACGTATGAATGATACAATTTGGTGGATCAAATGGATAAAATACAATTGAAATGCAAAATAAACGTATTAACTACTCGACTCAATCGAGCGTCTATAACTTGGTCGTTTTATCTTGATGCATTGATAATGAGATTCGTAGCGGTGAATGGAGACAAACAGGTCGCTCGGTATAGTCGAGTGAAATATTTCTGAGGAATTGCATTGACGTACACGGGATATAAATAAAAAGATGGGTGATCGATTTTACTTTTCCCCGTGAGGTCGTTAGGTGCCTTTTCTCTATCATCCACCCTCGTCCTTCCATCATTCCCTAGTTTCGCCTCCCGCGGGAGAAACACGATGGCTCCACGGTGTGTACGCCGCATTACGGACCGATTGTAAATCCATGCTCGCACGTTGCATCATTCATGGAGCCCGAGGGCGAGCGCCATATTTGGCCCCATCTCATCCACGTCTCTCGGGGAGAGCTATTTGTTCATTAATCTTATAACGCAACACCTAGCAGTGCTACCAACACACAAAGTACCAATAGTGGAGGTTACGTTATGTCTTTTCGCTATACGTGCTCGTTTTTTCTTCCTGACTTGGCGCGTCGCTTACTTCGCTTCTGTGTTTTTTTGGACTTGGCTTTAATTATTATGACGTACCCTTCAACGTTAAATATAGATGTGTGTGTGTATATATATATATATATATATATATATATATATATATATATGTATGTCGAGTGTAGACTGTCAAGTCTCTGATTCTTAACCGACTGTCCATATCAGCGATAGATTAAAAGTCCACGAAACAAGGGATCCTTTATTAGAGTCTCTTGAGCCGTGTGAACGGTGCTTAATAGAAGAAGAATGCACGATTAGGCTTGCCGTCGATCGAGCATTGCTTCGCATTGCCGTGGAGTTTCTCCAAGGCACTCCGGGGTCACGGCGGGACATTTTGAAACGTTCATGCCTTTCGAAATCCGTCCGCATGAAGACTGAGAGAAGTGGAGATTCATAGATGGAAAAAAGAGACCCGAGCGAGAGTCTAAGAAGAAAAGAGAAAAGGACAGGAGCGTTACGTGTGTAAGAGAAGGCGAAGGTAGAGAAGGATAAACAGAGAGAAAAGAAAGGGAACGATGAAATTGTGAAGGCCCCTTTAAGAACACTTCGCAGCAGTATAGTATAGTCAAGTTCTCATGTAAACACGAAAGGTTGTGCAACGGGTTTGTCCTACAGTCACGTACAAGTCGTGGCCTAAAGCCCGTTTACACTGTGTTTACAGGGTTACGCGTATTTTCCGAAAATAGGACCCAGACGCTCGTTTCCTGATCGTTAATCCCTCTAATGAATTCTTACGGGCAATTTTCGTACAGCCGTGTACCTAAATGTATTTCGAGATTCCCGATGCCGAAATAAACGAAAATATTTTTTTTCCCACTATTGCCTCATGAAAGCTGGTAAAGTACCAAACCCCCTTGCCTGTGCTGTAATAATTTTCGAGGCTAGAGTACGCGATACGCGGTCGAGTGCAAGAGGAAAAGGTGAAAATAAAATTAACAAATATATATACATACACTACGTATGAAAAAGTACGAATAGTCATGACACTTACGAGGTGACGTTTACCAGCGGCGCGCGCACGCTTTACGATGCTTTCTTTGACAACGGGAAGTATGTGTGACGAGGTACAAGGGTCCTTCACAATAGCGTAACATGAAACGGTACGCGCGACGCGAAGTGCATTATGTTTTATAGCTTCAGGGGTAGGAAGGTATATGTAGGTACGGAGTAGCACTAGTTGGAGAGAAAAAGAATGTGAGAGAGAGAAGAGAAAGGGCCGATTGCCATATAGTAAGCCATTCCGTCATCATGTCAGTATGGCTTAATAGTAGGTCGCAAGTAGAATATATATATACACACACAGTGAGCGATGGTAGTGTAAAATTCTATAGAAACGTTTTTTTCCTCTTCTTTCCTTTTTCACACCGTGCATAAGTGGAGTCAGCGACTACCTGACTCATTCATTCAACAAATCTATCGAGGTAATCGTATCACTACGCTTTTACTCATACGCAACAACGTTGTACAGTATTGCACGTGCTACAAGTGCAAAATGCATTTTACTTCTCGTTCTTGTACAATAATTGATGATACAACGATAAGACGCAGTAGCAGCGTAGCGCAGAGACACCTCAATAATACTGTTAACGTTTACGCGCCCCGGGCATCAAAATCCATCAGTCATACCCCTGCATTACTGGCAATGTTTATGCAAATGAATAAACAGTGCCGATGCATTCCCATCTAAAATCAAGGGGCTGCGGATTCACCCTTAGGGCTGCCTCACGAAACACTCACGTTCCCTTTTCGAGTAGAGCATTGAAAATGTATTTGGATTTCACGGTGAGCTCGATGCCTGGCGTCGCGACGCACTTGCCCAGCTGGCAAATTTCACGAGAGACGAAACAAGATGCACCGAAAGATCTGCACAGATGCAAATAAGTGCATTACACTATAACCATACAGGGATCCACATAAGTGAAAGCCAATCCAACAGTGACTAAATAATAAAAATGTTACAAGGTCCTAGAAACTTGAGAAAAAGAAATAAAAAATTACAATTATGCTCCTGACAAAGCGTGAAAAACATGATTCTTGGGGACGTGGCAACGTCGCAGGCAACCTGACCCTGTTACCACATCCCCTCTCGTTTTCTTACTCGGACCGCTCCCCCCCCCCCTTCGTCCCACCCCTTTCAGAACCCTCCGCATGCCTTTAGTACCCCTTCACACATGGTGACGCGTGTGTAAGCATCCATCGAGAGACAGGGAAGGTTCCACTCTGTGATTGCGCAGCCTCCGTTACTGGATACCTTCAGCTCCTCTGCCTTTGCAACCTTCTCAACCTTCTCTATACCTTTATTACTTCCATAATTCTCTCCCTGTATATATGCCATTATTCCTACGTCTCCAATCCGCCCATCTTCTTCTCGTCCTACTCATCGTTATAGTTCGCTCGATGAAGATAGTATTATGTAGAATCGAACCCAATCAGCCTACTGTTTCTAGCCGTATGTATAACGTATGCACTATTATATAAATTACATAGAGACACTATCTAGATACCTTCAGAAGCTGATATCATACTATAACCAAAACGATATCGTGGATCACAGAACTCGTATCAATTTACCAGCCATTTCGATGCCTATCCAAGAACGTCACGCACGTAGCACGTGCTTGATAATTCCACGGCAATTAGCAGGGATTCGATTAAATGCCAAGCAAGAAAGATAGAACTGGGCTAAGAAGGAAATAGATACATAAGAGAGAATATTCCAGCAATAAGGCAGTAAACCGTGTACTATACTACAGAGAGTAACCTGAATGGCTTCGCGTACCTACGTAATATCTATAGTATGTATATACTAACTATTCCGATATATCTATACTGGATTCGATTGGATTTTGGATTTGGATCATGGATCGTGAAATATACCTATTCTCGAGTCTGGTCGTTGGCTATCTAACGGGGTCGGGCAATCGAATCGTCGAGTGGACGAGGCCGGTTCGATAAATGAAATTTATCGCATCCCAGGTAGGTATATGCCAGCGCCTGTACCGGAATGGATAATTTAGACGGGCGATAGCGCTCGCGGGGAGTTATGTATGCGCCTGTACAGAGCGCGGGGGTTAAAGATATTGAAGCGAAGGGGTCACTGATATCCCACTGTAACAGGAACAGGCCACCCACTCAGGAATTTCAGGGTGAATGTTTGCCTATCTCGACGTCACTTATATTTCAATTTAGATAGGATATACATTTGGATTGAATGTGGTTTTGTATTACTATTTTTTTTTGACCACACGAGACTCAAAGATTTGGAGGTATCGGTATAACGAAATGTCAGTGACAATGTTTTGGCGAATATGATGTAAATTAGATAACTATATATAGGCGAGTGACTTTTTCCTAGAAAAATATGGCGCAAGCGTGCGGCCACGTGCCATCTGCCACGCGGCCTTTTGTGGCTGGGCATCTGTTTTGGCAAATGTTTTGACTGGCGGACAAGGCTGTGTTTTCAACGGACCCCTCGTCGAATTATTGCTGGATATGCTTGAGTGTCACTCGGCCTGTTAGCCTCCCCTATTTATGCTTGATTTAGTTATTTGGCTATCCTGGGTAAAGATGTATTGATGCAAGATGGACCAGTGGTAGATCATTTTGCATGATCAAATATAAGATGCCGCAAAGATCCCACTAGCGAGACTATGCCGTACCTTGTTTTTATCTACACGGTTCATAGGGGATCATGCGCAAATCTACGAAGGATCAATTCAGCGTATGAAACTGACCAAAAACTGATCTGAGAATGATCTTGTTCGTTTTTATAAAAATGGGGTAAAAATTTGTTGATACGGGATGGATCAATGGTAGATCATTTTGAATGATTAGTATAAGATCCCGCAGATACCCCTAGTGAGACTCCGCCATAATCGATTTTCACTTGTATATGCCGCGGTAAGTCACGCCCAGATCTGTAAAGTATGAATCCAATATGCGAGGTGGATCAAAAACTGATCTGAGAGTGACCTACCCAATACTTATGGCTTAGATCCGAAATTGATCTGAGTATGATCTTACCTGTACATTAAGAAACTGGTAGATCATTCACGGATTATTCGCAGATGATTCGTAGATCATTCACAGATCATTTGCGCACTGATCGCAGGTCAATTACTCAAAAAATTAAAATTTCCACCAAATATTTAAACATGATTTTGTATTTCCTTCTTCATCATGTTTTTAACGTTGCATCTTTTATTTTAACAATAACTATTCAGTTAATTAACATATGTACAGGAAAGATCGTACTCGGATCAATTTCGGATCCAATCCGTATTCACTGTATGGGCAAGATCATTCTCGGATCAGTTTTGGGTCAGTTTCATAAACTGAATTAATCCTTCGTAGATCTACGCATGATCCACTATGAACCGTATAGATAAAAACAAGGTACGGCATAGTCTCACTAGCGGGATCTTTTATTTGATCATGCAAAATGATCTACCACTGATCCATCCCGTATCAACGCATTTTTACTCTACCTGATAATACAAATGCACATTAGTATTATCACGTAGGATGCCACGGCTTCTGTTATGTTAATGCAGTGACTCCCGACATTTAACTAATTCACGGGATATCCAATCTGTATGATTTAGGTATTTCTGCTCTAATGTATACAGGACATTTTAAGGATTTGTTGAAAAAATTCGGGTCACGGGTCGACCTCTTGTGTGACGTTGCTACGTGAAATTAACCTTTTTCGTAATTGGCCAAGACTCGGAATCTAATTCGGATCAACGAGCCAGCCGGAAATTATTCATGAATCAATAATCCTTCTCTAATTACATATACTATAATCATACTGTGTCTACTGAGTAATTTCCGTGCGCATTTCGAATTGACATAGTTCTAGATAATACGTCGTACGTACACAGCGTATATAAGTACATGCATGTCTATACGATTAGTGGTTGAGTGTTCAAGCCGGTTTTCAAGTGGTAGAAAAAGCGTTCGAAGGCCCCGAGCATGACCCTGATGGATATTAAGATATAAAATTCTTGAGTATGCCCCTAATTATCCCTCTTGGCAATTAGGTACTTGGTTAATTAGTTCTTATCCATATCCAGCCGAACCCATTTGCCTATATCCCCGGTACGCCTAGAAGCTTTCTCAAGTAGCTGAAACGCGCAGTATTGTTACATCGAACGTCGTCGACGTCGTTTTAAAGCTTGATACATATTCGCGCTGCATAGAAACGAAGCGGAGCAAGACAGAAGTCAACCGTGTCAACGTATCTGAAAGCCAAACGTTTGCCAGCGCGTTGACTTACTAAATGCTTATACCTGGAATGCATTTCAAGTCCAACGCATAATTCGCGCTTAGATATTTAAGCGTCGTCAGCTCGTCAAATTCAAAATTCGCGCCTACCACCCCAACTAATCATAGAACGAAGTTACAAGCTCTACACGTTATTAGCCTGACGGCAATTGATTTAAGACTTCGCCGGCAGCTGACGCGCCTTAGCAAATTACGCGAGAATTTATACCGCTTCGAACAAACTGAAAACAGTCGTCGTCTGTGCTTCTTGTGAACGTAGCTTTATATCCCTATATGGTGAATCAAGAGTAGAGGAAGCGCCCAGACTTCTGAACCAATCTCCGATCCGCGATCTCTTACCTGCAACATAAAACAAAAAGGACCGAAATTAGAAGGTCGATCGGGATGAATTAAAAAAAAATGGCATCTGTCTTATTCGCTGACCGTTCTTAGAAACGCGGTCAAAAATACGAATGGCGCCGTCTTCCATGTATCTGCTCAATTATTCGTGGGATTAATGATCCAATGGATTGCGCAAGTAGTAACGTCGTCTAATGTAGAGGAGAGAACCGGCGTCATCCGGCGTCACTACGCTCCCGGAACGTATTATTAAACATTGCGATAGGTCAGTCGAGTGATTCAGAGGTTCTCAAACCTTCGTGAGAATATTTCTCACGAGTTTGGCCTTCGCCGTCAGGCCTGTCCTGGCCTAATGGCTTTAAAAATAGATACGACTCGTGCGGCGTGAGGACGTGTAAAAATACGTAGGCGAGTACGATCGCCGTGGGAATCCTCGTGGATACTTTTACAGAGAGCAGGATAGGTGTATATGCAGCGAAAAGTATCAATGGTAAAAACTTGCCATGATCTAGGGGTTGTGATCCTGCGGGAGTGCCTACGCAATTTTTATCCACCCTCCAATCTACGGATGTCTCCCCGGCGACTGGATACGGATGCCGGCGTATAACCGTGGTTATAAATATTAATCCTATAATTGGCCAATAAAATGATTTACGTGCTGAATAAAAGTTGCAGGATTATTTATAACGGAACTATGCACCCTGCGAGTATGCAGGTATATATAGATCCACATTATAAGTGACGTCTCTATATCCTCTACTCTTTCAATCTTCTCTCAGAAAGAAAACTATATTCAAATAAAAGAAAGGGACTGCCTGGTAGAGTTCTCTTGGAATTTCTTCAAAAACTTATACACAATATACGAATTCGGGTTACTGACTGCGCGACGTCAAGAGAGAAAGTGCATAAAGTGCGTGATACATCTGAAGCCGCTGTCAAGACTCGTTAAAGCGTATACTCTATTTATCCTTGCCACTCTTGAAAAATAACTACGCTACGTCTCCGTGAAAGGGGAATCTCGTTATGTTTTGTTACATTTATTGTTTGTTATCGTTGTCTCGTATCGTCGTGGTATCTACGAAGCATATAGTACAGCCAGTGATCCGTCTATCAAATTGGACCAATCGAATTCCACGACTTCGTTATTCCAAGAGGGATTCGCATTCCGATAAGCACCTATCTACCTGACAGTACTTCAGAGTATAGAATGCAGAAATCAATTGCGAGTTCATGACGAAGCCAAGAGCCCCAGGCATAATCGGCGACATTAATATTAAAGCAAGATGATGCGCGAGAAGGATTTCATGGGCCAGATGCGGAGGTATGCGTTTCCTGTTCGACGTCGTAGAAGTAAGAGCGGTGCGGGGAAAGTGGAGAGGAGGGGCTTTTTAAGGCCCGGGGAATACCAATAAGCTATGAAAAAATATCGAAGAGAAAGAGAGAGAGATAGAGAGAGCATTTTTCCCAGCCCAAACAAGAAGATTCTCCACCTCCTCGTCGCCTAAAGGTATTATACTTTCAAATTGAGCCGGTGGCGTCCATTTTTTTTCTTCTCCCGTGGTACGACTCGCGTCGTACGACCACGACGTCCTCTTCGAGGAATCGTGGCTGCGTGTCTAGGGTGGACTATCGCGAAATCAATACCCGTTCTTCAGATTTTGGCTAGACGAGTTCACGTAGGCACGGAGTATGAGAAGAATGCGGAAGATGATAAAAAGGCTGAAAAAGAAGCAGTGTTGGTAAGAGGAACGATCGCGACGCTGACGTTACTGTACATGTGTGTGTGTATATATATATAGAATATATAAGGACGAAGCTTTGACCACGCTGGAATAGAAATTGCCGTTCTTCTTCGAAAGAAAATTTTCCGATTACCGGAGGGTAGTAAGCATCAGCGGCTCGTCGGTCCATCGGGGTGGAAAGCAGCCCCATGACCGAGTTACCACGGCGGAGTCTTCTGTAGTCGATAGGATCTCGTCCAAGGCGTATTTCCAAAGGAGCAAAAAGGGATAAGACAGGCCGACAGATACAGTAGAGAAGAGCCCATGGCGAAGGAGACCACGAAGTTAACAGTAGTGACCTAACAGGGAGGGAATAAAGGATGAACGCTCATAGGAGGGTGTAAAGGGGGTAGCAGGTAGTATGGGTAGAGATAAGGGTTGCTTCACAACACTTGTCAATTCCCTCTCGCCAAGGATCAAATATTTGACAACGACATTGGTATCGTAGCTATCGCGAACCAAGCAGTCGCGACCACCCTCCCATAACACTTTCACCCTTTCACCCTGTGCATCCCCAAACTCACTCACTCACACTCTCTCTCTCTCTCTCTCTCGCTCTCTACGCAGTGGTATATCCAAAATTTTTTTTCCTGATTATATATGCCACGAGGAAATTCAGGATGTCGCTCACGATACCAGCGGTTGATGAATCACTTGGAAAATCAATAATCACCCGACTGCCTGAATAATGTCAGCCTACGTGTACAGTTGCGGAAGGTATGAGTACCCCTTGGCCAATTAAATCACGAGTGGAATCGATCGGTCCCGGAGTCCTTGCGAAACGGCTGGATTCACTCGTGAGCGTTGCGGAACCGCTTCCGCAGCTTCTGCGGATTGATAAGAATCAAAGGATCGTGCGAGACGAAGCGAAAGACAAAGAGAGAGAAAAAAGGGGAGAGGGACCAGGGACCTGGCGTTGGAGGGAATGAACCCGCCGGCAGGATCGTGGGATAGGAAAGAGCGTGTAGCGTAATGAGGGGGCAGGATGTTACGACGGCGCTATAGTGACGTCACTTCCGGAATCCAGTGAACGGTAGGAAGCAGGTCGGTAGGTTGGTAGGTAGCCAGATAGAGCTACTCTGTTCGTTGATGCGTTGGCTAGTACCGCTAGTCCATGTATATATAACAAGTCTGACGATATGTACAAGTACATTAAATACGTGCAGTGTGGTACCGTCGCTGCGTATCTAGCAGTGCATTTGATATATAGAAATTGTATGTAATGTACATACATACGTACGTCTGCATATTCAATGTACTATGTACACTATTACTAATGCCGTAGAGATATGCAGGGCTGAGTACGCCATAGTGGCAGAGAGCCCGGTATGGCTTTTCTCGCCTGCAGGAAATTACGAAATGGCATTACTTTCCGCGTTTCCGTCGTCGTAACGTAAATACAAATTCTATCGACACCGCACACCATTACCGTGGATCAGCCGATGTGCGAAGGAAAAATACAAGGGAGATAGAAAGTGTTGTGAAGACTCGAAAGATAGAGAGAGAGAGGAAGAGTAGGGGAAGGGTGGTAAAAGTGTATATAAGGTTAGAGGGATGAAAAGGGCTGAGGGTGGAAGGTCTGTCAGGGTCGTGGAAAAGCCATGAAAAAAGGAGAAGGAGCCAATGATAGTCCAGGGATATCCAGGGTTCACGACCTTATATCTATACCGCCAAGCTTAAAATCTCGCGATTTGTCGAATACACGTGAACGCGACTTTAGCCAGAGGGGATGACAAGATTCTATGTATAGTTATATAGATACGTCTATATTATTGTATATCTATACGATGTAGAAATGCACACTAGTACCACTACAAGCGTACGCGTGTGACTCTACGGCGCGAATAGTAAATGCCATAGAGGAAACGCGGTTTGGGCCTCTTTCCAAGGCCCATAACTTCGGGCTAATCGTCTTAACGGTCTTAGTTAGTAAATGGCTAAGGAAATTTACCGGGCTGCGTACGAGTGCGTCGATAAATGGGTAGTAAAGCGGTTAACGAGGATTAGCATGAGTCTCGATTATTCCAGTGCAGTTATATATGTATATACTTACTCACGTACCGTACTTAATTACTAATTAAGAATGCGCTCCAAGAGTTTAAATACGATAAGGTCCATCATTGGGACGTCTTTAGGATTAGCATTGATACCCCTTAAGATAAACCAGGGTATACCGTTTACTTCGTTACGCAGTCCTTACGCAGCATTCTTTAAGAGGGTAGTTGTATAATAACTGTACTCTTGAAAATGAGAATTCATTACATAGATCGTCGTGGGGTCGAGTGTTAATTTTTATGGGAGAAATGATTTTTTACAGGTCTTTCGTAGTTATATATATATTTTTTATTTTTATCTACTCCTCTCACTATATACCCTTCGTCACTCTCTTTTATTTGGCTTACACCCTTTCCACCCCATAGCCATCCACGGCAAAGGCTTTATAGCGCATAACTCGGCCATTTTAGCGGGCCGGTGAGTAATTCAATTTATAATTGAGCGCAAACCGCCGGCAGTGGTGCCATCGCGTCTAGCCAGCAGTCTGTTGGCCCGACTCCGTACGGGTCATTAGTACGTCGGCGTATCGACCGTCCACCCCTTAAACCCCCTTTCTATACTATACCTACTCCAACCCCACCTCAAACGCCGGTAAACCTCATCCCTTTCGACTCCACTACCTTCACAACCTTCACAACCTCCGACTACAGTACCTCCGCCTCTGGCACACAGTCATTAGGAAATACTCCCAGAGTCCATCCATTCACTACCCTAACTCCCCTGTCTCCCTTTTGCTACCCCTAACGCGGTCTTCTCTAGCGACCTTCCCTCCCTTCCACGACCTAGTCCCTTTCTCCGTCGCGGCTGAACTCGTCGAGCCACATAGCCTCCCTTTACCTCTCTAGCCTCGCTATACCTATCTATCTCGTGGCCACCCTCTACACCACGCATCCCTCTTGCAAATCCCTTTCCTTGGGCGCACGAGCAAACACCGTTATAAAATATGCGTACGCACGCGAGCACGTGTAATCCATATTTTTACGTCATATCACGGACGAGGACGAGGACATGGATGATAGGCCAAACTCCAGGATGCTACCCTTATAACCTGGATTATACTTGGACTATGTACAATCGGGACATTTCCATGAAACCAGTAAAGGGGGAAGCAACACTTTCTGAATTGGACGGTATAAAGCTTTATATCAAGATACGACCATCGCAGAGGGATGAATAAGATAGGGTTTGTTTAGAATAGGTAAAGAGCCCTTATTTTTACATAATACTACGTAGGTACTATATACATATATTATAATACAGAAAGATGAATTATGATAATCATATTATCGATGCGACGGAATTCACCCCCTTCATCCCCTAGGAATAAAAAATACTAATCCAACTGTTCTGCCAGTTATAAAAAAAAATAAGAAATTTTTTAATTAAAAAATATATATGACTCTAGAACACCTTAAGAATAAAGATACAAAAGGGTGAGATCCCCTTCAAAGCCAGTGGTGCAGAAAGGGTTAAAGCGGCGTAACCCCGAGTTCAGCAACAGTCAGCACAGAGCATATCCGCCGGTCTCCATGGCGACTGTATGTGTCGCAGTCGAAACTAAAGCGAAGGAAACACGAGAGGTCTAAGGGAGGAAAGCACGCCGCTGGAGGAAACTTCGTAGACACGACATTTCCTGCCGCTAAACGTAAACGCTAGCCGGGCGCCAAACTAGCCTCGACTCCATTGCTGTCTTTAACTCCCTCGACGTTGTGTATCTCCAGCGTCGTGTATATAAGCGTGTATTCTTGTCTAGTAGCTATTCCCATATTCTCTATACCTATGTGCAGGGGGACAATGGGGATGAGGATGGTAGCCAAGCACATCCGACTTCCAGGATGACGTTAAATCATGTAAACACCATGTAAGTCATATAGCGGCATATGAAGGAACTGTAGACGTTTGCGCGAAACGCTATAGACTCCTGGATGGTAGTTCCCTTTCATGAATCAGACAATTTCTCGACTAGAGTCTAGTATCCGCGTGGACGATGTTTGAGTAGCGTTAAAGAGAAGCGTGGGTACGGTTAGGTAACTCGGAGGATAGCAGTACACCTGGAGAAACAGTCCAGGAGGTAGCTAGAAGGTACGTATGTATATTATATAGTTAGCTAAGCGGCACGGAAAACAGAGATTCAAGTGTCTCTGGCTATACTACCTATAGTAGGTACGAACTCGCTTCTGCAGTATATAGTGGCTGATGATATTATGCTGCATACACTTTAAGGCAAAACTGTCGTCCGAGCGTGGGCCGGTTCCGCATGCGTCTGTGACTGGTATATACTCACGCTTCGTTTCCTGGAGGATTTGCATTATTCACGCTAACTCTATATTCCTCTCAGCCCCCTTTGCATCTCTTTGCTTCCCCCCTTTGTTCGCATTTTTCTCTCCCACTAAGTATATTTCGCGGCTAATGTCTCGGTGGTTGAGTTATGACGGTGCCGTGCGTCGCGACACCTCGGCCGTAAAGAGCGATCGGGACAGGATGTAATCTCGTGAGATTGGCGGACGCGAGGCTTGCGATCGGTTTTCTACCCTTCGGGATTCATGGGAATTCGCAGGGTGATGAAGGACGTAAGGGGGATGATGGTTACCGGGGGTGGTAGCAGAGGTAGGGAGAAGCGTCTTTTAGACGAGACAAATTTCGGCGCTCGACGCATTACATAAATCATAGCTGGTACCGCGCGCAAACGCTATCTCGTGGGAATCTTGCCGGGTCCGCCATTATCGGAGCTGTCAAACCGCCCTTAAGATACGATGGATAAGGTATCCGTCCCCGACAAGATCCCTAGCCTAAATAATACACAGAGTTCGTTCTTCCGCTGACCATCTGCGCGGCTCCCACACTCTCTTTCACCCTGAAATCATCCCCCCGCCCGAATCGGTCTCGAACTCACCCCCGTGCACAAGGCCACCACTGCACCCATCCACGCCTTAATCCGATCGCGTCCACCTCCCCCCTCCCCCACCCACTGGAATATCCCATGTGCTAAGAATCGATCGGAATCGATAACTCGCCGATCGCTCGACCATTTATCGCCTGGTGAACTCTCGCTCCCGCTCTACCCCCTTGGGATTGACCAAAGCCAGGAAACCTACCCTCTCCCGTGGCACCATGGGAATAGAGGCGCTGGCGCTCATGGTGGCACATAACGCTCACTCCTACGAAATTATACGCGAAAGCTGACCGATTCCGTCGAGGGAAAACGCATCGAGAAATTCGAGTGACCAGCAGCCATGATTTATGTTAGCAGGGGTGGTATAATAATGGAGTGATACAATGGCAGAATAATGAGGGCGAATTCCACTCGCGCCAGGTCCAGTCCCGATGCGGCTTAGCTTTGGCAAATTAGAAAGATAGGATACAGTGGTAAGGGTTTCCACCCTGTTACGATTACGCTGCGGGGATGCGTAATGCGATTGCCAGGCACACCGGGGGTAGCTGACTGGTTGACTGTCTGACTGACGGAGTGACACAATGTGTGAATCCCTTTTTCTCCCTTACGCCCCTGTCTCCTACTATCCTATATATTCCTTTATATACCCTCCCTTCCGCTCTTCCAACACTTCCTAAAACCCCCGCGGGGTGAACTCGTACACCATTGTCATCTCGTACCCGTTTTCTGTCATAAAACCAGCACCGACTCCCGACACGTTTTTTGCCGACTGATACACCTGTCAAACGCAGGCATAGCCACCTGCTCCGACCCTTAAGCTCTTCCATCCAGCATTGTTCCTACGACCCTTTACCGGAAGTTCCTCCCTTCCTTGACAGAGGCAACCTTCACAGTCAACCACTCGGGTCTTACGGCCTACTAAACGGGTTTTGGGGGGGGGGGGGGGGGGGGGGGGGGGGGG